>JADNYV010000012.1:0-506519 GCA_015501055.1 Mucidula mucida | reverse complement strand
TGGGAATCGAGCCGCAGCACTGGTAGTGTTGAGGGAAGCTTCTTTCCGTGCACCATTACCCATGATTTTAACGCGTTCGATTGGAGCAGCTCTTAGGTGTTCGATAAGGCCGTCGGGAGAGCCGGAGAACTACCAGAGATCATCAGCGTGCTCGAGGTCAGAAATTACAGTCATCATAAGCATAAGGTCGTCGGGTCGTGCAATCTAATGTGGAGATCCCTCAGTGAAATGATCCAGAAGGTTGGTGAGGCAATCTGGTGGTAGAGAAGAAGTGTGTACAAACAAGCGCCTACACAACACATAGATTACAGGTTATATATACTTGAATACAAAACTTTTGAGCGTAATACTAATTTTACTGTCCGTGTACGGGAGGGGAGTTCTCTACGGTGGTGGTATACAACAAAATAAAAAACAATCACCCATCCAAAACAAAGAGATCATCGTCCTCGACGGTGCGCTCTGGAATACCCGCCGCACGATCAGCAAAGCGATCTCTGCCAGCATTAAACGAGGGAGCAGGATGTTGTTGTTGGAGACCAGGCGGAGGCATATCAGCTAAAACACCAAACACCGGGCGATCCTTGAACGACACAGCCGCTTTATACGACGAGCCAGGCGGTGGTCGTTGTCCGAAAAAGCTGGCGCTGAGAGGGCTTCCGCCAAAACTACCAGCACCCGTGCCGTAGCTGGATGCGCCCCACTCGCGTGTCTTGCCAGCAGCGCCCCACGCGCCTTCGCTGAGGAGAGAAGAGTGGCCTACCTCCCCGGGCGGGCGTGGATGCGAGAGTAGCCTGCTGCGAGGCCTTGGGGAAGGGAGACACCCATCGCTGCACCGCGGTCTTCTGTGTACTTCAGTGTGGAGCGGCGTGTGTGAAGAGGAGAAGCCGGCGGGGGTGGGGTAGTGTGTGTGTCGGCTGAGGAAGGCCCCCGAAGCGTTACTGGGGGAGAGTCCAGCGTAGGCAGAGGCGGGAGGTGAGGCCCAGATGCTCTCGTCGCGGATGAGGGGGGCGACTGTGTGGCGGCGAGTAGGGAGGGTGCGGGGACACTCTTGCTTACTCTGCGGGCGAGTTCATCCGCTGTGAGGAGGTCTGAGAGGGAGCCTGGAAGGAACATTTCACCGCCGTCTGCGTCTGTATCTTGCTGTATTGGCGTGCACTGCCCCAGCTTCGAGGAGGACTGCCAATCGGACCAAAGTCAACTGGCGGTTTCGACGGAGAAAGAGGTGGTCGTGGTGTGCTCATGGGGAGTGTACCAGAAGGCGTCTCTTCTGCTTCGACTGGTTTCGGTTCTGGTTGTTCCTGCTTCTTTGTTGCTGCAGCGACACTCGCCCACGACTTTGGTTCATCCTTCTTCTCTTCTGTAAAACATTAGACAAGAACATAAACAAAAAAGCAACACATACCCTTCTCGGCCATGGCACCAAAGCTCGAGAAATCTGCATCCTTGAGTGCAGGCGCAGGCGCACTCGGACTGATGCTCGCCTTGAGCGACATCGTAATCGGCAGTCCACCCACTTTCTTTCCGCCCCGTCCCCGTCCCTCTCTCCCTCCCTCCCTCGACCCTTGTTCGACTCTTTTCCGCCCTTTCCACTAGCCATTTGCGCTGCTTTCTTGTTCCGCCGGTCCATCGACGGGCTTTGGCCTGGTAACACATGCGCCAGAGCACACTGGCAATCCTGTCAGCTTTGCCGTCGATATATGTTAAGACACACCTTGTGTCCAAACTTGCACGTCCCCTTGACAAACCACGCGCACACATCCTTTTCGCCCCGCTCGCCAGGCCCAGTCGTATGCGAAAACGGGCACGCAGCGCCAGCCGTGCATCCCCCTACCCGAAAAAATTTGCACGGTACGTGAGAGAGGTCTTTGGCTGTTAGAAAAAATTAGCTTTTTCTCTCTCTTTTCGAAACGCACTTTTGCCGCCTCCGCCCGTAGACGACGCATTTCCGCCGCCCTCTTCGACGCCGTTTCCGTTCGCATTGCTTCCAGACGCAGGCTGAGGCATTATTTCCCGTAAATCAAGCACCAGATAAACAGCAAGTGCCGTCTGCTAGCAACCGCCACGCTTACTTAATTTTCTTCCTCCCACGCCAGACTTCGGTTACCGGTCCGGTCTCAACATGATGCTTCGAGCTCGACCAGAGCTCGACTTGGAACGCTCGGAGTCTTCACCTTGCATGGTGAGTACGTCACAAACATTTGGATCCAAGACAGCATGCTGGTGGGGCCCTTCAATTTTGCGTCTGCTTCGTGAATTTGAGAGAGTCTCACAACCTGCGGCAGAACGTTTTCGGGACGTCCTTCCCATTTTGACGATCAGAGTTATCGCTGCTGACCATTCCTAGGAATTGGTACCTCCACGACTGAGAAAGACAACACTCGTTTCGTCGAGTCTGCCACTCGTTCGGTGCCAACACAAAGTAAGCGCAGCTCCAGCTGTAATATTGCGGCATTTCCTTTATGAGCACTGGATACTCCATAGACGCCAATGATTGAACCAATTCATATGGTAGAATGGACTAGTACAAGGCCAATGAACCAACGGTTCGCTGCTAAGGCAAACCTAAAATTGCCATGGCCCAGCGCGCCCCTTGTCCTCGGCCATACCTATCGAATACTAAAAGTCGGATCCTCGTCGAACGCCAAGCAGCCGACGCCGTACTCTAGTTGTGGAGCATGAAAAACTGACCTGTACGAGGAGTTGCTATATGTACCCGGCAAGTCTGTTTAGAGATACTGATATTGATTGAATCCAAGGTTTCAACCAAGTCTCAACGCGCTGAAAACGCGACTTATGCCTAGAACTCAAGGATCAGTGGAAACATCTCTTTCATTTGGCTGAAGACGAAGCTCTGCGCCAGGCGCACGCGCAAATGACCTTCTGTAAAAAAAGTGTCAGTTCAATCTTTGAATGCAGTTGCAGTAACAAACTGGGGTTTGCAAAGCTTGTGAGCATGACTCCTGGGCTGGTGCGCGCGCGTTCCTCGTCTTAATCTTAAAATGGTCACTTCAAAGTATGCTGTCGAAGCGAAGTGCATTTCCTGAAGAGGGACTTGACGGCAAGATACATGCCCAGGAGGGCTCTTAACGAGCGGTACGTCTTTCAGCGACCTCTTTTTTTATTAGGCTCAGGTCAAATTCATTCCAGCTCGTATTAGCTCCATTTTCTTCCATGAAAGGCACGCAGGTTCATGATATCGGTGTCTTCTTCACGTCTTCTCCGCGTCGACCATCAGAAGGACCTTCGCGGTATTTGCTTACGGTTGTGCATTTACTCCTCGATTTCATCAGGCAATCTTTGTTCTTTATGTGTGTGGCGTAATTATATGACGCCCATCTTCTACGAATCAGGCCCGCTCATACCGGAACGTGGTCAATGGGCCAAGCATAGGCGCGGCGCTGGAAGGTTACAATATGAGTGTAAACGCCAACAGGTGGTTAAATCGATTTCTAGTACATGTTTCCATGCAGGTGCGACTCGAAATAATTTGTTACTAGGGACCGAGATCCACTCTTTCCGACGTCCTCTACTTCTCATACGCTTTTTGACGTCTCGATCAGAACGCGTTATGGATGGGCATGGCTCTATGTACGACTCCAGTTTCTTCTTTTACCGTCCTATGCTAGTCGCTGCATCCCCTCTCTCTACAAGGATATATCCTGGCTCGTCCTAGATACGAGGCAAACGTTTGTCAAGCTTTGACGCACTAATCTTTTGACTCAGAATCATACGATGTATGGCATGTTGTACTGTAGCACGGATGGGCCGAACGATGTATGTGTTCTTCCGGGATCGTTCTTAAAGATCCATTTCTCAAATGTAGCGCTCTTCTTTCCTCTCGAATAAATGAAGTTGCCAGAACAGTGATACGCGATATGTCGATTGATATTTACCGCAAGAAAACACTTCTTTCGCGCCACGGATGGTTGTAAGTTACATAAGGGCACCAACCCTGTACAAAATAGATTCATCGAATATTCTTACACGTAGATATCACCAAGAAATGACGGAAAATCGTACACCACATGCCTACTTTTGCTTCACTTCTGTGTTTTCTTCTGCCTTGCCCTACGCAATTCGCTATTTTCCGACTCTTTCTCGATCCTCAACATCTCCCCAACCCGACTCGTCTCATTCTCCACCACCTCCTCCTCCTCGTCATTGACACAAAAACCACGTTTCGGGAGCTGCTTTTCTTTCAACACCCGCACTTGATCCTCCCTTGCATTCTTCTGCCTGGCCTCCTCCGCTCTGTCCTCTTCTTCGCGCTGCTGTTTCTGAATCTCCTGTTGTCGCTCTTCGTGTAACTTTATATGCTCGTTGAGTTGTCGCGACATCACATACAGCTCCTGCCCATCATCCGCACTGTCCCTTTCCCCTCGCTGCTCTTTCTCCTTTCGCTGCTCCAAGTGCTCGTAGAGTTGTCGTTCCATTGCACGCAGCTTGTGCTCCCAGGCACCAACCTCCTCTTCATCCTCGAGTTGGTCATCACTTTCCTCCATGGCCTTTGTGTCCTCCTCACCCGCAGGGCCTGATGCCGGTATTGCCTGCTTGGAAGTCGATTGCTCGGGTTTGGGCTTTTTCGAGGGCGACGGATCATCCTTGGAAGTCTGACGCTTGCGCTTTGGAGCCTTCGATGTTGGCGGCTCTGATTCTTGGACTGACGTAGACACCGATTTCGAGGACGTGAAAGTCTGCAACGATTGGTGAGGTAACTGCTATTAACGATTCAAAACAAGATAATCACCTTCTCCTCGCGCTTCTTGACTCGCTTTTTCGATTTCGGTGACGAGATTGAAGGTGGCGCTTCAGTCACGTCGGCATTGTCGTGAGTTTGTTCTGATCTACGTGTACGCAAGCGTTCCCGAAATAAGACGTCAGCCTAGAAGGAACATCGTGTCAGAAGCTGACATTGTAGATAAACTTGAAAGACGTACATCCGGTCCAGATGGGGACGGGCTGAGAGCGACACTCGTACCACCTTCATCATAACGTTCCCCATGGTCCTCGAAAGAAATGAGATCACCGACACGTTTTTTCTTCCTCGGCGGCGGCGTGAAAAGCGACTCGATGCCATCCTCATCGTCTTCTTCAGAATCACCATGATCGATGGGCTTGATCTTTACAGGCGAAGAGGCAAGCTCGTCAACCTCTTCCTCGTCTGTATCCTCGTATGTCGGGCTTGATGTCGGAGTAAGCCTCATCACCTAGCAAGACATTGTTTCAAACCCATCAGGAAGCAACTGCCAGCGGCGAACTCACAGTCCATGCATCGACTATTCTTTCCTTCGTCGGCATAGCCTCCTTTCTCAACTCCGCGTCTTCATCCCCTTCAACGTCCAACGCCTTCCGCAAGTAACAGATCCGACGCTCGCTACCCTCAAAAACTTCGACCTCTTGTAAAAACCGCAGTATCTTTGTGGACTGCGCTGGTGTAGGTGTCTTGTTCGCCTCCTCGAATTCTATTGCATTGTCCTCAGCTCGATCTTCATCATCATTACGGGTAGTGTTAGTCAAATCGAGGGAGAAGTCGAAGATTGACGTAGACGAAGGTTGAGTAGACGACGGGGCATCGAGATGTGTCGTGTTCGAGGTAGATGCCTGAGATTTTGTGATTAGCAAGGTGTATTGTGTCACGGAGAACATTAACAGACCGTGCTGTTGTCGCCCAGCGCGTCCTGAGAGGGGGCGGTAGACGTCGCGGAGAGCCATAGTTTTGCTGCCGCAAAGCTATCGGAGGTACTGGTAACTATATTGGCCTTAGCCGGCTTCGCTCGCTATTACGCGTGTTCAACATCGGACAGCACTCGTCGCAAAACATGCCTTACCTTCTGCTTTCCATGCGAGAAGTGTTTCGATAGTCTTCGCTCAAAGAGCGTTACACTATTGCCGCACGCAGAGAACGACTTCTGTAGACTGATAAACGATTGTTGTAGTTCACGATGTACTTGATCGGCTTCAGTTCTGAAACAGCAAACACTTGAGCAGACAGCGGTAGTGCCAGGAAGACATTCGTTACCTCTTATTTGTGCTGGAAGCGCGAGAAGCCTCCTCCGCGACTGGGACAGTCTGTCCTATCCTAGAAACCGTATCAATATGTGTCCAGTGGATAGGGTAGATCTTACTTCTTCCTTTTTTTGGACCTCAGGCTGCCAACGTCTTCTTCTTCATCCTCAACAACCGGGCGAGAACGTTTAGCAGGCGGCGCAGGTAAGGGTACACTCTCCGTTTCGGGCTTCTTTTGCGGCCGAACTTTCGACCTACAGGAAAATATGTCAAGACAAGCAATCGCGACGTTTAATAAATGCTTTACTTTCTCTTGGGTAATTTTGGCGGGCTGGCGATTCCAGAGTTTGTTTCGTCCGAAGGTTTGCCGCTGTCCATTAAGCGGCAAGTCAGGGCACTGCTGTGGAGAGAAACGACGACATACGCGTCGTTCGTAGACATTTTGGCGCTGTCTATACCTCCTTTCGCGCGACGGTGCGTCTTGACCGGTCTATTCTCAGGCGCGTCGCAAAGCGAATTCGGTCTATGGACAGTGTCAGTTGTTGCACACGCGGCAGTAATGTACACGAAGACCTTACACTGTCGGCTGTTGGGCGGGGCAACTCTGTGGCACAGTGGAGGGAAGAGACGACAAGTTGGACGTGTTCTTGTTCGATGAACCGTTCAAGCTGTATAAAACAGGTTCAATGAAGGTTAGACAAAAAAAAAGACACTCTACGTGTCGGTCGGTTGCTCCCAAGGCCGTTCAGACTTTCTTTCCGTGCAAAGATCGGGCGGCAGAGACTTCGAAGGAGGCACAACGTGGCGGGGCTGTTTCGCCATGCTGGGGGTTTCTGGGAGGGAAGGCTCTGATAAGCATTGGTCGGGGAATACAGAGCAACATGCATGCCATGAGAAATATGGAAGTCCGTTCAGAACAAGTATAAGTTTAATGCTGCAAGGGCGCTGATCCCGACTTCCAAGTCCCGGATCCCGTCATGCCCAGTGAAGGCGATGTTCAATGTGCGCGCTGCTGTCATCGACACGGGCGGATGCGGTAAGCTCTGGAGCATTGCACTGCAGGTGGCCTAAAGCTCGTAAATCAAGTGTCGAAGAATAAGTAGATGGTGGCAGGAAGAGAGGTGATCGATTGATCACTGAGCGCTGATCACCCCTGCATTCAACTTGACGACCGTTCTCGCACGGCTCAGCACAAAGCAAAGCGCACTTGAAAGCAGAAAATATGACGAGTCGTCCAATTCATTTGGATGCCTACTCCTTCATTGTTTTTGAGGCCAGCTAACAGAATGAAAACATAGAATATTATAAGATTCCAAGTAAATAATCAGGATATATAACACATCACAACGAATCTCTAGGGAGATTGACCGTAGATGGTCTTTGGCTTTGGGTTCAATTTCAACCCGGATGCAGATGGCCCAGCATCTGGTTGTTCCGTCTTCGCGCGTTTTGGTGCATGGTCCTCATCGTGTTCGACTGGATAGAGATAACCCAGTTCGTCGACGTCTCTCCTGCGCTTCAACGACGGACAATGTGGCAAAGGCAACGCGGAAATGGTGGACCCGCGAAGGTGATGGTGTATCGCAAAGAACTGAGCCTGCAGAGTCCGATAGAAATCCGGCTCAGATGCTAGCCCACATGAACGACTGTCCCACTGGGACCGGTTTCGTCGCCTCTACCGTCCGATAAAACCCGACAAGGGCTTTGAAGGTCTGCAGGCCTTGGAGGAGCAAATGTCCATACTCCTCGTCAAGACAGTAAATTGGTTCTAGAAGTTTCACAGCTTGTGCGTGTTGTTGCGGGGTCGTGACGAAGGAATACCGCGGGGCAGTTGCTTGGCGGGCATAACCGAAAAGGGTCGTGGCGAATTCTTGGACTTCGGCAATGGAGGTGAAGGAAGCCCGGTCGTTCACGGAGCTTGGCAAGCTGTGGAACAACAACGAGCAGTACAACCAAAGAGCAGAGTCGACATCGTGAAGAAGATTGAGTCGAAACCACACGTCGGGCTTGCTCTCCACCGGCGGCGGGGCAATAACGACTGGTTTAAAAAAGTTAAACGGGACCTTCTGAGGAGGAGGTTGATCGGGCGCAAAAGCATGATGCAAAAGCTGATATTCGACAGCCATGAAGCCCGGGGTCCCCTAAAGAACAATGAGATGAGCAGGACCAAGCTTGAACAAACGAGACATACAGTAAGGGGCGTAGCATTCGACGACTCTGCGCCATAAGATCGCGCGTACTCAAGGTCGGAGATTTTGATTTGCAGCGCACCTTCCTCATTTTTCACGAAGAGGACGTTGCCGGGACTGATATCGCGATGAACATATCCAGCGAGCCGTAAATAGTTGAGCCCTGCGTTATCACCCGTGTCAGATATACAGGATTGAACAACAAGAAGTACACGACGAACCCTCAAGAAGCTGGCAGATTGCAAGCGTGTAGTCGCCATAGTCAAAAAGTGCATCCAACCTCTTGCAGCGTTCCCGGAATATAACGCGGCGATGGACGCGCGCTTTATGCACTGCCACCCGCACTGTCGGTAGCCAGGATCGTTGAGGAGGTAACCCTCCACGCCAGAGCGTGAAGCACCACGTACAGCGGGAGGGTGTACTGCAGTCGGCGGATTCACTTCGGTATACTCGAACGGGACACTTTGCGTGTCGGGAGCTGGGGCGACATCCTGGTCGCTGCCTATAACAACAACCTCATCCTCTATGATGGTCAGAAAGTATTGTTTGGCGTTATCTTCTAAAGTCTGTGGTGATGGGGGGTAATGATCCACACCAAGGTCTTCGTAGGAGTCGCCGGCGGCCATCCGCTCTGCAAGTTTCACGTCCAATTTGCGAAGCTGCGCAAAAATATCGTCCTGAATGGCTTTCTCGCCTTTGGCATCATCAAATAGCCAGACATCTTTTGAGGACGAGCTTGTCTCCATTGACCGGAAGATTGGTGTCGGGATCGACCTCTTCGACACCCCAGACGCGAGTAGCGCGTGTAACAATGTCGCGCGCACTTTCCTCGTCAATAGCGGCCTTTCCGCTGAGGTAGAATTTGCCATTGACCTGGAACCGATACCGGATCTTTCCCGCGCGATCGCATACGCGCACGACGGTTGGATCGTAGCCAAGCTGCGCTCGCTTGGCGAAGGTCATAAAGATAACGAAGCGGATAAAATGCATAGGGTTCTAGAAATACGAGACAAACTCAGTAAGGCCGTTGCAACAGAGATAAACGACATACACACCTCATGGTAGTCAAAAGCCTCTCCGATCGCGATGTGCGAACGAGAAAAGTACCAGAACCGCATCTCCTGGTCCTCGATAGTGAAAGCAATAACAAAGCGACGGCAGGGATCATTGGCCATCGTATGGCCGACATTTCCAGCCAGTTTGAATTCATTCTGCATGGCTTTCAGCATAAACGGAGAACGAAGAAGAGAGAAATATCTGACCTCTCCACGGGCACTGAGAAGTTTTTTGAATTCCGCAGGCCCCGACACGTCAGCGGTGTCCGGCAAAGAGTCTGTAGGGGGACCTGGCGTGGTGGACTCGGTCAAGACGAAGTGTGCGTCCAGCATCATGGACCCTCCATTGATTTCGGAGTTTGTCCTTCTGCGGGCATCGCACTGCAATCTGGCTGTCGCCTTACTGAACTGCTTGCCATGTCGCTTTTCCCACTCGATGCAGATGTCGTGAATCTTGTTAGTTATCGGACAGAGGTTCTCGAACGTCGCGTCTTCGGTCTGCGCGTCTATCTTCAACTCGGTCCAACCATCTTCCGTCAAGAGACCGGCTTCCTTGAGCTCTTTGAAGATGTTGTTAACTAGCATGTCATATTGTCTGATGCTTTTATATTGAGGGAGACGAAGATGGTCTTGTATAAAGGTTTTCGCGGGGAGTTGTACTGTGTGGTAGGCCGTCGATTTCCGCAATGCACATGTTATGAATTGCCATATTTTCACACTTTCACATCTTATCATATCTTATTGGGGGCCTTGTCTTATCAACCAACGGACTGTTTCATCATCTGTTTCGTCACCGATCATACTGTAGCGTTTCGACCGCAAATTCACATAACGGGTCACGTGGGTCTTTGAAGTGAAGCTATATATACATCATAACGGGTCACGGACCACTTTGGTCAGGCACGAGCCTCCAAATAAGGAAATTTCAGGTCCCGCTATAAGCGGAACTGTCCAAAAAAGGCAATTTAAGGGTCTGTGAAGCTGTTCGCTGTAACTTCAGACCATAATGGGTCACAGGCTGTGAAGTTACAGTTGAAATGCTACAGTACTCCTGTGCATTACCGAAGCCGTACTCATGTCGGACACACACCCAACACATGGATGACATCATACATGCCAATACCTCATGGATTTCCCATTGTATACACACCACCGACACTCGTAGCACACATGGTCGTTTCAGTATTATTACTTACATGCAGTTACCACTTGTATTTAATGGTTTCACGGACTAGTAGCATACAACACTGGGTCAAGGGCGTGGAGTTATCCCTAGCGGAAACACGTATGGACAAGGAGTCCCAAACACAGGCTTACTAGTATATAAGCAGTAGTGTAGTATCATTGTACTTTAGTTCCGATCTCGTTTATACACCTGGCCTAGCCTAGTTCTACGAACACGAACACTTCTTTCCCTTGAGTCTCTCTGTGGTACCTGGTTTAGTCTTGTGGCTATAGTCAGTCGCTAACAGAAGATCGGAACTACTTTCTACCACCTACCACACATCCCTGATCGTTGATCAGCACCTCACTGTTTGATCATCGCACATTTCCCCATCCCCTTTCCTGTTTACAGATTGACAGATTCCTAATTCCAGCGCACGTCCGCATACATGTGTATTGGTCCCAGTAGGCCGGCTGACAGTTAGAGATAACTGCCTCGGGTGCTGGAAGTAGCCGCTCTCACAGAACGAACTTTTGCAGTTGCACTTCAGTGGGCGCTGTTTACGGGTCAACCCCGTTCCCAGGAAAACTTCGGCTTACCTCACACCAGAGGGACGTCGGCTGGGCAATTGCGAACTTGTGACGAGCTCTTGGGCTCCGTAGATACTAGTCAGTAGTCGGTAAAATAGCGTAGACAGTTACGATACCTACCTACTTTACTTACTTACGATACACACCATCATTCCCCACCCTACCAAGTCCTGGATTCTATCTCAGATCTAGGCGATCCTCCTTATTCATCCAACCTCATTCCCTCACCCGTTTCATCCAAATCGCATCACCCATATCCCCACTTTCACTTTTCACTCTCCGATCCTATCACCCCATTCATCATGTCCAACAAAGCACCGAAACCATTCTCACACACCCGCTCATCACGCGATGTCGAAATCAAAGGCCATCCCTTGTCAACAAGCCTTATGACTATGACGGGGACAAGTCCAAGTACAAGAGCTGGTGGCGATCATGTTCACATACATCCGTACAAGAAGAACAACCTCACATCTGACTCCGAAAGGATTATGTTGTTCTCTCCTACATCCGAGGAGATCAGTTGATGCATGGGTCCAGAACTACTCGGATCAGAACTTTGACGAGGAAGAAGAGGAATGGACAGTCTCTTGGACGAGTTCAAGGAAACTTGAAGGAGCATTTGTGGATTCCAACCTCGCGCGAGACGCGCAAGACCAGATCGAGCGTTGCGCCAGGGGCAAGACACCGCTCAAGATTTCTTCCAGAAGTTGAGGTTCTGCTCACTCAGGCAGGATACTCAAAGGATGACGCATTGTTATCGACTTCTCGAGACCAATGTCAACGAGAAGATCATTGACCAGATCTATGGCAGCCAAGACGGGTTGCCAGAGAAGTACAAGGATTGGAAGGCACAGATCATTCAGATCATCAGCTATGGAGAAGGCGGACGGCGAGCAAGAGGTCGGCATGCAGTCGGCCCCAAGCTCCGCAGGCGGCTACATCGAGAGCCAATCCTACGAACCACCCCGACGCCAATCACACGACGAGATGCCACCGGTGTTACCTATGGAGGAACCGGCAGGCCGATGGACATCAACAACGCACGTCGAAGAGGACTTTGCTTCAGCTGTGGCGAACACGGCCATGTCAGCAGTTCTGTCCAAGAAGGGTCGACCCCAGACGATTCGGGGCTATGGACCGAATGAATGACGAGGAGAAGAAGAAGCTGGCCGAAGAGTTGGGTTTTGCGAAGCTCCCGCAGTAGACGCAGTCCTGCCGGAGCAGTCATCAAGGAAAGGGTCGTCAGATGCAGAATCTATTTACAGTACGGGTACTGAAACATCTAAAATATCATCGACGACTTTACCACCAAAACCTGCGAAAGAAAGATTTGAGCCAAATACGCCCGAGTGGATCGCACAACGGCTAAGAGAGGATGACGTGTCGAGAGCAGTGGGAATTTTGAGAGCATGGATGCCGGAGCGGAGAGAGAGAGAAGCGACGGAGGAGAAGGTGATGGCGATCAGAGCGTTGACAAAGGAAGCTGCGGTGGAAGTTGTGACGGAGTTGAAAAAGTCGAGGAAGTACATCCGGGGAACAAAGGGGCAGGACATGAAACTCCGAGTAACCATAGAGAGCGTACACACAGGCTCTGAATGGGAAACGAGTGCCCTTCTTGACAGTGGAGCAACGGGTTCTTGGTCAATAAAGAATTCGTCGAGAAGAACGGACTCCCGATCAAGGAGTTACCGGTCAAGCTCCTGTCTACAATGCGGATGGAACCCTAAACAGGGAGGAGCAATCGAAGGTTTGTGGAGGTCCGATGAAGATCGGAGATCACGCCGAAAAGATTGAGTTGGCCGTTACCAATCTCGGCAAAACAAGTATCTTTTTGGGGCTAGATTGGCTACGATATCACAACCCCACGATCAACTGGACAGAATCCACGTTGACTTTGATCATGCCCAGACCGCTGCGGCTATCTACCCAGTATGACTCGCCAGAAGATGAAGGAGAAGATGTAGAAGAGAAGTGGAAGAGGGAGAGCGTTGTTTTGGATGGACTGGGACAACTATCGCAAAAGCGGTGAAAAGCTGAGATCACAACAGCTTCATCCGCTGCTGCACCTTACATCGAGGAATTTTCCGATGTATTAGCAAGGCGGACTTTGACAAGTTACCGGAGCGAAGACCCTGGGATCACGCGATAGAACTTACGCCTGGTTCCAAACCGGTTGACTGCAAGGTTTATCCCTTAGTCCATCCAAGCAGAAGGCTTAGATGAGTTCCTGGAGGAAACATACGGACGGACATATACGGCCATCAATTTCACCTATGGCATCACCCTTCTTCTTTGTCAAAAAGAAGGATGGAAGCCTTCGGCCAGTACAGATTATCGGAAGTTGAACGACATGACAATCAAGAACCGATACCCCTTGCCGTTGATCCAGGAGCTTATCGACAAGTTGAAGGAGCAAAGGTTTTCACAAAGATGGATGTCCGATGGGGTTACAATAACATCCGGATCAAAGAAGGTGATGAGTGGAAAGCGGCGTTTAGAACAAACCGAGGCCTGTTCGAGCCCTCAGTCATGTTCTTCGGACTTACAAACTCGCCGGCGACATTCCAATCGTTCATGAATCACATTCTGAAGGAGTGATTGATGAAGGACATGTTATAGTTTACTTGGATGACATACTTATCTTTACGAACACGTTGGAAGAACATAGGCATATCGTACGACGAGTATTAGAAATATTACGAGTAAATAAGTTGTATTTAAAACCCGAGAAATGTAGTTTCGAGGCACATACTGTAGACTACTTAGGAGTTATTGTTGGAGGAGGAGAAGTGAAGATGGATCCGGCAAAAGTGGCTGTAGTGAAGGAATGGAAGGAGCCGACGAAGAAGAAGGAAGTACAGTCATTCCTGGGCTTCTGCAACTTCTACCGACGTTTCATCCGGGGATTTGCGGGAGTAGCGAAGCCATTGACATCGCTAACCGGGAAGGGCGAGTGGGTTTGGGGCATGGAGCAGCACGAGGCATTTGAGGAGTCGAAGCGGATGATGACGGAAGAGCCCGTTCTGATCGTACCACGCGACGACGGCAAGTTTCGAGTTGAGGCAGACTCCTCAAACTATGCAAACGGGGCGGTTCTTTCCCAGTTGGTGGACGGAAAATGGAGACCAGTAGCCTTTCGGTCTCGCGCGCTGAACGAAGTAGAGCGCAATTATGAGATCTACGACAAAGAGATGATGGCTATTATGGACTCGATTGACGACTGGAGACAATATCTCCTTGGAGCAAAGGAAACGGTGGAGGTGTTTACCGATCATCAAAACCTCCAGTACTTCCGGAAGCCACAGAAGTTGAATCGGAGGCAGGCAAGATGGGTTACGGAGTTAGCGGAATATGACATACAGATGATTCACAAGCCGGGCAAGACGATGGGGAAAGCTGATGCCTTGTCAAGGATGACAGGCCTTGAGAAGGGGGAAAAAGATAACGAAAACGTTGTTTTGCTCAAGGCGGAGTTTTTTATTTCACAAATTCAATTTTCTTTACATACAGTAGACACACCGGAGGACGAATTACTTAACAAAATCAAACAAAGAAAAGGAAACAAAGACAGATACGTACAAAAAGCATTAGAAAACAAAGAAAAAGGATGGGAAGAGAAGGAAAATGGACTTATTATGTGGAAGGATCGTATTTACATACCGAAGGACAAGGAATTGCGGGGAAGAGTTATTGGAATGCACCATGATGCACAGCTTGCAGGGCATCCCGGACGATACAAGACCCTTGAGCTGATCACACGCACCTATTGGTGGCCAGGAATCAGCCGAGAGGTCTGGGAATACGTAGAAGGGTGTCAAAAATGCCAGGTCACCAAGTCACATCGCACGAAGCCGGCTGCACCTCTTCATCCTATTGATGTGCCAAGCGAGCCATGGGAAATAGTAGGGACGGACATGATTGGAGAGCTGCCGGAATCGGGAGGATACAACGCTATCAGCACGTTTGTGGACCATTTCACAAAGCGATTACGCATCATACCGACACACACCACTCTGACGTCAGAAGGCATGGCCCGCATCTACCGAGATCGCATTTTCCCCATACATGGGATGCCACGCCAGATGATACATGATCGTGGTCCACAATACCACTCGCGTTTTATGAAGGAATTGTACCGGTTGTTGGGCATACAAGGAAACTTTACAACGGCGTATCATCCACAGGCAAATGGGCAGACGGAACGGCTGAACCAAGAGATAGAACATTTCTTACGGTTATTTGTCAACTACCATCAGAACGACTGGCACAAATGGCTACCCTCTGCTGAATTTGTTTACAACGATCGAGTTCACTCGGCGACCAAAGTCACTCCGTTCTTCGCAGATATGGGCAGACATCCCTACAAAGGCACCGCTCCGAAAACGGCATCGAGAAACGAGACTGCGCAGGAGTTTGCCGACGGCATGAGGAAAACATGGGACGAAGTGGGGTCAGCATTGAAGATGGCAAAGGAGGATATGAAACGGTTTTACGACAGGAAGCGGACAGACGCAGTAGAATACAAGGCGGGCGACAAAGTATGGCTGGAAGGGACGAATCTCAGCACGGACCGACTAATGAAGAAGCTCGATGACAAACGCTTCGGGCCGTTCAAAGTGATCAAGAAAGTCGGGACGAGCTCTTACAAGCTCCAGATTCCTCACACGTGGAAAAGCATCCATCCCGTGTTCAATGAGGCCCTGTTGACGCCTTACCATGAGCCCCAATTTCCGACACAACCCCGAGACATGCGTCCACCACCTGTGCTGGAAGGAGCCGAACCGGAATGGGAGGTTGAGAAAGTGGTTAATTCCCGGAAGTACCGCGGGGGTTTTCAATACAAGGTTCACTGGAAGGGTTACGGCACACACGAGCAGACATGGGAACCGGCATGCAATCTCAAAAATGCCGACGAAGCTATCAGCAATTTCCACCAACAATATCCGAACAAGCCGAAGCCACCCGCGCTTGCTCGCATTGAAGTCCCCATGTCGCAATTTCCATCACATCTGTTCCGACCCATGCCACTGCCTGACACCGAACCCCTTGACGTCACACTACCCTCTGCGGCCCTCATGGAGCGACTCTGGCGCAGAATGGAACTTGCGCCTTAAAGAGGGGGTGATGTTATGAATCGCCATATTTTCACATTTTCAATCTTATCATATCTTATCGGGGGGCTTGTCTTATCAACCAACGGACTGTTTCATCATCTGTTTCGTCACCGATCATACCCCTTTTCATTACCGAAGCCGTACTCATGTCGGACACACACCCAACACATGGATGACATCATACATGCCGATACCTCATGGACTCCCTATTGTATACACACCGCCGACACTCGTAGTACACATGGTCGTTTTAGTATTATTACTTACATGCAGTTACCACTCGTATTTAATGGTTTCACGGACTAGTAGCATACAACACTGGGTCAAGGGCGTGGAGCATCCCTAGTGGAAACGCGTATGGACAAGGAGTCTCAAACACAGACTTACTAGTATATAAGCAGTAGTGTAGTATCATTGTACTTTAGTTCCGATCTCGTTTATACACCTGGCCTAGCCTAGTCTTACGAACGCGAACACTTTCTCTTTCAGTTCTTGCTGTGGTACCTGGTTGAATCTCGTGGCTTAGTCAGTCGCTAACAGATGTGTCCCTTCTTGTGGCAGTTATAGTACTCGACCGTGCTGCTGTGTCTGCTGCCTTGGGAACGTCTGCCGCGTCCTGAGGAGCCACCATTCGCATTGAACGCGGCCTTCTTCTCTTCTTTGACGCGACTCTTGATTCGCCGGCAATCAGCTTCGTCGCTGATGCCGCGTACGTATACGTCGGGCGTGATGGTCTGGCTGAGCAGTGCTGATGTTGCTGTCAGCGCTGCGAGGTAGGGATCGTACAATGCGGGGAGGGAACCGAGCAGGATGGCGATGAAATTGTCGTCGCCGGGGTCTGCGCTCATCACGGTAAGCTCTTCGCGTAGAGCTTCGAGTTTCAAAAGGTGAGCCTTAACGTCGCCGTTCTCGGGGCACCTCTCTTCCTGGAGCTTCCTCCTGAGGTCGACAGTCATCATCTTCGACCTCTTCTTAAACTCCTCCTTTACCTTCTTCCACATCTTCCCTGCTGACGACTCCCCCTTTACCTTTAGGAACAACGAGTCGGAAATCGTCGAAGCCAGAGCTTGCTTCACGATGGCCTCGTTCGCTTTCCACAGCCGGACAACACCTGGGTGGCGATTGATGGAGTCGGTTTCCTCCTTGGTGGGATTGGCGGGATCGGCGGGGACTGGAACAGACGGTGGTGCGGCCGTCTCTATGAGGTAGTCGTCGAGTTGCGCTGCTTCAGCGGCGAACACGAAGCGGTCGCGGTAGAACATCCAATTCGTCCCGTCCGCTTTGCACTGTGGGACGCGGGCGAAGAACTTGATGAGTTTAGTGCTGGTGGACATGGCGGGATGTGACGCGAAGAGGTATGTGGATCAATATGCAAGCGAGTAGATTTCTGATGGATAGATTAGGCACGGGCGGGGCCCATAACCTGTTGGAACTCAAGGACTCGGACAAGGAGGAGGAGGAATGCACACAGTATATAGTCCAAAGTATGTAGCTTATATACTGTAAATATAAGTTGTATCGAAGGGGAACATGGGGATCTAAGTAAGTAAACGAGTCAGTACGAGGTGTCCGGTGGTAACGGTAGCGGGTTGGTAGATACGGTAGCGGGTCGGGAAATGTAGGTGCGAGTCCGTTGAAAAAGGGATTAGAAAACAAACGAGTAGTCCGGCTTGGACTTCAACAGAAACAGTCTGTTGGTTGATAAGACAAGCCCCCAATAAGATATGATGAGATGTGAAAATGTGAAAATATGGCAATTCATAACAGCCACTTGAAGAGGATTAGCCTCGAGTCCTTGACACAACATGTTGTTTCTGACCTCAGTAAGGTGGAGATGTGTGAGTGCTGCCAGTATGTTTAGTAAGAGGAATATATGCACTCACTTAACAATCATCCTTGCATAAACTCAACAATCAGAGAAACTCTCAAACAATAAGGAGGTTAAGCTATAGTACATATATGTGAAGTGCTTGGAAAAGGTTAAGAACACATAGCCACAAAATAGTACGATGCCGATATGCGTTGAGGATGTGGAATGAAGAGAGCGCGGAAATTAGAAAACACCACTCATGAGAGGACAGGACGCGCCGTGGGCACTGACTGGAATAGGTTGAGCATTAAGATGGAGGTCACCCAGTGGTAGGAGATCTCAACACGTCTGAAACACCTCGGCGTGCCCTGTGTTCATTGGACTGGCGCCCGATTATGCTGAGGTTGGCGCTGGGTCGGCACTGGGGCGGGACAGTAGCTGACCTGGGTCTCCGGACGGCAGGCCCAGGTAATGTCGCCGAAAACAGACCATGAACGTCTCGGCAACGGTAAGCACTGCGCTCTACTTGGCGACGGCAGGCTACACTAATGGCATCGATATAAAGATCGACGGAGGCGTGTCCCTAGTTAATCCTTGATACATGGAACATTGTGTAGTAGATCGTCGAATGAAGTCGATGACAAGGACGAGCTGAGACATCGATAAGGTTAGGGTTTGCCATCTTGAACCACTACCTTCATCTCCACCAAATTCTATCCCAAGCCTCTATCGGCTTTACAAAAACTGTTATGTCTCGAACCAATTTTCAGCAGAACCAGTCAGAATTTGAAGGATGGCATTATCATGCCTCGGTCGGACTCGTGAAGCTGCGCAGAATATGGGGACAAGACCTACAAAAGGTCAGCTTTTCATGACTTTAAGACGCATTTCCTGATTTTCAGTACCTTGCAGACCTATCCTATCGTGGAAACCACGCTTCTACGCCCACTACTCCACTGCCAGATTCTGATTCCGAAATCTACATATCGCCCAACATGGACACCTCCTACATAAACCAGACCGAACAAGAGCTGTCTCTCATCAGCGATAATTCCTCCTTCACCGACTCCTCTGCGCCATCCTTTCTTTTAGATTCAGAATCAGCCTCTGGCGTCGATTTTCCCGGTCTTGGCTTGTTCGGCGTTGTCACCGATGACTACATACGACCCATTGGACGCATACATTCGCGATCGCTCCTTTCTCCCAGTCATACCGTCATCTCAGAAGCTTTACTTGACGAAGTGTATGCAACTTTCTGCAGCACATCGAAGAACGAGCAGCCATGGCGCCCAAACAAAACCCTGACTCGTGCGCAGAGCCAACCTACTCACACGTTCAAAACGACGGGCCATAGTCGCTCGACGGTTTCCAGTAGCCTCAAGAAAACGATTAGATCGAGTAGTGGAAAATCAGAGCGTGGTCCGAATTGGAGATAGGCATCTTCATCATTAAATGAAATCACCAAAACCATATCTGGAGAAGAGAGGTCTTATTGTCTGTATCCTGAATCGCTTCAAATAGAACCTTTTTGTGTTTCACCACGTTGCCTCTCTTGTCAGAGCAAAGGACTTCGATCGAAGTTAGTCTTGGATCCGGATCTGCGTTGTCCTGGCCACTTTCATGGCTCCTCAGCTTTTTGTTCTAACAAAAGGACGAAACCGATAACAAAGTCCCTCCTACTCCAGCGGCGGCACATCGTTGAACGTTTCTTTGACCGACCGTCGCTTTGACCTAGAGGTCTGCCATATATATAGCGCGCCTCAAGGTATAGATCCTCACACATCCCTTCTCATGCAGCACTTTACACTTACGACGACACTTAACGATTACGAGTGGGGTCGAACCAAATCCAAGCAAGAACTTCTTGATCTGTACACCTGGTGTACGTTTTTTTCTCTCAGTCTTTCCCTTGACTGACAGCTCTTGTCGACAGTATGCGAATGGATAGAACAAAATCCACTGCTTGGAATTGTTAGGATCGAACTAATGGACCGCGAAGAGGACGCCAAACAATGTGAGTATGCCTAGATCCTAAATGTAAATAGGCGCCCCGCTGATGATCTTCAAAGGGAGTGTCGCGACCGAGGTTCTATGGGAAATTCTGCGAGAGAAACTTTCACCAGATTATTTCAAGGATCATTCTTGTTCGAGCGATATCACCGGCGCTAGGAAAAGTGAGCTTTACAAATCTCCTCGCCACATGTTCTCAACTTCATCCTAGTCATTGACGACGCACGGACCAAGATTCTGCGCGCCCATCCAACCGAGTTTACTGGCGTACCGCACTGCGATGTTGCGGCAAACGATCTCAGCATATTGTGGTTCTGTCACCGCTCTCTGATTGACAGACGTCTCGGAATATCTTTACATGAAATACCACATCCAACAAACGACAAGAAAAAGCATCTGTCATGCGACGAGGCGCTCAAGTGTTTTAACAAAGAAGTTGAAAAACTGGAGAGCATGAGATATCAAGCATTTCTGCGTAACATCAGGGATAAGCGGAACTGGGCTGAACTGAAGAATTGTGAGGGGTCTCTTCGGTCAATCCTTTGTGATTTTTACCCTCTCCGCCAGATATTCACTGCGTCTTCGCTTTGAGCTGCGACCGAATGATGTACCCACCATTGAATACGAAGGGGAAGAACAGGAGCAACTAGATTACAACCATTATCCATTGTATTGTACACGCGCAGTATACCATATTCCTTGAGGATCTGTGATAGCCCTCGCGTATTTGAGAAGCAATTTGTCTCGTTCCTTGGAATCGACAGCAATATCGGAAAGAAATGGTGCGATGTCATCACTTTTCCACCGAGACCTCGTCAAGAAGAGGTCTGCGAAACGCCGAGTAGGTTCTATGGGCAATTCATACGAGGGGAAGTACTTCAGCGCATTGATGACATCGTCGTTAAGAGTGGAGGAGCTCAGATAGTTGCCCTGCGCCCAGTGTTAGGTAGTGGAAAGAATAGAAAGGCGGGACTGACAGCAAGTAGATCTAGAGACACGGATGCCTCAAAGGTGTCTCCGACAGCCGATTTCCAGCTTGACACGAGTTCATCTTTGTCGATAGCGGTGTGCTGAGATGGGAAGGGATGAGTCCATGACTGATTTGAGGAGGTTGATCGTACTAACTCGATGAGGGCGTAATAGATTCAAGCCAACTTCGCGAACAACGCTGTCCACGTCCATTTGCCAGAAGCCTTGTCGTATCTCTCCAAACCACGACATGACTTGTGTTGAAACTGATCTTGGGACTTCGTGGACATCTGCGAGACCATTGCAGAGTTGTTCGACGCTTGCGTTTTTATGTGAAAGACAATCAGAAACCAGCTGATTCAAGATCATTTCGAGTATGTTTTTGAGATAGACCGGAGAAATAGGACGCAATTCGCCTGCCATTCGCGTGAGCCTATGGGGCATTTGATTGGCTGGCAACTCACCATGAATATTCAAGATACGCCTGTCTCTAAGCCCGCGTTCTAATTCTGCATCGCTTGCCTGTATGGTTTCTCTAATACTGTCGTAGAGTATACGAGTTCTCTAAGAACGCGTTAGACGCGTCAAAATCCACGATCATAAACGCACATTGGAGTCATCCTCGTCTTCCTCGACCGACGTCTCATCGTACTCACTCCCTTTCAACAAGGAGGCCAACTTGTGTAGTTTTGGCACAGAAGGTGTCAGTTCGATGATTTCGTTGACTTGATCACGTATAACGAGTTTGTCGTCGTCCAAGTCCATACTGGACGCGTCAGGCGGAGTCACCACAAGGACGGAGTTGGAGAGATTAACGGTTCGCATTATATAGGTCGATGTGCTCGTGCATAATACCGCGTCATCGTTGCCTTGACCTCTTATCGTGAAGCTAGACACGATGAGTGTTGACGGCGGGGTTGCAAGAGAGCGTGCTCACCGTACAGGATAACCGTCTGCAATAGAGCGCTCAACAAAGGTACAGAGCTCTGGAGGCAGTTCCACCAGCTTGAAAGTGCTAGCTTCCGCTGTTGACTGAGAGGAAAAGCAAAGTTCGTGTTCAGCCATGGTGGTCTGTTGACAGGTTGTGGCTGTGCTGTTTATTTCGGCGTCGGAACGTCTGAAGTCCAAGAATGCATTCAATGTGCTGAGTTCGCTCTACTACTTTCATCTACGCCACGCTGCGCGATACAGGGACAAGTTTTACGCCGATGATGCGCACATATTCCATCTCTAACGCCTCTAAGACTCCGATTACATCTGGTGTAGCCATCCCGCTACCCGTGTATGACTTGCGCACCATGTCCAAGTATTTCGCTACATTTTCTGCATCATCAAACGCAAACGCTACCCCCGCCAACTGCTTCAGGACAAGTCTGTACCAATAGGTATCCTCTAGACCTTCTTCCTCAATCAGATCCTTCAGGTTTTGAAGCCGAGAGTAGTATCCGAATGTGTTGTCCTGGATCCAAGTGTAGAAAGAGTCCGCAAGCTCCCATGGGTTAATGCGAAAGATGTCGGCTCTTCGAGCATCGGAAGCCTCTGCATCAGCGCAAGATTGGCAGGCGCATGAGAACCAAAGTGTATCTTTGCGAGCAGAAGAGAGTCGGTGTTCGAGTTGACAGTACGTGATGCAGATTTCCTCGCTTTCTTTGATGCTTCTGACAGCCGTTAGACGCATCGCGAAAGTCGTCAAATCAAAGCTCAGTGAAGCGTTTGGGCGACAGCTTCGGAGAATCAGCTAACCGGACGATGCAAAGCAAGTAAACAGTTTACCTATGATTGATTCGAGACATGTCCTTGAAGACGCCCGCGTATGATGATCCTACGATGAAATGAGACTTGAGTTATATCCACGAAATCGACATACCCGCATCGACATTGTCCAAGCCATAAATCTCCAAGCCATTTGTATTGAATAGACCTCGAATGGACCCAAGTTCGGGGAAGCAGTTCGTCAAGGACCGAAATGATTGTTGAGATGATTCGTCCATGCGTCTGAGACAAGTACCCAGTTGCTCTTCAGTTAGGACAGGTGTAGACGATTGCTTAAGCACAGGTGTAATCATCAGAGCGCGCTCTGTCATTATGAGGCTTCCAAGGCCAATATCGCGCGTGGCATACAAACCAAGTCCCTTGCTGTCCACTGGGCCTATCTTGTACGAAGGTCCGTCCAAGGGATGCAGCAACTCGTGAGGATAACCGCGGTCCTTGTTCTCGTCGATCTTTGAGAGTGCCCGATTGGACATAAAACATTCAGAGGAGCCGTCTTCTACTGCGCCACTGGGAGGTTTCGTGCACAAGATATACGATCGGAATTGGATAGGATCATCCACCTCGCTGTCGGCGTCATCTGCGCTCGAGTACGTGGCTGTGAAATAGGTTAAAGGTGCGTGATGGTGGAAGAAAATTCGTGTCGTACAAGAGTCCAAGTCCGAGACAGAACTGGGCGGAGAGGGCGCCGATTCGGTGTCAAGGCGGGCGATGACGGCAGAAGCAGCACTGCGAAGTTGGGTAATCGGAGAGCTCATTGTGGTGAGTGGCTAGTAGTCTATGTAAAGTGGGAGGATGACTGAGGGTCGAACAAATGAGCAAGGCCTTTTATATGTCCTAGCGCATCAATGGCCACTTGAAAAAGGCCACTTTGATCAACATTGACCACAATAGTGGACCGTCCACAGACTCAAAGACAATAAGAGTCGAGCCTGAGCCCTCGGGCCACATTCTGAACCATTAAAAGCTGAATTTGTTGTTAGCTTGATAACGCGTGACCGTGTTGGTTACCAAGAAAAGATACTGCGGCGGGATCTGCGACAACGATCGTGTCTCTCCTTCTCCCATCTGCATGTTGACAATGCGGCGTACATGATGTTCGCAAAACCGCTGCATGGCGTCATATCGAGGGACATGCGGAAAAATGAGCACTGCCCAGGCACACGCGTGACGCCAATGATCGCTCGGGAAAACAACGTCATGCAAGGGCTTGCAGGCCTGCATCACTTACAACTTTCTCTCCTTCCTTGCACATGTCTATATCGGCTGACCAAGTCAGCAAGTCCAACACTACAAAGACATTCGTTACCGCCCTCGTCGTCAATGGCGGGCTCTTGCTCGTCGAAGTCGGCGCCTTTATCATCTTGAAGCAGAGGCTTGGAAGAATCTACAGTCCCCGAACATACCTACCCCCGCCGAGTATGTGTTCATATTTCCTACTTATTGCAGCTGATGCAACTGGCGGTGCAGCAAAAGAGCAGACGAATTGCCAAAAGGCGTATGGAAGTGGCTCCCTGCCCTCCTCCTGTCCCCAGCTGAGGATATTGTGCGTTTCTTTCTTGTATGATACCGTTATACAATGCCCAACGTCTTTCCAGATACACAAGAATGGATTAGACGCGTATGTCGCCTATCTACATCGTTGTAGACCCGCCTCATCATCGTTCAGTTACATGTTCCTACGCTTCATCAAGATGCTCATATGGATTTTCTTGGTTTTCACGATAACAACATTCGCTATCATCGCACCTGCTGACGTCGCCGGCGTCAAGTCAACCAACGAGGGTCTTGATCGTCTAAGCTGGACCAAGTGAGTTCCTCTTCTATCGCACCCACTGCGGCCGACCTTCTGCTAGCGTCGTCGAACTAGGCGATCAGAAACGTTTTGCAGCGCACATTGTTGTAGTTTATCTATTGACCTGTGAGCGTCATTTCTTCCCGTGCCAATTTTCTGAAGCTTGGGTAGTCTTCGTTTTTTGGATAATCCGTCGGGAAATGCTCCATTTCGTCCACATGCGCCATCAATTCCTTATCGGCAAAGACCATGCTAGGCTTGCTCAAGCCCGAACAGTCCTCATCACTTCCGTTCCGGACGAGCTAGCCAACGAACATGATCTTCGTCAGTTCGCTAGTTTCATTCCTGGAGGCGTGGACAAGGTGTGGTTCTACCGGGACACCAAGGCGCTCAATGAACTCTTCGAAGAACGTGTGCAGACGTGCGCCAAGCTCGAGGCTGCCGAAGCTACAATTCTCCGGGATGCAACAAAGGCATGGCGAGCTAAGGTCAAGGCTCATAAGAAGGCAACAAAGAAACAGAAGAATAAGGATGTGGAAAAGTCGGAGGATTCGAAGTTGATTGCAAGCCCCATAGCGCGCGATCTTTTGGAGGAATTAGTTCCCCGAAAGAAACGTCCATCGCACAGGACTGGCTTCTGGGGTTTGTGGGGGCCTAAAGTGGATACCATTGAGTGGGGCAGGGATGAGATTGCTCGCCTCAACTCGGCGATCGATGAGCAAAGGGCAAAGTCCGAGGGAAAATTCTTAGGGAGTGCTTTTGTTAGGTGTAATCTGCAGATGGGCGCCCACGTCCTAGCACAGTGCGTCAGTTACCATGAGGTAAAGTCCCGGCACGTCACATCCACGTCTGTATTGACGCCTTTCATTTAGCCGTTGACTATGTACGACAAGTGGCTGGAGGCGCATCCCAAAGATATAGTGTGGCGAAACCTCGACGATGGTGCATTGGAGATGCGTCGAGATATATCACGTCGTGGATTGCAACTATAGGACTCATCATCGGATGGGCATTCCCTGTGACGTTTATCGGTACTCTCAGTAATCTTGACGATTTATGCACCCAGGTGTCGTGCGTCACTTATCATTCGCTTTTGACTCTCGTTGATATACTTTTTCAGCTGGCTGGTTGGGTATGTACGGCACCGGATCCGGTACCAGCTATCATTCAGGGTATCTTGCCACCCACTCTTCTCGCCATTCTTTTCGCGCTTCTGCCCTACATATTGAAAGGTGTGTTTTAACCACCCTCGCCTGCGATTTGTTGACGATTGGGGTAGCGCTCGCGTGGTATGAATGTATACCTCGTTATTCTTTGATATCCGTCAGCGTGTACCGCCGTTTCTTTCTGTTTCTGCTCATGTAAGTCCTTCTAATCATCTTAATCTGTCGTTCTCTAACGCGTAACTTCTTAGACACGGTTTCCTTATCGTGACTCTGAGTTCGGGTATAACAAAAGGTAAGTTATAACAGTTCAAGGCGTGCAGTCAGTTAATTCATCGTCAACAGCTATACAGGAGGCAAGTCTTATTACTATTTTTCGCAATCCGGCTAACAGTAAGCACAGATTATTGAGCAGCCCACGCAGACTGTACAAAAGCTGGCTCAGCAGCTACCTGGGGCTTCAATCTTCTTTTTAACATATCTCTGTATAATGCTCTGCTGCTCAAATTTTCAGACTCTCATGTTCTTCCAGCTACGCAAGGATTGGCAGCCGCCGGAGGTGCCCTTGCACAGCTCGTTCCTATCGTTCTGCACTACGTGAGCAAATGGTTTTTGGGACGCACACCGCGTCAAGCGTATGCCGTAACTTTCGTGATGCCCTCCGTAAGTGATCATGATATTCGACATGTTGACTGATTCAACCATCTTCAGGCCGATTTTGGCATCATCATGCCGCGCCTTTCTCTGCTGGCGACCATTGCGTTTGCTTACAGTATACTCAGTCCACTCATTAACGTTATGGCGTTGATCAGTAAGCCCTTTTCCTCCAACATGACCGAAATGGTTGACCAGGCATAGGTTTTGCATGTTTTTCCTTGCATTCAAGTTCTGTAAGTGGCGGCGTCTAGATGTTAAGAGCTTTTCATTCAATTGACTCGTAGTGTGCACCCAAGTGTTCGATCAACCCGATGAAAGCGAAACCGGCGGCTTGTATTTTCCTATGGCCATATCAAATCTTTGTACGTCGATTTGTTGCCTTTCTCTTCTGTTATCGACTCCCCATCTCGAAAGTCGTTGGTCTATATATCGAACAGATCTGTTTAGCGTGTCTGTTCTTCTTGAAGATTTCCATTGTGCGAACATCATCACTCATCGAGGGAATCTTTATGATTCTACTCGTCGCAATCACTGCCTGCTTCCAGTTCTACATCAAGAACAGTTTCCATCGTAAGTGTCCGCTCGTGGAGATGGGTTGCACACTCATGTTTCAAAAGCCATAACCAAGTTCTTGCCGATGTCTTTGGCCACTAGCAAGATGGCCAAACGTTACGAAAGAGCTAGAGCAGAGAAGGCCGGTAAAGCTGCTGAAGAAGAAGAAATGGACCTTTTTAGTCGAAGTCGTGAGTCCAAATACCGCTTTTGCATTGATCTTTTTCATGACGACGTATCAGAGGTGAAGAGATTGAGGCGACGTCTCAAGATGATTCCTAAAAAGGTAGACAACAAGCTTGACGCTCTCAAGGCCAAGCTCGGACCACGCAAATCTGAGAGTTCAGATCGGGAGCGACTTCGAAAATCCAACGACAGGACTCACCCCGAAGAGTTTGCTATGACAGATTTAAGCGAGAAAACGGCAGGGCAGCGTGCTGAGGACCCTTCTGGTGCTGCATCTAACGGTACACAATCGATTCCATCGGACGGCGCTCCGGAGTTGTTCCGTGCAGCTTCCATGAACTCGAAGAAATCGAAGAAGTCCAACAAGTCTAAGGTCACAGCTGCAGGCTCCAAGCAATCCTCGCGACGTTCCTCTATCGCTAGCGACCGTCCCGATATAGCTCCGCCTGCCGCGGCAGGAGTCGATCTTTCAGACGAGGAAGATGGTGATGACGAAGCTGATTTCGACGAGCATGCCTTTGATCATCCTTCGACATATGAGGAACAGAAGTGGATATGGATACCTCACGATACATTGGGTCTCAGTGAAATGTTAGTGCAAGACCTAAAAGACGTGGGAGTGGATGCAAGTGACGAGGGCGCGAATATGGATGAGAAGGGCGTGGTGGAAGTTACGAGGAATCCGCCGGACGAGGAGTGGGCGGGTGGTCATGATCGTTAGTCAAGCAGTGCTTCCATCTCATCTTCGTTTTGTATATTAGGACCCACATACACATACACATACACATATACACACGGAAATCTACTACATTTTGTATAATTTTCGTCGTTTTTCTTCTTCTGTGAGCTCTCAAAGTACTTTGACCGGGAATGTCTCCTTTTCGAGACCGCTATCCCAAAGAGAGGCGAGGATCTCTCGGTTTCCAGCTGTCCAGGGAAGTCTCGAGTGCTGAGTAGACAGGTTCTTAGGAAGTCGCTTTCAATATTCGTAGAGGACCAGCATTAGCAACAGAGACGTACATCGATGATGAGCACATCGTACTTCTCCCACTTGATAGATGCCCGAATGTCTTCAATAATAGAAAGGAGAAGGTCGAGATACTTTGTTGGGATGGGAGAGTTGTCTCCATACTATCCACGTTAATCTGAGATTCTTTGCAGTTGACCCTTTTCACTTACAAGTGGCGGAGGCTTATAGAATCCGGAGGGAGTAAGATGTGGTGGTTGGACTGTTCCCATTATGCGGGAACCGTGGTAGAACGACGAGACATTGCCGAATACTCCAGGTAAACCTGTGTTGGGGTGCTTTCTAAAGGCTATTGGCATGCATGTCAACCGCGACTCTAGATGAGATATACGGACAAGGTCACCTGGTACGCGCTGCATCGTGAACAACCCGCCATCGGACTGCCACTCCCAAGTCGTCTCAGGTGAAATACGCTTGACCTGTGCTTCGATCTTGGCCTTGATGGTGACTTCGTCGTCGTCGGGCTGAATCTGTGAACCCCAGGCATTGCGAACTCCATTTCCGCCCACGTCCCCGATATTGCCAATGGAGGGTGGTAAATGGTGTAAGTCACGCCCTGAATACGAATTATCATTTTTTGAGTTGAACACTCGCCGACGAAAACGAAGGACGCAACCTTTTCTTGAAGTTCCTTCACGAATTCAGGAGCTTCAGCGATCAAGCGGTCGAGGAGCCACGCTCCAGAGTTCAAGGGCGTCTCGCCACCTGTCATCCCTTTTAGGCCGAATCGGTCAAAATGGCGCAATAAATACCTTCATCGGCAACGACGCTTCCCCAGAAGCAAATATGAGAGGGGAATATTGTGGATATACCGAATTCTGTGTGTGCAGGAATACAGAGACTCGGTGGTCCTCTGTAATCTAAGGTTAATCCTTGTGACTGACTTCAAGGAAGCTAATACTGACTCGTTGGCTCTGGCCACGCTCGGTGCCATCACCTTTCGTTTCTAATGTAACATTGGCGGTTGTAGTTGCAACAAATATGAATGCTCATACGACTGGGTTGCCGACATCTTCGTGCGGTTTCCACTGATCGTGATTCAGTAAGACGTCAAACCAAATTAGGACGACTCACACCAAATGCGTGCAACAACTTGGAAAAGTCGTCGGCTGAATAGATGGGGAGACCACGCAGTAAGATGGCTCCATGCGTGTCCAGCGTCTTCTGTAGGGCGCCAGACGCGGCCCATCGCTTCCCGAGGGCGACATAATCACCGAGGGATCCCGATATTCCTTCTGGTTCCGAAGCACTGAAGGGCAGTGCCGCTCCGCTGGGGAGGATTTTCTGGCCTTCAACACGTATCTCACGTAAGCATTCGAGCGGTGTATATGCAGAGGTCATGGTCTTGGGTTTCACGAAATCTTGACCGTCTGTTTATATATACCTGCCATGATGCCTGGATAATTTGCAACCGATAGGGAGAGGAATTTGACTAGGACGAACGAGCTAAGACGACGCCATCTTTGGTTGATCTCACGTATCAAGACTCATAGCGGAGGACCTGCCGAATGTGTTTTGCCGGGCAGAGCTACTAAAAGCGATAGAAAGTGCCGCCCTGGGTGACAGCTTTCTGAGGTATCTAGACGCCATGTCCCAAATTACAGGCGACGGAGCCAGTAATCCCGTCAAGGATGGATCTCTCGAGGAAGTCAATGTCTTCGTGCCCCAGAGACGATCCTGGTTTTACAACACGTTCACACAGGCTATTATTATTGGCCTAGGTGAGATCTAAACGTTGGTGTCTCTTGCACTGTTAATCTTCTGGTGTCCAGTCGCATTTCTGGGTCCTGGAATGTACAATGCTCTTGTACTTACTTTCAACAGCGCAGTTAATCGTGGTATTGACACTCTCCTTAGAGCGGGCTCGGTGCTGGTGGTCTAGCATCAACAGACACTTGGAACAAGGCGACTGCTTTGCTCTTCGGTATGACAAGCTCACTCGTTCATTGGATGGTGTTCCCGCTTATCCATTTCTCAGCCCTTTTGTGCGTAACGTGTGTCTTTGGTGGCATTTTCATCAGCCAGTTCGGTCTGCGGTGGTCCCTTGCACTAGGAGCGTGTTTTTACGCGATTTACGCGGCCTGTGAGCTTGTTTCTCGGTATAGAGTGTGTCCTGACTAGTTCCAGCGTTGTACGAGAACTCCAGAAGTGGGAACGAGTGGTTCCTGATCCTCGCCAATGCCTTAGAAGGTATTGGATCCGGTTTGTTCTTCGCAACAGAGGGAGCAGTACGCCCTCTCAGTAAACTGGCCATCTTCGAAAGTCTTATTCTGGTTAGGTCGTCATCGGATATCCCGAGCCATCCGAGCGTGGGCGCTACATCTATATCTGGGTGTTCATAAGGAACCTCGGTCCGATTGTCGGAGGAGCAATTTTACTAGGACTCAACATCAAGACGAATGGATCCGGATATGCGAGCTTACGTGCGTTACATATCTACTCATGTGTAAGCCTACTCAATGAGCTCTAGAATCCTACGCGGCTTTTGTCGGCATCATGTGTGGCGCTCCATTAATTTCATTGTTACTCGCACCGCCACACAAAGTACAGAGGGACGACGATTCTAAAGTCGTCTTTCACCGCACTTCCTTCAAGGCAGAGCTAAGAGCTTCTTGTATATTCTTGACTTCCCGCAAGGTATGGTTGACGGAAACACCGTTTCACGCAGTCACCAACATTTAGATTCTACTGTTGATTCCTCTATTCTTTTCATCATGGTTCTACGATAGCTTCATGAGGTAAGTTCCACTTTCCTCATGACAGTTTGTGGAGGACTGACGGCAAGGATAGTAACTACACAGCGAATTATTTGAGTGTGCGTGCACGCGCTTTGTCCTCATTCCTGACTCCCTTTGATGGTGCGTCTTGTACTCTTTCTCGTGGCGTGTAGTATCCGAGTCATCAATCGCCATCTAGGAAACGTCGGCTCGATATTTATCGGCTGGTGGTTGGACAGCAAAATTGCTAGCCGACGGAAAAGAGCACTGATTGCTTTCGCTGGAATCATTATCTTGTGGGTACCCATATATAGCTGCTCGCCGATTTCGTTGAACCAGGCATAACCAATACGCCCTCTGGGTCTGGACCTGTGTCAACGAAGCTGAATTTCTGGACACGTTACCAACTTACGACTGGTCTGACGAAGGATTCCGGCATACGTATGCACTCATCCTTTTCTGGAATCTGGAAGGACTTGCGTTCCAGTCTTTCTTGTACTGGCTTACTGGAACGTGTACGTTTCTTCTTTCTTCTGAATTCCAGACGATTATTTACATTCTTGAACAGTAACGCACGATTTGCACGAACTTGTACACGTTACTGGTATCCTGAGCGGTATTGAGGGTGCGGGACAGGCCGTCGCCTATGGCATTGCGGGCTCTAATGCATCGAAGTGGATTCACGTCGGACTCAATATGGGGTGAGACCTTCGCTACTTGCTCCGGCCTGTACTAGAGCCATACTAACACAGTTGTAGACTCATCGCTGTTTCGATCTACCCCGCCTTCCTTGTCATAAGGGATATCTCCGACGTGGAGACAGTTGTCCTACGCGCAGTTGATAAAGCAGGGCATGAGATCGAAGAAACAAGGGAGGCTGAGGTCTAAGGACGCGGGTTCATCTTCCAGTTGATTGGTTCGATACATACATACAGTATACGTTTTTCTGAGTATCCAAGGGGAAAGGTGAGTGTGTGCCTTTGCCAAACCATGAATGAAACGAAGGGAAGAAGAGGTGCGGTGACAAACGGTCAAAGAACCACGCAGACGTCCAGACACCCCGTTCTCATTGCATCAGAGAGCGGTGCTTTGTCCTTTTCCTGAACGTTTGTAGGAGAAGATGAAATCAACCGACTGTGCCGTTGGAACTGGGATAAAGCTTGAGTTTGATACGCAGTTTTGATACTCAGCGGGAGCCCTAGGAGGTGGCGTACCTGATTGTATTTTCTAATTTCACGTACTAGGCTGATGAAAGCTTCATGGATGTTGAGACCAGTCTTCGCAGATGTTTCAACGATTTGAATACCCAAGTGATGAGCTAAATCTTGACCATCTATCCGCAAGTCAATCAAACATTTCTTGACCGGACAGTATACACAGCCACGTACCGCTTCTTCGGACTTGCCGCTTGAACTCCAAATCGCATTTGTTGGCCACAATAACCTCTGGAAACCGCCGTCCCCCTTTGACTTGCATTACCTGTCGATGCAATTTCCGAACCTCCTCGAAAGATTTGGATTTGTGATGTCGTAGACGATGAGAAAGCCTTCGCCAGTTCGGATGTATTGCTCTCGCATGGAGCTAAACAAAGTATTCAGTAGGACCTTTCCATCCTGAGGAAGTCACTGACAAAAACTCTTCTTGGCCAGCGGTATCGAGCACTTCGAGGACAGCCGTTTCATGGTCGATCACATAGTTCTTGCGATAAGAGTCTAAGCATTGTGAATTTGCAGTGACTGTCGCAGAAAGGTACTAAACGTACCCTCTATTGTAGGATCATATCGCTCTTCAAATCGATTGTCGACGAACTTGACGGTCAACGCCGACTTTCCAACACCTATCATGGTCATGAGCTAGTACGAAGAGGCAGAAAGTAGCAAGCCTACCACCAGCACCTATGATAACGAGCTTGTATGTTCGCACGAATGAGGCCTATCAGTAGTTAAACTCGTATATTGAGCAAGGCTAGAAGACAGCGCGCGCACCCTGCCAGTCTCAATATCAGTCGGTGACATCGTGAACAGACGGTCAACGTTTCTCTCTGCGACCGGTAAAAAAGATAAGGGGAGAAGAGACCTGCTGTACGCCAAATCAGTAACATTGATTGCCAACCAGTAGACATGAACATCATCAAGAGATGAATGGCAGCTGCTAGTTCCTTGAGGCGAGACAGATTAGGACCATTCTCTCACGCAAGTCTTCTCGAGTACCATTGACTGACAGTCGGATATGAACCGAGGGCGGAACATCAGAGTCCTGATTGACTTCGACGGTGAGCGGGTATCACCCCTCTGCCAGTAAGTCTATATACGCCCAATGCGCGACAGTGAGGAGTATTCTCCCGAGAACTTTGACGGCATCCACCAGTATGTATCAGCGCCGCAGCATGCATCATTTCCTGATGCTTTGCCTAATCAATGAGGAAAAAGGAAAGATCGGAAAGCACAACAGCCTTGAGGCGCGGCGAGTCTAAAAGTAGAGAGTCCTCGACAGTTATATGAAGTCGGAGTGTCAAAGTCGCCAGCTGACATTGCGGTCGCCGAGGTAATGGAAGTAGGATCTAAAAACTGAGGCTCAGGCGCGCAAGCACCAGTCCTGCACTGCCTCTGCCGTCAAGCCGAATTGCATCAAGTTCAACAAAGTTCGATACGCCACACCATCAGGGCTTCCAAACAAAAGGAATAAAACTTGTATCAGACAAGATAGTTCAACGATAGGTTTTTTCCTGTTGAGATTGCTATTCTGCGATCTCGGAAATTGTACTGGGCACGGCGAGAACTCACCTCCAGCGCTATCATTAGTCAAGGATACCAATGACTCACCTCATGTCAATGTCATCGTGTTGCTTGAATGATGCTTATGGTGGCAATACAATACGGAATGGTATGACACAGTAGTAGTACATGCAACAGTGACTAGGGTATAATAAAAGTACAGAACATAGCCTGGTACATACAAGATCTATCCAAGAAACACCGATAATACCCTTAAAATATTCACTCACTTCGACATCACCTTCATCCTTTCGTAGAAACCACCCAGAACCGTCTTCGACTGGCCCTCAGCCCTCGCTTTGATATCACAAAGATATCGGTAAGCCACATCCCACGGAAACCGAGACCACCCATCTGAGCTCTTCTTCGCATCATGGATATATGCATATGATGCCTTCAAGATGGGCAGCTCGTAATCAGAGATGCAGAATGACGAGAGCACAGGATCCGCGGCGAAGCTGCGCGATTGCGCTCGAAGGACATCCTGCCGCCTTTCGATGCTGAGAGCTGTGAACCCAGCTCCCGGTTTGGAACCTCGGGGGGTACGATTCTTCGCATTAATATGTTCGGTGTAAGCCGACTCGACGTGTTCTCTGATCTTGTCGAGATCAGTCAGCATCGCTTGGGATCCCGATCTCGACGCTGCCTCCGCCCGCTTGCAAGCATCGTCCCATGGCGCTGCAAGAGCAGCATCATAGAGCTTTTCCTTGGCTGCGAAGAACTTCTCCAGGGCAATTTTCTTTTCATCGCCACGGGCCGCAGCGTACGCCTGCAGCTTGTCCATGATGAACGGATTTTTCCGGTCGCGTGGCCTAGCATAGATTTTGTTGTAACTCGACTCCTTTTGCAACTCCATGTTTTCTTTCCATTTGCAAACCTTGGAGTTGTATTCCTTTTGATCCTTCTGCATAATTTCGGGTCGGACTCTCAGTCCAGTTTTCGCACCATCCAACACCATGCAAAACCTAAAACACATTAGAGAGATGCCGATGTGATATCACTGGAAAGGCTTACATGTACGCGAGCCGCTTTGTTTCGGGATGACCATACCCAAGTGTCAACGTCGAGACGTCGTGCATATTGGAGTAGGAACCGACAACCGAAGGGTACTTCAACCCTCCTAAAAGAAAATCCTGGAGATGCTCTAGGTAGATTTCGTCCCCGACTTTATGACGAGACGAGCGGCCAAGGAATTGAGCAACTGTCTCGTTGGTTTTGGAAAAGTTCTCGTCAATATCCTCGGGAGGCACCGAATAACTTAAATCCGAATTCTGAAATGGCTGGACGAGCTGTGGTTGCCAAATGAGGAGTCCCTTGTCACCGTCGTAGTCACCTGAAAGCAAATCAGTATCATACCACTGCATTCACAAAATGAAGGCATCCGCACCTCCCGAAAGATAATCGGCCATGCGGCGTTCGCCCTTCACCGACATGATGATCACGTCCGAACGATCTCGGAGGCACGGTTTATCAACCGCCTTCCACTGAACAAAGATACATGAAATGGCGTGGGCAAGGATGAAAACACTGGCTTACCTTGCGAACATCACTTGGAAGCTTGCAAGGATGTCTAGTGAGTAAGATGTCCCCAGTAATGATATCGGTCTCCAATCCATCGGGGCCCACTAGGTTTCGCCTTGATGATTTGAAGAATATCTCGTCAGATTCGAGGACACCGTCTTCGTCTAGCACCGGTGTAAGTAACCCATACTTCAAGATAGTAGAAGTACGAACCAGGCACAATGAAGGCAGTGGCAGACATGGGGACCAGGACACGGCACTGCCTAACATAGGTTCCGATGGCAGCCTTGATAATCTTAAGTAGTTTATCACGCAGAACCGGACAATTCTGCGGCGTAAATCCAGAATCCAGAAGACCCATCACCGTCTCCTCGAGCACCGATGGCTGTCCAGATACCGTATCCGTCCACCATGCAGTGGAGCCTTCCAGGCCATTCAACGCGTCTTCGTCTTCTTCTTCAAACTCATCTTCGTCCTTCTTCTCTGCGTAACCCTTGAGACGAGCCAGGCCAGCTGCTTGCCGAGCCGCGCGCGCTGACAGAACGCCTCCGTGGCGGCAAAGCATAGCCCACAGCTCAAACATCGCCTCCGGACCTTCCCATTGCATAAATGGCGCCACCATCTGGTCCAACCCCTCCTGAAGTAACTGTTCTAACGCATTCAGCGGGACACCATTGTGCGCTAGGTTTATGATAACCTCAGCGGACAGGCGGGTTTCAACCCGAGCATGCGAGACGCGCAGCACATCGATGATACGATGCGCAAGATCTGTTGGCTCTGTTTTGATTTTAATCATCGAGGGCCGCACTTGCACAAGCGCGTCGTTTTCGAGGGCATCGTTCGATGCCCGGCATATCAACCCCTAGAGATAAAGTGGCGTGAAACACAGACATACAGTGCGAACAACAATTCTGGTACCTTGGTGCCGTTTATACGCACTTGAACGGCTGTGGGTAGACAGTCGAATTCGAACTTGCGTTGTATGGCGCGAAGAGTAGCAATGTTGGCAATTCCAGCACCGTCGGTCATGTCGGACTCTTGCGCAGAAACTGGGAGCAATAATTCAGTGGCGAGGTACCATCTAAGAGACTAGAGGACATACCGATGTCGTCGATGGCGACGAGTCTTTCCGGCTGTAAAACTGGACCGGGCGCCGAGTTTGATAATCCCAAGGCAAAGCGAGATGCCCACTTGGTCATAGTCTGAAAGCAATGAGGTTTAGATGTTGCGTACCCACAGACGATACACGTTGCATACATACCTGCTTGAGATTGAGGTCAATGGGATTATGCCACTCCAGGAACTGGGCGAGGCTATATCCTGGGTGGAATCTGTCGGCCGAGATACGACCATCCTGAACAACCTCGTTGGTCATGAAGAGGAAGACCGTCTTGTCCTTCTCATAGAAAGCGCGATAGACGCGCCCATTCAAAATGAACGGTCTCTTGAAGAAGGCAACCAGCTTTTTCTCGTGGTTCCACAACTGCTTTGGTATTTTCACGCGCAGGAAGTATTTGCTCCCGAACTGACGAGCGAATCGATTAGAAGGCCCGAGCTCTGCCTGCTCCAGAATGATATCAAACTGGGGATTGGCGGCTGTCGATGTATCTAACGCTTTCAACCTGGCACGATAGTTTACCTTGCCTGCATACCAGCCCGGGTCGTCCTGGTAGAATCCAAGTCCAGCATCCTTGTCCGATGCTAAGCGCGCATCCTCGAGATCCTGTTCTTTCCACGGGAACTATATTGAGCATCAGAATACTAAGCACGTTCCGCATCGTGCTCTCACCTTCGCGTCCTTCTCCTTCGCATACGCGAACGAAAATTCGTTCTGGGACGTGTCTAATAGAAATTAACAAGAGGCCGTGCAGAAAGATTAACGCCATACCTTGAGAAGGATCCCTGTTGTTACGCTTGAGTAGTTTCACAACCTTTGGCGCGCCCTCCGTGTTATTCAAACCTCTTAGTTGGTCGAGTAGCTCATATTTAACGTCAGGCTCTGTAATCTCGCGATTGGTAAGCAAACGCGAGATTTCGTACTGGACTCCAAAGGCTAGCTTGCGTGTGTCGAAACAGGCCTGTAAATGCTTTTTACACGACTATCACGGGGTGTTCAAGATGTATCTACGCATATATGGTCAACTTACGATTAGGAACGGTGTCTGAGCATCCGGGATAGGCTCTGGAGGTGCACCCTCCACAAAGGGATCATCATTGTGAGCTAATTTTGGCTTTTTAGCAGGCTGTGACGAGAGTGTGTCCGAGTTAGCTCGTTTAGCTGGTGAGATAGACGGGTTTACGACGCGGCTGGGACCGGCACCTACGTAAAGAGTTGAAAGGAAAGAAAGGGGGACGTTATGGGCGCCCACCTAGAGCAGGCTTGGCAGTTACAATTGACCAGTCCTCGTCCTCGTCTGGTTCCGACTCGAAGGCCATAATTTGGGCGATAATTCCATCATCAGAGTACTGGGTACTCGCCTGACATGGTGAGCAGACGCAATGCGTAACTTTTGAAACGACTTACGACTGATACTGAGGATGCATTCCTCTTTAGTGTTTCTTTCAGAGGCTTGAGCTCGTCGTCGTCGTCTGTGATATCGATTACGGTAATGGTGTCTGAGACTAAAGTAATGTCGTTGGAATCGTCTAGCCCTAGTTGAGTATAACGCGACAAATGCAAGTGCAGGACAACCTTCGTCGTCGGATATCGGATCCATAAGACTGCTACTAATCTATCATGGTAGTTCGGGTTGGAAGACCAGGGTTTGGAGATAAGATCAAGACTCGGCAGGCTATCACGGCGTGTACCGAAAACTATGCAGCTCCAAAAGCCACCTGCCGAAACGGGCGCTATACGCTATCATCGCCTCAACGACCTCAAGACAGGCAAGTAGCCGTCGTGCTTGTGATTGCGCACTGCTTATCGTCTTTACAGATGGCCAGAAGTAAAGAAATCGCCCCCCACGTCGGTCGCTTCTCCCGCTCAACACTTGCGGCCAAGCGGGGCCTGTACAAGGGACTCAAAAAATCTGAAAAGCCAGCCGCTGCACCCGCCCCAGAGACTGTCGAGAAGACTGTCGGTGGCGACAAGAACGGTGGCAAGCGCGCTGTGCCGACGACCAAGGCGCCCCGCTTCTATCCCGCGGATGATGTTCGCGTTCCCAAGCAGAGCCGCAAAACCCCCAAACCTACACACATCCGTCCTACCATAACACCCGGCACTGTTTTGATTCTGCTTGCTGGTCGTTTCCGGGGCAAGAGGGTCGTTTTCTTGAAGTCACTGGAGAGCGGCTTGTTGCTGGTCACCGGTCCATACAAGATTAACGGTGTCCCTCTGCGCCGTGTCAACCAGGCATATGTGATTGCCACATCGACCAAGGTTGATATTTCGTTTACGGTACGTACAATCAGGCTTGATCGTAATCATTTGCTCATCATATCTCTAGCTCGATGCTAAATTCACGGACGCATATTTCACCAAGACTGCCTCCAAAAAGTCGAGCTCTGCAGAAGCCGAATTCTTCGAGGACGGCAAGCCCAAGGCCAAGGAGCCTCTGCCAGAGTCCAAGACTGCTGACCAGAAGGCTGTCGATGAGTCTGTTGTCGCTGCGGTGAAGAAGTCGGAAAATCTGGCAAAGTACTTGGCAGCGTCGTGGGGTCTCTCCAAGGGCCAGTTCCCTCACCAGATGATATTCTGATGGCGGATGCGGGGGGCGACTTATATGACTTTATGCTATGTTTTACTGTACAATGACACATGCGTGCAAGTCGAAATAAAGAAAGTAAGGCCTAGACCGTGAGACAATTGATCCAGTCTGCCATGTCCATTCATGTTCCGCGCCTACCATCTGTCGCGCGCTCATGCTCGACGACTACCACCGCAGCGACGCGGCTTCATCACCGATGCCTTTCTTGACCTTGCCACCGCCCTGCCGTATCCCACAAGCTGGCCTCCATATTCCACGACAATCATCTTGGGCACTATCCTCGTTCGTATCGGCATCCTGCCAGTTGCAATATGGGTATGCTCAATTTGCACTCCCTTCTAAACACTTTTCCAACCAGAGTGCAGGGGAACAACCGTATGATACGCTACCAGAACTATGTCGAACCAGCGCTGCGTGAGATGAGGCCACAAGTGACGCATCAAGTACTTTCAGCAATGCGGAAAGAAAAGTTTGAAGGCGACAAAGAGGCGTGGAAGAAGGCATTTTCCGAGCGTATCAAACCTGTTGTCAGTCCTCTCCGTCTGCTCAGTCTGCGCCCGTTGTTGACGCGTTCTAGCTCAAATCGCACCAGCGTGCATTGTGTACCGAACACAAATGCCAACAGCTACCTACCATGATACTTCCTGCCGTTGTGCAACTGAGCGTCTTCCTTCCTTCCAGCTGGTTTCTCGCCCACCTTGCCACCGACCCGTTCTCTGCATTCGACTCTGAATCTTTCTTGTCGCTAACCAGACTCTCATCTGAGGACGAGTCTTTGGGCTTCCCTATTGCGCTCGGCCTCGTCACAATGGCGAATGTCGAGTCGAGCACTTGGTTCATGACGGCTGATGAACGTGAAGCCCTTCGTGTTCAGGAAGCAAAGCGTCAGGAGCAAGGCGTTTTTACCCTTCCAGTCGGCAAAATCATCAGGTTTGCCCTTCGCAGCGTTTCGGTTGTCCGTATTGTCATTGCCAGTCAAGTATCCGGTGTACGCTCTTCTCCCCTTCATTTAATTCAAAAATTTATCAATACACTAGGCTGTCGTGATCTACTGGGTTACCTCTGCGGTGTTTGGTTTGTTACAGACGTGGTGGATGGAGTACACGAGACGCACACGACTCAACGCTGTTCGCCAGCAAAGAGCATCTTCCATCCTCAGGCGTGACACTCCCTCGCCAAAACTTCTCAAACAAACCCAAAAATGGTACGTTCATTTCTGATGACACGAATGACTATACCTGTGGTTGGAGGAACCCAACCTTGTGGATGGGATCCCTTGACGCCTTCTTGATCTAATATGACATTCACCTCTCCTACCGTAAATCAAAGCTAACTTATTGTTTCCACAGAACATGTTAATGTTTCCTACCGGATTTCTTCCACTCGCACACTGCTTTTCACGTACTGTATCCTCTCGAATGTCAATTCGTATCAATATGCCCGTGTGATCCTCGTCATGAACATTGACACCAGAGTCAATCAGGCGAAACGCCTCAGCAGCGAGAAGTGCCGCAGTCTTCCATACCGATATGGCCTTTGGAGTACAACTTCTAAAATTTGAAGATCTGCGTGGCGATCGCGTGTTTCTCTCACAGATGATTTTGACGTACTTCGTCGAGGACCATTTGGATCGCCCCTCAGTCACCAGACTGGAATCTGCTGAAAAGGCATAGATCTCAAACGTACGCCCAAATAGCGCGCGCGATCGTATTACAGGCAATGCTTGGGATTTGTTTCAAAACCTCCCATCCTCGCGCGGCTCATAGTGCAACCTTTGGGATTTGCGCGATCGGCAGTCTCGTACATGGCGACCATGGACCTGCAAGGTGAACCAGGATCAAGACCCTAGAAAATGCTCTTGGAGCTATATGTTGGTTGGGCTCCTGCCTTGTGTGCAGAGTCAAGTTAAAGGTGCACTGCCACTGATGGCGGCACTTTCGTTGCTTTACTCCTCCCCGTCATGTTTGTTCTGCAAATGGACCTTGCAGAGAGTCTAGCTCCCCTCTTGCGGCCATCTCGAGTCTTTGAACGGTCTAGAAACCGTAAATAACCGAGGCGCCAACCTCCAACTGGCAGAAAATCCGAGAATGGCTCAAATATTGCGGACCCACGTGCATTCCGTCGCGTATTGCCCTAAAGCGTCGTCGTATGGGCGGTCTGGGCGCTACGGAGTTCGCTTTACTCGAGCTCAGCCGTGATCAAAATTCGACGCGCATTCAAATTGTTGTCTCTAGGCATATTCGCACTCGGCTGATGCGAAGCTTGCAGATGAACGTCTTGCTGCTCCGCCCGCGAAGGAGCATTATTTAAACAACTGTAGGAAGAAGGCCGAATACCATACCCCATCGACGACATGGTTCAGTTTTCCCAAAGTGTCTCCCGCCTCAGTGCTATGGGTCTGCTTTTAGCGACTGCATCGGCTTACGAGCCTGCGCGTAAGTCTTCGATTGCTGCCTACTTGTGAACTTCGCCTTAGACTCAAATCGCCACAGTATCCCCTACTAGTGGCCCCGATTTTGCCGCCACTGGTTTCGATTTTCTGGTCGTCGGCGGAGGCACGAGTGGACTGGTCGTCGCGAACCGTCTTTCCGAGAACCCGGACGTGACCGTTGGTATTCTCGAGGCTGGCACTTATCGTCCCGGTGATGCCCTTATCCTCACCCCCGGTGCTACCGGCCCCGCTGTGCTTGGTACCGAGTCTGGCACGGGCTCTCAGCTCCAGGGAAATGCTTCGTACGATTGGATGTTTAACACCGAGGTAACTGTGTTGTCAGAGCGGTTTCATGTTCGTATTGACGATGCTCGTAGCCGCAAACTGGATTGGACGGTGCTATCGTCCGTTACCCGAGTGGAAGGGTCCTTGGCGGATCTAGTGCCATTAACACTATGGTAAATATCACGATTTTATATCATCACACCTCTTGAAATGCATCCTGTTAGATATGGATTCGTGCCTCTGCTAGCGAATATGATCTTTGGGGTAACGACTTTGGCAACGGTGACGAATGGACTTGGGATGGACTCCTCCCATACTTCATGAAGAGTGAAACTTGGACTCCGCCACCTCTCATCCTCCCCGGACAAGAATTCTCTGCCGAGCTCGCGAGCGTGCATGGAACTTCCGGTTACATCAACTCTAGCTACGACAACTGGGACTCTGACATCGAGATTCCGATCGTGCAAAGTGCTAACAATCTTGGTGTCTTCACCACCTCCAACCCCGTACGTACCTGTACGCCGCGCGCGATGCCTTTCTAACAGACGATAAAGGATGGTGGAAATGGCACCGGAATTCAGTATACTTCTCGTGTTGTTAATCCGATCACTGGAGAGCGTTCCTATGCTGCCAACGCGTACTATGAGCCGTTCGCTGACCGCCCAAACTTGAAGCTCATTTCGGAAGCCACCGTCACCAGGGTTCTGTTCAACACTGATACCCCCGAGCCCATTGCCACTGGTGTCGAATTCATCTGGGGCGGTGAGACTTACACTGTGAATGCTAACTTGGAGGTCATCATGGCTGCTGGTTAGTATCCCACTTACATCTAGCTCGAACTTTGCCTCAAGGTCTGAACGTCACTTAGGTGCTATTCTTACCCCAAAGCTTCTCGAATTGTCCGGAGTTGGAAACGCTACTATCTTGGAAAGCTTTGGAATCGACGTCGTTCTCGACTCCCCCTTCGTTGGAGAGAACTTCCACGTAAGTAGTATATCTTCCTTTTCCATCTCTCAGTTCTCAATGGATTGCCTTTCCCAGGACCACTGTGTAACCTACTCCGACTTCCAACTCAAGGAAGGCTACACCACCCTCGATTGGCTTACCTTTAACACCACCTTCGCTACCGCCGCTGCCGATGAATAGTACGTCCTCCTTCTGCAGTCTCGCTCCTCCATCCGACCCCTCCCCTAGTGCCGCTAACCGCACTGGACCTCTTTCATACACCAACGCTGTCAATGGACCCACGTCTATTCACAGCTTCGCTTCTGATGAGGATCATGAGACCATCATGGCGTCCATCGAGGAGTACATCGAAACTACGACGCCAAAGAGCGGTCTCCACGCTGCCCAAATAGCGGCTACCAAAACCATGGCTGAGGAAGGCAAAGTCGCTTGGGTACAATACGTTGTTGTGCCCCAGGGTGGTATTGGCTCCGTCGCCAAGGGTCAGTTTCAAGTTCAAGTTGGAGTGGACGAAGCTGACTTGTATAGCGAATACGTCGTATGCGACTACTGTCGTCATCTTAACGCACCCCTTGTCTCAGGCACACCCACATCAAGAGCACGAACATCTCCGAGGCGCCTACCATTGATCCTATGTTTGCTCAGAACGATGTCGGTGAGTGATAAGCTGTGTGATGGATATCCTAACAAGGTGCTCATGATGCACAGACACCAACGTCCTCGCTTCTGGCTCCAAGTTCATCCGCGAGATGATGCAGGGCTCTGGTATTGTCGAGGCTCTATCTCTCCCGCCAACGAGACTATGACCAACGAAGACTGGATAGCTCATGTCCGCTCGCACATGGGTGTACGTTTTTTATGCATTCGCTTCCCCAGAGCCTGACTAGAGTCTTCATCAGTCTACTGCTCACTACCTTGGCACCACCGCCATGGCTCCACAGGAGATGGGAGGCGTTGTCTCGAACTCCTCAAGGTGTACGGTCTCGCGAATGTTCGCGTTGTTGATGCGGGTGTCTTCCCCTTCATGTTATCTGTCGCTATCTTGCAGTCTGTGTATGCCGTCGCCGAGAAGGTTCGTTTGTCCCTCTTCTTCTGGCTCCGTATTCTAAGTGCTCTCAATAGGCCGCCGACATTATCAAGAGGGACTACGGCTTTTAATACTATTTCTTCTAATATAGTGAGTGTAAATTATCGAGCAGAGGCTGTATAGAGCCTGAACTTTCTCAGATACTACTCATTTAATCGCTACATGTATATTATTATGTACCTCAATGCGTTTGCCGTCGAACCGTCTCTCATAGACGCAAATGATAGAAGTAATTCTCATTGCAATGACTGGGTCTTCCGTCCTCCTCGGGATAGGTCCAGATACATGATGCGACCACTGATATTCGCACACGGTGCGACATGAGTGCAAGGTCACCTACTCTAGGAGTAGACATCAGCTTGTTCAGTGCACTGAGTGGAAGGCAGAACACTTGCTAACTGACAAAATCCTGGTCTGCCATTGATGAATACGTATAAGAGGATGAAGTACAACACTTTACAAAAAAAGATGGGAATATATAGAGCGTGTCAAGTTATGCCGTGCCATTGACCCCGTATCCGACGAGCTAGCTGGATGTCTCGCTGCATAATGGTGACGCGCTTGGCGTGGAGAGCGCAGAGATTCTGGAAGAGAGTCAAAAAGAAAGGTGATGAACATGGCATGTAAACATACGCGTCTTCGAACAAATGTACGAGGAATGCTTCCGTCGCTTCTTGCAGCGCTAAAATGGCAGAGCTCTGCCACCGAAGTTCGTAGGTATCGTTCACGTCTGTCGTTAAATCGAGAGCAATCTCTCGGACCTGGTCTAGTTGAGGTGCAGGCGACAAAATCCAAGCTGAGGCCATACCAGACGAGAGAACGGCAGTTTGCGAATCAACAGATCGGTGCTCTTCTGGTATTTTCGTATTTCTCGTAATGCCACGGTGCCGGGTCGAAAACGGTGCTTCTTCTTGGGCGGTTCATCTGCAAGAATATGGGAATGAGGTGCGAATCACAGAGTGGCTGAACACGCACCTTGAACCGGTCGCGGGGGTAACTTCCCTCCTGTGCTCTTTCGCGCCGTCGCCTTGGCCTTTTTTGCAGGCCCCGGAGCATCCGAGCCCGACGGGCGATTCTTGCGTTTGGTAGACATGGTCGTCAATGAACAAGAGAGCACGATCACGTGGGGTGATTGATGGTTAGAATATGCAAACACCTTTGAAGTTGTTCAAGAAAGGATGATTTCCGTTTACCGCAAACACAAGCTTCGTTGGTAGCTGGCTTGTACATGAGTTGGGGTGAATAATTAAAGTTTTCACTCATATGCACTGAGTGTGGCCCGATCAGTCTTTCTTTAGTGGCCGGCCGATCTCTATCACCACCGAGTCGAGACGGACTGCAAATTGAGGCTAAACGAACGTTTAACGGCGGCCTCATGCTCAACACGTTTAAGCACTCTTGCTGTGTTGCTCTCTAACCTGGTCTTGTCCTGCATTACGAAAATGCGCTAACCAACCGTATCCAGGCGCCATCTCCGTGACTCGGGCAGAACACTCACCAAATCCTATGGTCTTAGACTCGCCGAAGGACAACACTGGACAACAAGGCTGACATTTTCATCGACATCCCTTCGCCCCTTGACTGCTCTTCAACTCGATCATATCCGGCTTTTCGGGTGGCATTAGGGCAGTCGCAAGGGAGTGTGCCAATCTTAATGGGCATGTTCGTTAGTGTCACGTTATTGGTACTTCCGTCTCATTCCGCTTTTCGCGCAACAGCCTCTCGCAGATTCCTGAAAATAATGAAGGAAGGACAGAAGACATGTAGACTGAACGGGCAAATTTCCAGGCAGAACGTGGGAAGATAGTGAAGGACACACGGGATATCGGCAAACTAGGATTCAGGTTCATCTGCGACGATGTTGAGAACAGAGGGATGTACGACGCCGTGGGAACATTTGAAAGGTCAAGATGTCAAGAACTCCCTGGCGAGCGCCTCAAACAGACCAAATACCACAGAGGTAACGCAGTAGTAGATCACAATGGCCCAAGAACAATGTTAGTTGTAATGAAGCACAGGGTACTTGGCTGGCAATGACATGTACTACGAGCAATTGAAATGCTACCGAAGGCAAGTTGATGAATTAGCCGACTGGAAGGGCGGAAATACCTTTCTCCCGACATTTTGCTTCCTGAACACGCTCAGAGTATAACCTGGCATGCGCGCCACGGAAACTGTTTGGACCCACGTTACACGCTCAGTTTTGCACCGTCGGCAGTATCGACAACGGATACAGCTTTCGGCCTATGAGTCCGACTTGATCAGTCTCCAGAACAGAGACTTCTCCGAATTCTTGCCATTCGAAACAATCCCTCAAGTCGCAGTATCCAGTCAACCATACTCAACGTCGGCATTGGAGACAATGGCAAGGACGAAGCTGGAGATGCCTGTTTCGGGCAGAACCCAGGAGAATCGGATGCAACATTATGATAATCTCTAACGAGTCGCCAGTACCTGCGGACGACGAAATCTACTTCCGAACGAGCAGAACGCGTATCGGTGGTTCTCTATCAACCACTGCAGCAATACGCACAGTATCTCTTTGACAAACTCGAAAGCTGGGATCGTCAATGTCGGAACGCGCGGTCTGGGATGTCAATCTTCCTTGCAATCGTCGCCCTCATCTTCATCGTCGGAGCGCTCGTCATCAAGTTTGGAATATAGCAAGGTCCTAAAACAAGTTAGGTTTTTTCGAGTGGTTGTGGGTGTGATTGTCCCTACCTGACGAGAATGCGCATGATAAGGAAGTACCAGAACAGATTGAGGCCCTGTAGAAGAGACAGAGGGATGAACATCTGGTATTTTATCCACGGAGGCATCCAATAACCCGAAGGTGGGTGCCACACCCTCGCCTTTTCACTGTAGACACGTAATGTAAATCGGTGCACAAAGAGAGTAGATGTAGAAGAGAAACATACGGTATTAACTCGAACTCAAACCAGACGGACCATAGAATCACAAGATTCAAGTAGTGGCGGAAGTAGCTAACAAGAGGTGAGGAGCCATGCTTAGCAACGAATGCGGAACACATACGTCCACAAGACTATAAGGAGCCCGAAGGCGATCGTTTTTGAGCGTTCCTTTTGCATGTAGTTCAAGAGCATTGATAACTAGAACGTCGCATCAGCCAACATTATACTTGCCAGTCAAGATGTAGCGCACAGCCAATGAGGAATCTGGAATATCCATACTCATGTAGACGGCACTTCCAAGTCGAGTCATATTAGTCATGTAACTCCAGCTATGAAAGGGCGTTCAGAAAGATACTAGAAGATGTCATGCAACTCACCCGACAAGCCAAATTGTTACAAAATGGTGAACAACTAGCACAGCGTAGTCCTTTCGAGGCTTCTCCAGACCAAGGATGAGAATAAGAAATTGCTGGCACCAGTACGCCATTTGCATGAGATAATATCGTTTGAGCTCGGGTTTCATATCCCAATGAGGATAGTCTGTCGCGAGATTAGACTTGAAGGAGGCAAACGAAGAGATGCGAACCTAGCCAGAAATACTCGGTGCGGTACCAAAATGTAGGTAGCTGTCCCATTATGCGCTGTTTCTAAATGTCACTCGGAGAAAAACAAAAATGCAAGTGACATACATAGCCCCAGAAACCCATGACGAAAAAGTAAAGCATCGCGTATCCCTGTTCACCGAACCGATCGAGTTTAATTTTGCGAATGCGAAAATAACGAGCGACTGGCTGACAGAGGTTCACTGTGATGATTTGTCGAACCATAGACCAAAACACGATGTAATAGGCGATGAATGCTAGATCGTAATATCCTTTTTGATAGCGTGGGTCGTCAGGCGAGGATGTTGGCACATAATGAGAAAGCAAGAAGAAGACCTGGAACGGGTTACAGCCCGAATCACTGGCGGGACAATGACCCAAATAAGGGGAAATGATGCTTTCGAGGGATGTGCCCATCCATGGAGCGACCAGTTCCCAATTGAGGTAGAGAATTATAGGCACGATGAGTATCTTGAAAGCCTCCGCTGAAAGAGATATTGGAGTTGATAATGCGCGCGGATGGAGGAATGGGAAACGAACTTGGCATGACAGCCCATCTTAGGAAAGGCGATACAGAAGGGTGAGAGGACGTGGAGGGACGAAGATAGGGTGACCTGCTCCGCTCACTCGCTGGCGTCAGACTGCCGAGCGGGCTGCGTGTTGATATGAGTGGGAGGGAAGACTATAGTGAGCCATAGACGCACGTTTGAGGCATGAGGCCTGCAAGATGGTCGGCAGGAGCGCGTCTTCCACGATGAGCATGCAATGTAAAGAAGGAACGACCAACTACTCACTCAATTTGGCCAGTGCTGGCGGCCAAGGACGCGTCCGACTTTCCATTGGGTAAGGTGGTTGACATTGCCAGCAAACGTGGTTGTCGTGGTGGTAAGAGGGAGAGGGGCGAAGCACCGCTTTAACGGGCAGGCTTGCCTATATTACAGCTTTTGGCACGTTAACGTGCGTGCTTGTCAGTAGTATATGCATACGTTCAAATGTTGCTCCTTATAGTACATTCTGTTTCCAGACAGGTAGCGTTATTTTTGTCAACTTGGCCGATTCCAGATTTCCAATTGGCCGATCGACGTGGCGCGTCCCTTACGATTGCCTCATTCAGCTAGCTTTAGACATCAAGTATTATCACAACGTAAAAGCCACGGCTGCCGGGCCATGGTACGCGAAGTTCGGACGCGAATTAAACAGTCAACTTATCTACTGCAGACGCAAAGTGCGTGTAGCTGATTTTTCGTGTGTCCAACCCCCACAGCAACAACCCCCAACTAGTTCCACCACTTTCCCGCAACAAAACTTGATCTGTAATGCACGCGTCAGCATCCAGATCATCCATCGTAAGTTCCCATGGTCCAACCTTTCTACCCTCATCCAAGTTTCGTGCAAGTGCTTGTCGCCACTCCGGATTAGGGATGCCTCGACCAGTATCCTTGTTGAAGTTGAAAAACTTGGGAAAGAACACTTCATGCTCCTTGACGTCCTTGGCGAACTGGTATAAGAACGAAATCATGAGGAATCCGGTACCTCGGTAGTCTCTTCCCATGGCTTTCTTCCCGGCTTGGACAACGAATGAACGGGATGGCCACAATGTCTCCGTCAGACCCATCGGATCATCATCGGGATCCACATTCACCATTCTGATGTTGACGATGCAAAACTTGGATTCGACAGGACGATCGCCACGTTCTTCGTCGGTGCATCTGTGAACGCGCACGAAGAGCGCAGAGTTCGTATCGGAGTCGGGGTATTCCTTGAGCTGCATCCCAGCAACCGCCGCATTGCAGAGAGATGTATTGTGGAATTTGAGCCATGCGATGAGTTCTGTCCACCCCTTCTTCACGTTCTCGCCCGAGCTGTACTTGGCCAAATATGTTTCCAACTCCTTGCGTTGTCCCCCCATGATTTTACAAATGTGTTTGTGAACAGGCCAATGCTTCTTTTGGCACGATTTGGACTGCGATAGCTATCTCAACGCTGGACACCTTGGGAAAGAAGAACCAGCGCACGCAATATACAGTGTAGAGGCATTGTGAACACTTTTGAAAGTCACCTTGCTCGCACTTGCGAAATTTACCGCATTCCGCTGTGCGTGTGAACTTGTTCGCCGTTATGCAGATCTTCAGCAGGTGGAGGTGCCATGGCAGTTAGGAAGAAGCTTTGACGCGTGGGTTGACTCAGACTTGAAGCTTGAATGCTCCTGCAGGATGCTTCGATCACGTGTCGGTGTCCAGCACAATTTTCGGACCGGATCCTCCGACTATGTTTTCCATAACGTCCATCTTCCGAGCTTCGTTCGCGCTACCCGCCGTTCCATCACCCATATCACTGTTTACGCGTAATCGTGGGCAGCTTGCACCACGACAAATCAAGTATATCAAGCGGCACAAAGGCCGGGTCCCCATTCCAATTGGCGGTTCTATTCGTGGAACCACGTTGGCATTTGGCGACTGGGGCATTCGCATAAAGGGCAATGGACACCGACTGAGCGCGAAGCAGCTGACGACGGCGGAAGATGTGATAAAACGTAAAATCAAGCCCTTCAAGGGTGCAAAGGTCTGGCTGAGGTGTTTCCCCGATATTCCCGTCTGCATAAAGGTGTGCGCTCTTTGCTGTGGGTTAGTCTGGATGTTCAATGCAGTACAGGGCAATGAAACCCGTATGGGAAAAGGAAAGGGGACGTTTGAGTACTGGGCAACTAGGCTGCCCACTGGCCGTGTCATTTTTGAAATCGGCGGCGTGCCCATACGCGAAGAACTTGCGCGAGAAAGTTTGTGCCCTTATCTATTCCGTGACGACGTCTCAATGTTTCCTAGTATTACGCCAGGCCGCGTCGAAATTGCCATGCACTATGGAGTTTATCAGCACAAAGTCACCTCCAAGATTGGGTCGCCTCCTTTTGCACGATCTTCCAGAACCGTCAAGCATGCCGCTGCTGGAGGATGCACCCATCCCGATTCAGCCTCAAGTGTCTAATAGTAGTTCGTGAATCTTTGACCCATTCGTTTATTCGAAGAATGAGACAGCTAACCACCTGTTTAGTTAGTATGTCAGTCTAGAAGGACATGATGGCATAAGTATGAATTTGCAGATTGCGAGAAAAACACAATTACCAGGTCAATGAGAACCGTAATCTGAAGTAACTATGTACGCTTCTCGGTTGAAAATCATAAGTTCATTGCGATGAAGAGACCTGACGAACGTCATTCGTGACTGTCGGCCGGGATATAATAATCGTACTGCGCCACGTTGCGTTCCCAAGTCATGCCGGGCATAGGACTCAAAGCGTCCCACTCTGCTGAGATTGAAATTGCCACCCATTTCCCGTCCTATAGCAGGCGCTATATTACTTGAAAGGTCACGCTCATTTCCGCTTCTGACGAAAGTAATCATTCCCAAGTGGAGGTCTCCAGTCTTTTTCTTGAATCTGTGAACCGCGGAAGTGTATTATCTGGGATATCTTTCCGTAGACCAACTGACCTTCGTAACTTCAACTTTGCTTGTTTCGACTATTTAACTTTCCATGGAAGGGACATCTCCCTTTGAAGTTTCTTCGGCTACTTGTGGAGGACAGGATGTGAAAGGATCACTGACTAGGCCGCATCATCAGTCTACCATCAGTGAAGTGGCACACGTTTACGCTCCAAGGCGCTGCGCATGTCAGGGTTTCCTTGGGTGTCCAAACTTGCCCCATAATCTTCGTAGGCTCAAGTACATCATGATGCGTAATCCACGTTGTCGTTTACCGCATTTGCGGAGCCACTTCCGATGACTGATGAGGGACTGCGCGATTGTTACTACAGTATACCGTACCCATCTTTGGCTGTGTCTACTATATTCTTTTTCAGGGATTTACACTACACTATCACTTTGATCTGAAATTATGCATTGTGTGAACATAGAACACGTTTCAGTGCAACGAAAGTGATACTAGCCCGTTCACGGCGAGGTCTTGAACGTTGGTGGGGAGACTGGCGGTCAAGTCCATTTATGGATGGACCCTGACCGTTTACTGTATGTTTTGTGGTGTTTGTCTGAGCACATCCCGACATCTTGTGTCGACGGCGACGAGCAAGAGCAGAGCCAATTCCCAAACGGCACCCATTATTGCTCGACGTTTCCGGATGATTCCAAGAGGGCCGCGCTACGGAACACAGCCCCCCACCGACGAGTCACTGCTTTTGTAACACGCCGCCTGCCCTTTTAAGCAGTCGGATTTGCCAGCAGTCCATCTTGCTCATTTGCTTCCATTTTCGATCGATCTCTCGGAGATCCTCGCGTACATTTAAATCCATTGTTGTCCACTGTAATGTGTGTTTTCTTTTCTTTTCAATGTTCTGCCTTTCTCAGTCCTTTCCAGACCTCCTCATGTACGCAAATCAGCAACCTCGTGCTCCTCATCCTGGTGGCCAATATCCGTCAGGATGGCGCCCTCCCTTCAACGGTGCCCCTCCCATACCCCAGGGCATGAACGTCAAACCACAGGACTGGAACGCGGGTCAGTGGCAGTTTAATCCCGCCTTCAAGCCTTCTGCGAATCCCTCGCATGTTCCCTGGATCCCAGGCCAGGCGTGGCCCCAGCCCCATCAGCAGGCGCAGCCCCAGCAGCAACAGCAACAGCAGCAGGCGCAGGTGAATCCCTTCCAGCGTCCACACAAGCCACCTAGTGAGGAATATCTCAGACTGCCCGTCAAGGCAAACGCGCTCGACTTGTTTGAAATGGTCCCAAGGTTAGTCAACGTGAACCGTGTTTCTTAGTTTCCTTTCATACTTTCTTGGCAGGGAACAGCTGTACAAGGGTAACCCCGATGCTCCTCATACTCCCTGGATCTGGAATCCTCGTGGACTTGTAGAGGATGAAGAGGGCGAAGGTATCATAGAAGCTAACTATCGTGATGTCTATGGTCGTACAATCAGTCGCGAACCTCGCGGTGCTACACCTACTCGTCGCAAATCAGTCGACCAACCGACATCCCCTTCACCATCGCCTCTTCCTCGCCATCAGAGACATCATAGCCATAACCCATCGAGGCAAGCATCTGAACCTATTCCCTCACAGAGGCAAATTTACGCGCAACCGGCAGCGCCTGTTCCTGCTCCCGCCGCTCGCCGCTCCACAGAGCCTGCTCCGGTCAGTCAGAGGCACGAAGAATTCGACACTGATGAACCCCTCCGTCCCACCTTCTCCTCCAGCATCATCAGAATACCAGATCATTACCGCGAGAGCCCTTCAGGAAGGCGAAGTTCGATGGCATCTCGATCGAATAATGCGACGCCTTCGTCTGCATCATCGTCTCACTACCAAACGCGTCCCCCACGGCTGATCTGATCTCGCAACAAAAATGGAAAGGATGAGTACAGGTTTGAAGCGCCACTCCTCGATGCCTACACAAGGCGCTACAGTCGTCGAAGAACCTGCCTCCGTGTTGAGTCCACTGATCTTACCCGAGTCAGCTTCCAGCGGTCGTCCCTTGGGCCGGCACCATACACATCCTTCGCTCGGCGTTATACCAGAAAGTTCTGCGCCGAGTCATTCTGGCTCACGTTCACGGGCTCCTTCGCCGAAATCGATGTCATCGTCGCCCTCTTCGCATACTTCTTCACCTCGCCGGAACACTCCGACACCGCATTCTTCCGCTTCCCCGCGCGGCCACAATCCCCTTCCCACACCGCCGCGTGAGTTCAACTACAATCTCAGCTCGCTCGCCTCTGCTCCGGTGCAGCCCTCTCCTCCTTCACCTCGTCGTGTCCGAAAGGGCTGGTGGAACAGTCGCGGCGATCACCTGACGGCAGAAGGAAAGGTTGTATACGCACCGAGCGAAGTCGCCCACCCTCGTGAACTGAGCCATTACCCAAAGCAGAGCGAGGGATGGAGGAACGAAAAAGGCCAAATCATCAAGCATGAACCCCACTGGACTGAACTGGAGGAGAGTCTTCCTCGGTTAGGTCGAAAGCCTCTCAGACCATATTCATCTGTGAGTCTACCCAACCGCGCTTGCATATGTGGTCTCTGACAGCTACTCTAGTTCGTTATCTACGAGCAACCAGCCCAGACTAGCCATCCAAGGCGCTAAACCAATCTTCGGTTTCTTCATGTACAGTTTACCTTTCTGGATACCACTTCTGGTCAAATGACCCACTATGTACTGCGCCTTTTAATGAAAATACCTTACGTTCTTCATTTGTGAACTTCATTTCCAGTAGCGTGACCATTTTCTGCAATTTACATCCCCAAAGCAACTCCAGCGTCACTCGTCGGTCAGTAGTATGTTACGCGACGCCACACTAATCGAAGTCATATCGATCAATTTACGAAGGGACGGCCTTTCATGTCTGTCTCCGTAAGAAGAGAAGCACTGTAGATAGCCGTATTACGCTCTGCCAATTTCGCGTAAAATCTCAAGCTGGCGAGCAGCTGACACCTCACGGAATCCAGCGTTCGCCATCTCGAATTGTCCATGACCCCCAGAAAGCGCGCGCAGTCTGTTGTTGTAATCCAGCATACGACTAAGCGGCGCTAGAGCATGGATCGATCGTTTCGTCGCCGAATGACCCTTGTTCGTCACATTCGATGCAGAGGGCGAAAGGGAGGCAGGGGGTATGTAAACAAAGGAACTCGTTCCGTCGTCGTCGTCCATCATATCAGAGCCCATATCGAGTAGCTCGGCTTCATGCTCCGTTAGGTCCTTGGCCACCTTGCCCATACTGTCCTCGTTCACTGTGATCTTGAACAGCGTGTAGGGCTCCATGATGCGTCCCATGCCAGTCTTGCGGAGAATGTTATTGAGAGCCTTAGCACTAGCGCCACTAAGGAGGGACAGGGTAGGACTTGAATGATTCTCTATTTGCACGTGGACATGCGAGAGCGGCAACGATGAATGCGGCGAGTTGGATAGAGCACTCGCGATGCCGGCAGCGATAAGCAGCTCCTCAGACTCGGGCGCCGATTGTGGGTAAGGAATATGCTTCCCGTCTTTGTTCACAACGATGTTCCCGTCCCATTGTGGGTCGCCCACTTCATCTGCTTCCAGAGGCCTCAATTTGATCGCAATCATAACTTCCGCTCCGGCAATAGTCACTCGCTCTTCGTGTGGGGCAGAACCGTAGTTGGGACCGAGGGCTTCGCGATAGCTCACACGACGCGCTCCAAACTCAAACCGGGCATCGAATTCCTCTCGAAGGCGACCTTCGACAATCTCCAAATGAAGTGCACCCATTCCATGGACAAGAATCTGTCCCTCTTGCATGTCCACGCGAACTGAGGGGTCTGTCCGGGAAAGAGCTTCAAGAGCTTGTGTGACAGGCTCTAGATCGGCGTGCGACTGAGGAATGACGGAGACCGAGATAACAGAAGGGGGCGTTATGATGTTCGGAAGAGTAGAGCCCTCGCCGTCCTTGAGCACTGTAGAAATAAGTGTGTCACCAGTTCGTGTTACTCTTAACCCAGTGACGACCCCAACGGAACCGAAAGGCAGTTCGTCAACCTCCTGGGCTTCATTTGCGAAAAGAAGTTGTAGTTTGGTGATACGCTCACGTTGATGGCGATTATGATTGTGGAGAACGCTCTGACGCTTGAGAGATCCTGTCTAACATGAGTACAGGTCAGTCGTTGAACGTCAAGTACATTACCTGAGTAAACGCGAACGAATGTATTCCAGGTTTTCCTCCTCTTGTCCCACCCGACTTTCCAAGCAAGAAGCCGAACAGGCGCAGTTTTAGGCAGAGGTTCTGGCAACACGTCTAAGGGACTCGCGAACAGTTCTCCAATATAGTCCATGACGATATCCGTCCCGACGTGTTTCAACGCCGAACCACAGAGAACGGGTAACACTTGATTGGCAAGAGATGCCGCTCGTAACGCAGGCATGATCACAGATGTTGGTACAGTCCCGTAAGCCAGATCATCCTCAGGCAGTTCAAGGAGCGTGTTCAGTAGAGGCTCGGAGAAGCCAGAAAGCGTGTCGAGAAGCGCCGTCCGAGCAGGAAGCAGTTCACGTGCGACTGGATGAGAAGACGGTAAGAGCCCAAAGTTTTCCCATTCGGATGCCGTGCGAGGGATGGGATGGCGAGTAACCTGTCCAGCCTTGTCCCACTTCCAGATTTCCCATTTGACGAGGTCGACCAGACCCTGTACGCCCGGTTCTGCATGAAGGTAGTCTTGGGGGTCGAAGGACGCGATGGGAAGAGTGAGAACAAGCGGGCGGCGATGCAGACGATGAGTGAGAATGGACGCTATCGAAGCACTAAAAGAAGCGCCGGGCCGGTCCATTTTGTTCAAAAAGACGAGTCGCGTTGCAACACCATACCTACAGTTTGTCAGAGTCTGTTTCAGCGATAGAAAAAGAGTCAAATACCGGTCGAGCTGACCCCAGACGCGCTTTGTCTGGGCCTCGACGCCCTCGACAGAGTCCATCAAGACGACAGCGCCGTCGACGACGCGACTGGCGCTTTCAACCTCCATACCAAAGTCCGCGTGACCAGGCGTGTCGATGAGGTTGAACGTCCAATTCTTCCATTTCACGGGAATACTCGCAGACTGGATGGTGATACCGCGCTCGCGCTCTGCAGGCAAAAAGTCGGTGATCGTGCTGCCGGTGTCCACCGAGCCCGACGACGAGATGTACTCTGACTTCAGCAGAATAGACTCGGTCAACGTCGTTTTTCCTGAGTCTGAACAAGGAAGGCCATGAGCTGCGAAAAGGGAAGAGAATAGGTCGAACCAATGTGAGCGACGAGGGCCATGTTGCGGATGTCAGCCGGATTGACCACGGTGGACATGATGCGCGCAGGCGACAGCCATTTTATTCGTGCGTATCGAGCAACGGCTCGACAGAGCATATAGGTGAGTGCGAGACAGCACGACTTTGGCTTAGGTTGCCTGTAGGCATTCGGCCCGAGTTCCGAAAGTGCTCAATCCTTATTGTTCTGTTCTTTTGTCCTTTCATTACCTCCACCATGGTCGACAGAGTCAACGAAACGATGCCTCAACGCGAAACAACTGTCTATCATCCTCTGGCAACGATCCCAACACAAGTAAGAGCACCAAAGGAGGGCATACCAAATACACCACTAGCAGCGTCCACTGTATCTTTCCTTCTGGGCTCCGTGTTCTCGCTAGGCGCTCTTACGTTTATCGTCGGTGGCTTTCAGCTCAACTGGTGGTCTACGTACCAGCTGGGCTTTTTCATCGCAGCCTGGGCCGCCTTTCATTGGGCCGAGTTTGCCGTCACCGCTGGATGGAACCTCGAAAAGTGTAGCGTCGACTGTGAGCCACGCGTTCGCTTGTTGTCCACGTCCTCATTACCATCACAGCCTTTCTTCTGGACAACGGTGCCACTTATCACATAGCCAATGGTACTGCTTTGACAGAATATCTGTTAACACTGTACTTCAAACCATCGTGGAAAGCATATCCATATGTTTCCATCATCGGTACACTCCCTTTTGTTATCTTGATCAGAAGCCAACGTTCACAGGTATATTCCTTGTACTCGCTGGCCAGGCCTTACGCTCTGGCGCGATGATTCACGCGTCTTCCAACTTCTCCCATGTCATTGAGCACCGAAAGAGAAATGCTCATGTACTTGTCACTAATGGCATCTACGCGTAAGTTTTCTTTCGGCAGTCTCTTCCTGTGATTGATCCTTGCTAGCTGGTTCCGGCACCCGTCGTATGCGGGTTTCTATTACTGGGCACTGGGAACACAGCTTGTTCTCCAAAATCCAGTGACCTTCTGTATTTTCCTCGTCCTCTTATGGAGATTCTTCTACTATCGCACACGAGGTAAATCGCTTCTTTCCTCTCTGCTGCTCATGCTTATGAATTTACACAGCCGAAGAGAAACTCCTCATCAAGTTTTTCGGTGACGAGTACCTCGTCTATCGCAAGAGAGTAGGTACTATGATTCCATTTGTACCATGATTTCTCCACGGGATATGAATGTGTTCTACTTGGATTGATGTATCTCAATATTTTGGAACAAGATCAAGTTAATTACAATTGTGACGCCGCTTGTAATCTTTGCTTTCTCCATGCCACAATTTCCCTCACTGCTGCAGCAAAGAGAGGTATTACAGCACTGGCAAACAACGGAGTATAAACCGCATATCTATGTTCCGGAGGGAAATAAAGTAGCGCGAGCATCCCTGGGTTGAAGAATGCGCGAGACGCTATGGTCACAGCTTCTGCAGAGTACCTTGAAGCATCTACCAATGAGAGGGAAGAAAGTCCGTGTAGCTATGACCATGAATCAACAACACGAGCAGTGAACCAATTAGACGAATACCTTTTCCAAGGCCGATAGCGCTGCCTCGACGTCGTTCTGCACGACCGGGCCAACCGGCATATTCTCGATTTGGTCCACAAGTTTAACAGTGCTTCGGAGAATGTCTTTAGCGCCTTGATTGTTTTCTAGAGCTCGTCGTCGTAATAAGGCATCAAGTTGCCAATCTGATATATCATTGCTGCATATCAGATCCGATGGGAGGCGAGGTAGACCAAGCAAGGATAACAGGTGGTGCGAGAAGGACGGGAAGACAGTGTCGAGTGTCGCGGATGTCATATATTCTTCATCCGAAGAGGGATTGTATATTACGACGCCACCCCATTGCGGAATAAGAAATGTATTGACTGTCTTGATGTTGGATCCTGAGGGCGAGTCAGGAATAGATGTACCTCGGGTGCTCATAATGTTGAGAGGCCTGTTATTCGCTGAAGGAACGAATAGAACAAAGTGGAGTACGGGATCATTTGATGAACTTGACGCTGTTGGTGGAAATCAGTCAGGATGGTGTCAAGATGAGGTGGCCGTACATAGAGTCCACTCCGCAGAGTTGACGAAGACGGTCAAGTCTTCGGATGTTACTCCGAATGAGCCATCTTCGTGTGGTTGAAGTTCAAAAGCCAGGGGTGCGTGGAACTGGACTTGGCTTTCAATGGTAAAGTTGTGAAGCAGTGACAAGCCCGTCGTGACCGGTTCAATGTGGCCTGTCCGGCATTAGCGTGGTTTCACGAAATGGTGTGGACGTGCACCCACGCCTCAATGCGGATTTGATATCCCATCCCTCCATGAAATGACCTGCCGCGGCGTCTTCATTGAGCAGAGTAAACGCAAGCCGATACCGTGGGGCATATTGAGCGACGCGAAACTCGCGGAGAGCAGGATATGGCGCGAGGAGTTGAGTGAGAGTATCAGCCAATTGAGTAACTGTCTGGACTCGGTTGAACAATAAACTGTGGCGAGAAAGGAGATACTAACGTGGCTGCGTGGAAGGAAACAGCAACTGCCTCCCGGAGAGGATGGCGTCGTCTGAACTTGAGTGGGTAACGAGGTATTGTCCAGGCTCGGTTGCCTGTGTCCCAGACTGAACGATAACAGACAAGTCTTTCGGAGCTCGTGCTTCCAAGAGCTGCTGGAGAATCACAACGGTTGATTCTTCGAATGAGGAGTCCAGGAGCACGGTTGTTGGGAACGTAAGGGTAGTATGCGCCTGCGCATTGACACGCGACGATGGTAGGGAGAGACGCTGAATGCTGGTGATATTCCACCATAGCGGTGTTGCGAGAAGAATGACAATCCAGTACGAAATCAGTATACGTCGTCGGGTGCCATCGAACTGGAAGAACAGCGTCGATGGGTCTAGGAGAGATGCCATAGGCCACGTTGGCCGAGTGTTGGACTGACTTAGGTCCGAGTTGCCGAGTAGCGGCATAGATGTTCACTGCAATTTCTGAATGTTTCCTCTAGTATATGTATGATATATGCGTTTCAACAGGCTTATGGTACGATAAAGGCGCCCACAATGGCCTTGAAAAGGCTGAATGAAAGCCCAATCGCGTACGGCACTGAGGCAGACAACGGTCAACAGAACAAACAAGGACAAAATGTGGTTGCAGCTTCACCAAGTTCCTTCTTGTTCTCCAAGTCGGAATCCTTGTTTTTGTTGACTCTCCCTTCATTTCCACCATTGCCCCCATTCTGAGCTTCATATGCTTTTCTCTCTCGTTCTGAAGCACACTTCCTGTCTTCTCTAACACACAGGCAACCTTCATATCACCGTCATCCGAAACAATCCACCAAGTCGGAATGGCCTCTATTTATGAGGCAGGGCCTTCTTCCTCTTCGTCCGTGTACTCTGGTCATCGCATACCGCCGGCTAATGGTTCATCAAATTACCAAGTCAGTATAGATTACACTGCTACCTCGTAACGTGCACTCAAGCTCTCGTTTTCAGAGACCACCCCTTTCTCGGCGGAGGTCGCCTTCCCCTCCTCCATACCATCGATATTCACCGCGGCAGTCAACAGTATACGACCCACATTACTACCAGAGACAACCACCTCCTACCTGGTCAGGCGCATTCGACAGCCAGTCTGCCACTCCGGATCGATATGCACACGATAGCCGTGAATCAAGGCCTCGCTCGGACAGTTGGAAATCTCATACTGACTCTCGTTGGGAAAATGACTCTGCAGGTCGTAAGGACACTGTGATCTCGACGCCTCGGATGTTCGAACCCTCCGACAGTTGGAAGAAAACCCATGACGATCAGAACGTACCTGCCTTGTACGAGTGCTTTCTTGTTATCCAGAATAGCGATTTACTCTTCGTAACAGATATAATCCTCGACGCTCACCCGAGCGTCCTCTTCCTTCATCTCCGCGAGCAGATCGACGTCGGGTCAGCGATGGCTATTATAGGCGACCGCAAGTCCTGTTGGACGATTTACCAGCACGTTACGACTCTTATAGGCCGACATATGATGGAAATTCCTCCTCAGCCGCATCTTCTAGGGCACAAAGTATCGGCCGTCGAAGATCTTCCCCACCTATGCGAGGTCGTCCATGGCCTTCAAAATCTAGATCCCAAAGTCCCCGTCGCCGATCCTATTCTATTTCTCGCTCTTCGTCGCAACGCAGGTCTTCATCTCGTTCACGCCCCTCAAGCCCTCGCTCACGCACAATCTCTCGTCTACCTCGACGACAAGGAACTCCTTCCCCGCGTCCTTTTAGAAGGCGTACAACACGTTCTGTCTCTCGCTCTCCTTCCGTAGCTAGTACTCGTACACGTTCTCGATCGCGTTCTCGATACTCTGGCAGGCGGCGAAGTGCTAGTCGCGGTCGATCTAGATCTCGCAGTGTGAGGAAGCGGTCATCGTCGCCTAATCATCTCTCTGCTCCTGCTAGTCGTTCCGATTCCATAGCCTCGTCGCGTGCATCGCCCCCGCCTTCAGCCCCCATCGTACAAGTACCCGTGAAGGCGTCGTTCTCTAGGAAAAGTGCGAGTCCAGTGCCTATTGTCACCGATGCTGTTGAGAAGGTCCACGAATCATCCAAAGACAAAGCACCGCTAGTTGCTGCCGTCGAACAGCAGCCGACTCCTCCGTTGGACGAAGAATTTGCACTGTCTGCTGCAAGACATGACGCTGTCGCTTTGGACCATCCCACAGACAACACCGGTCTCGTGGTGAGTATCTCCAATACCACAAATAGCATCAACTGAGGAATATCAAGCCTTCTACAGTGCATGTTGAGAACGGCACAGGTCTGTCTCATATATCTGTGTTCTCACGCGTTGCTTACAGAAACATTAGATCCCAAACTACACAATTCTTCGCTCAGTGCTGCTGATTCGCTTGAAACTATTCAAGCAGATGGCGAAGCTGTCGCTTTGGTGACAGTAAAGCAAGAAGCAGTAGAATCTGTAGTCGTTAAGGAAGAAGTCGACTTGTCTAGCGCGGTGGCAGTGGTGAATAGCCTCCTTCAGCCAGACATACGACCTCAGCCTGAATTGCGACCTCCGACTCCCGTCGTCGACTTTTCTATGGAGGATATCCCTAACTCGTCGTCCTCGCAATCCTTAGGCGACGCTCTTCGAGTCACAGTGATGACTAGAATCCTTTGTGATCGTCAGACGCGTGAGGAACGAGTGGAACCCATTATCCGCTCAAATCTCGCGCTCCTGCCGGCTCCTAGTAATCGACCGTTATCAACTCCTGACCAAGTGGTGACAGAGTTTGCTCAAGGCCCTCGCGCTGCCCAGATCGCCGCCGCATTCTATTCAAATACCCGCGATTTGCTAAAACGACGCCTCAACGAACGGGAGGTCACTCGGCTGGCGAAGATTAAGCATCTCCAGGAGCAGTATTTAGAGTTGAATGAGCGGTGGAAGGCGCATTGTAGGTTGTTGGAGGGTCAGAGCAAGGGCACTCCTCTTCTTGAATTGGAAAGCCTCAATTCATCTGGCCGCACGACGCGTCGTACGGCGACTCTTGGCGACGCTGTCCGATCTGATCTTGAGATGGAGCAGATCATTGCCAGCCTGGGGAATGACGAAGCGACAGATCCAACCTTCCTGTCCAGCAAGAATCACGCCGACATTCCCGACATGATATCAGTCGAACATGGCATTGTGGAATGTGTGTACGATGATTCCAACTTACTCGTCGAGAATGCGGGCGAATACTATCGTCCACGTACTGGAATGGATGATTGGACTAAGGAGGAGAGGCAAATTTTCTTAGATCAATTTGCCGCACATCCCAAACAGTTTGGTATCATTGCGGATGCCCTTCCCCACAAGACGGCAGCGCAATGCGTTGCGTTCTACTATCTTCACAAGAAACGCTCGATCGATTTCCGTGATGTGGTTGCAACTCACGCACCTAAACGGAGACGACGAAGGACCGGGAAGCAGAAAGCCAATGCTTTGTTGGCCGATATACGGCAGCACGATGCAGAAGTGTCGCGTGACAATGAGGTTACGGGGACGGGGAGAGCGAAGAGGAGAGCGGCAACACGGCGACCATTATTAGACGACCTCGTCACCGCAACTCCAACTCCAGAGCCAGAAGGGCGTTCGAAGCGACGCCGGGCACCTGGCGCGAAATCTAACTTGGCTGAGGAAGTCGATGACGACGACGAGGTAATTACCACTTTCTAGTCGTTCCGTATGAATTCTAAATGTATCATTCTAGGAGGATGCTAAACCAGCCAAGAAAGCCAGGAAAACTCGCAAAGTCAAGTCGGCGGCCATTATTGAGGAATCACTGACTCCAGAGGGGAAGTCTGTGGATCCGAATGATATATCACAACGTCGTAAGCCTTCTGTTACTACTAGTCGATGGTGCGATGACGACAAGCGTGCGTAGTTGTCGTTATGCCGCCTCTCGTCTAATAAATGGCCACAGAATTGTTTTTGGAGCTTCTTGGACAACATGGTGGCGATTTCAAGCGAATAGCAGCCGCTATGCCCAATCAGGTAAATACAGATATCAAGCATAGTCTGCCATAGTTGAACTGTGAGCCTAGACCACCGTGCAAGTCAGCAACTTCTACAAAGCCCATTGCGAAGATATGGGTCTTAAAGACGTTGCCGCGCGTGCTGCTAGGCGTTCGTCTAGTCCAGATCGCGAAAGGGTGGCATCTGTTCTGAACACTTTGGAAACGGAGAAATTGCCGTTCCATTATATGCCCATGCCTATGCCTCCGAATGCGGCAGGGATGTATTCTCTGGCGCTTTATGCTCCACCTCCCGGTCTGTATATGCATCCTGCGTATGGACCACCATACCCTCCTTATGTTAATTTTCCTTACCCTAATGCTTCTCCACATAGTCACTCCTCTAATCCCGTTCCTTCGAATGCCTCTTAATGCCTCCTCTGTATATATGCTACGATAGACAGTGACGGTATAAGTTATTAACTAACGGGTTATTTTGTGATATGTGATACATCACCATGGTGTTATAGTTTATAGGTTGTATTTGTGAGTTGCATTGTAGTGTTTAGATACATGCAGCAAAATTATATGCTACCGAATTGGGCAGGTGATCTTGATAAACTCCGCCACAGTGAAATTCTCTCCGCCTTTCTTCCCGACTCTCATCTCCACTGTAAGAATATGCACTCCAATGCTCGTATGGAGACCTCAACACCATGGACGAACTGCACCATTCTCATCATTCTGGGCGAGCTTCTGATGGACCCGAGTACCTCCCATGTTGGATTGTCTTCGTCTACGTCACTCCCTCTTTGACGCGTCTTTACTGTTTTAGGTTGCTCTCGCTCGTGCGGGTTCATATTGACTACCTTCTCTGGCTGCAATCCTTCTTGTTTCACGCCAAGTTGCATCTTTCGTCCAGGATAGAACGGTCACCAAAACATGGCCGAACAAGCTATTCCTTTTCCGGCGTCAGGGTCTGTGGACTTGCCTCCAGTAACCGATGGTGAGTATTCACCAGATGGACTGTATAGTCTGAATCTTATTGAATAACAGAGCCCAAATCTTCGTCTGGTGTGTATCGACGCGTCTTGAAAGAGCGCCCATTCTCATGCTAAACAGAGCCTGCTTTGCAAACGTCTCAAACGTTCATTTCCGTTGCAGGCATGTTTGTTTTCACTCGGAACTGGTCGTGTCCTCATCAAATCCCCTCGTAGAGTCATCCAACACCGATTCATCCAAGTTGACTTCGTCGGACAAGCTCACTGCACTTCCCTCGACACCTAATCTCAACAAGACTAATCGTTCACCTGGCAGCAATGCGAGAGGCTTTCGAAGGAGCCTAGAAACGAACAACTCCCTCCCATCCATACATAGTACCGGCGAACTGAACGCCCTTGGACTACAATGGCATTCGCATAGTAGCCCGAAAATACCGCCTCGATCAAGTGTTTCTAATGAAGGTCTGGAGACTCCGCGGGGAAGAGTGTCCATAGAATCCGACCGCGTTTCCGCTCCGACTTTACAAAGCGTCAAGCAAGGTGAGCGGCGTCCATACATTGTTTCTTTCCGGGCTTTCATCACAGTGTAGCGTTCTCGACGCGTCTGAACAGAGCGAGTGATTCCGGATACCCTTCCCCAGGACAGCGTACCGAGCAGCTTAGAGGGGACCGATCCCCGTCAAACAACTCTCCCAACCCTTCGCGTGCCACGTCTCCGCTGCGCTTCTTACAGCAATGGTCACAGGGTCTTCATCGTCCGCATAACCACCGCGAAGAGCCATTCGTTCCCATTGATCCCTTCCACCTCAACTGGCAGTGCAATATCCCGTCGTTCTCATGTCCATGCTGTTGCTGCATAGTCGACACGGAGACTGACACGGCGTACGACTGTGATCACTTCCGAAAGCAGGCTACGGGCTTTGGGGATTTCATAACAGACACTCTTCCCCGGATGTTCTACCTCTATACGCTCCTTCGTCTCCCTGCGCTCTACTTTTCCCGTGTGGCGCGTATATTCGAGGACGCGGATGTCAGTCGCCCGGATATACAGCGTATGATTGATACGTGTTCCCGTCCCGGATACAATATGCCGCTCTCGTCTAATGTTAACGTCAATGCTAATGCCGCGCGCCACGCTACTTCGACTGGTGTTGGCTTGATGGGGCATGTCGGAGCAGTACCGCTTGTCTCTGACCTAGATGTCCCTATAACCTTTCCGGAGGACTGGGCGGCACCATTTGTGTCGCCTGCCCTAGTGAGGTTCAAGCATTCATGGGAGGCATTCATCGACTCCCTTTTACGGGAATGGAAAACTCTCAATGTCGTTTCTGCTTTGCTGCTCTCGTAAGTGGTACCTTCACGTGTTTCCGCACCTTTTATGCTGACCGTCGGACAAGTGCCATCCTGACCATGTTTCAAATACCAAATGCTGCTAGTGATCCTCTGACTCGTACCGCTGCTTTGCTTTCGTTGATATGTGCTCTGTGGAGTTTGTCGTTTGGATGCATTTATATTGTTAGATTTGGGACGATGAGGACGATGTATCGTGCGTCCAGATGGGCAGAAGTAAGATTCCCCTCAGGTCACTTTCTTGGAGCATGACATTCTTGTTCTGAATCTTAGGAAGCTCGGAAAAACGATACTGTAATCTGGTGGAATGTATGGGTCATGCTTGCTATGCCGTCGGTATGGATGTCTTGGTCTGTTGCACCTTTTCTGCCCAGCAAAAGACCGCTGAACTTGAAGTAGGTCTATGATCCTCTTCATCGTATCTATATTATCTTTTGTGTGGCGTACTGGCTCTGTCGACGATCCTGACGAGCGCGCGCCGTTGGGTACCCATGCATTTTGGGCCCGCGGATCGCCATAACCGCTGTCTTCGCCCTCGGAGTAGTATACTTCTTCCTCATCGTCCGGACGCTCAAGAGCTACGGATCACATTGGGTGCTCAACGGTCGTCGACAAGTAACTATGGAGCAGACACGCGTGGATCCAGAGCCGGCGCCCGAAGTGAGGCGGGGGAGGGAGCGCGAGCGCGAGCGTCGTTCGGATGATCCACCGTCGGATACGTTTGCGATCAACTTGACGGACAGCCCAGAGCAGAAAACGATGAAGCTGGGCGGGGATGTGACGGAGATGGAGGTGCCGGGCCAGCGGGATGGGAGGCTCAGATCGATGTTGGGGTTGAGTAGGGAGCCTTCACGCGTTGAGCCTGATGTAGAGCGTGGAACTGGACCTGGTCCCGCGCTGGAAAGAAAGACTGCAGAATGATTTCACCCTCCGCCAAACAACTTCTCATTGACCGTTATTTATTCGCATCGCATAAATTGTACAGATACCACGATTTCAGTCTATTCAGAAGGACTTGCAGAACAAATAATTGCATTCATTGTCAGCTGTGAATGACATTAGCTATAGTACACTGCAATGGCGCATGAAACGGGGCAATTATGCCGGTCCGTAGTACAAGTCCATATCGTCATCTATCTCTTCCTCTTGCTCCGTAAATTCGACCTGTAAACCACCGCGAGGTCCGATATGCTTCGGCCAGCGTTCCTCTCGTTGGGCATCCACGGGCGCACCAGCTGCCATTGATCTCAGTGCTTCCAGCGTGAACTGTAGGTCGATCAGGAAAACAGAATTGACCATAAATGGAGGACTGACGTGGGCATCGTTGCCTGCGTTATGCAAGTGCTTCACCTTTGGTATCTGCAAATGGTGGCACACCTTTTCGAGCTTGTGACGATTGAAGCTCTCATCGCCAAGTAATGCTGCAAATAGATCGCTGGTGTCGACGAGGAACATTCCGGTGGTAGGTACGCGGTCGGGAAGAAGGAGCGACAAGGACTTCATGGGCGCATTGATGCGCTCCAAGGTCCTGTGGATGATAAGTTTCTGATTTTGAGCATGGTGAGAATCTGGCCTTACTTGAGATCACCGTTGGCGTCGTGGAACACGAGGAATACAGGTCCGTGGGCACTGAGCCGTTCAAATGTGTCAGTTATGACTTTGAGGAAGCCATTCCTGGGGATGATTTCACTCTCCCCATAGTCATAGTTCTAGGTAAGGTAAGGCAGTGTCAGTATAGACAATGGCGGGACACAACACAGGTAACAGACCGTACGATTGTCAGCTACATACTTTCCGTTTCGGTACTCCGTTGCGCTGATCATGTAGTGTGCGTCCTCAAAAACTTGTTCACTTCCCTCCCAGTGGAGGGCACTAACTCCCAGCTCGGTGATCACGGTATGGTCGTATTCCCACTCTTCAAAATCAATAGCAATCCATGATGCCTTCTTTTGGCTGTACAAGTTGCGAACACGTTCGAACGTGTCGCGGCGCGCTGTGAGGGAGCTATTGGAGTTTTTCAGTCGCTTGTTATTCTTCTCAATCTCCTACACACATGTATCAAGAACACCTTCTGCTTCATCAAGAATAAGATACTACCTTGTGTGCCATCCTCAACTCGCCACCTGTCTTGAAGTACACGGGTGATACTGCCTTTAGTTCGGAGGATAGGAGAAGACAATTTGAATATGGGAGGGGAACGCGTGTTTTTGTGATTTGCATTGCATGCAACCAATAGCGGAGATAATCGACCTGTTTCGACGAGAAAAGAAGACGCGACTGGCCGTTGGGCAGTATCCCTGTCAAACGGGGTTTATCTTGGAACATCAATGCGAGAATGAGAAGTGGATACCCATGAAGAGCTGTACCTCGGCGACACCAGGATGAAGGGGATGGCAGGAATCAACGAGTGCATCGTGAGCTTCACGAGGGTTAAGCGCAATTCGATGCAAGATGAGAATCTATCTACCAAGCACGGATTTGACTTTGGGACCGTCCTCGGGGTTGACTGCAGAGATAGCCTCGTGCCTATCGACTGCTCAGATTGCGGCGCAAGCCAAAGATGCAGAGTCGATCTTGCCATTTGAACCATATATCTGTCCAGCGATAATAGCCAGTGAGTTCGGTCATTTCCTTCTAATTTTCCTATGAGACGATCTTGTACAGCTATCTTGAGCCTATCGCGAGATGGTGGGAAGAGGATTCGAAGTGACCTCGCCCAATATGGACAGAAGGCGTGATCGTGAGGCTTTCAATATTATTCGGAGAGCCACTTGAGAGCCACGGTCAAGATTTCAAATTCTCTGTATATTGCTCGCGAGATGAAGTATGAATGTAGCTTATTGTGATACATATTGATGGTACTAGAAATGCAAGAAGAAATAAACGTCCAAAACAAAACAAGAGTGCCATAAGTAACAAAAACAACCAGAATATGCGTAAAATGTAGTGGCAGAAACCAAGTCCTTGAATGCATTATATGTCAATAACGTACGATCGACGAGTGCTGTGAATGAGTGAGGGTTCCAATCCGTTGTAACGTATGAAGATTAACGAGAGTTCCAAAGGAATAATGATAGTATAACAGGGAAAGGAGCGTGGCTTGCATGATCCCATGCATTTTGGCGGGGATGGTGCGATACGTACAACCGAAAAAAGAACCCGAAGAGAAGACATCAGAATGCATGGTGTCCGCGTAACGTTAAAGGTCGTGGTGAGGAAGGCCAGTCAGCGCTAAGAGATCGCTGTTGCCCTTCGCGAGGGAACAGGGCCCGAATATGAGTGCGGCATACGTGGCATATTGGCACTCGACCGCGAGGACATGGAAGAAGCTTGTGTACGTGCTGCCGAAGCTGAAGCAGGTTCACTGGCTCTGCCTCTTGGCGACGGGCGTACAGGCGGCGCATCATCGCTAGGCCGACGATGGTGACCCATGGGCCGATGCGGCGAAGAGGATGAGGAACGATTCGAAATATTGTCGATGGTCGGCACTCTGTTGACGCGATCTGTACTCCTGTTCATGCTGTTTCGAGAAGGTGAATGAGATGGGGATTGCGAAGGAGAAGAGGAATGCTGGGATCTAGGACGCGGGTACTGATGAAGCATGAACGGAGCAGTGGGTGGTAACAAAGGCATGTCAAAGGCCGAAGGGGGTGAGGTCAGGAAGGGCATCGGTGGCGGGACGAGGCTGGTATTACTGGATGACCATCGACCATGCATGTTAGAGGTAGAGGCCGCCGAGTATCGCTTCGTTACATCATCTGACGAGGAAGAGTAGACTGAGGACGGTCGCGATCCGGCTTGTGAAGGATGATTAGGATGTCCTGTCAAGCTCGATGGACGGGAGTTGGCAGCGCCTGCTTCTGATCCCTGTCGTCGGGGAGGAGGTGCGATGGGATCGTAGGCAACCCTCGAATACTTCGAAGACTGCTGGGGTTCCTTATTCGCGTTACTCCTCAAGGAGGCTATCGAGCTGGAATTTGATATCGCCTTGCTGCTGCTCCCCATCTTTTGAGTCTCTCGTCTGGCCCGAGCTGCAGCAATCTCTTCGGCATACAATCGTTTGTTGCGCTCCTCATCCGCGGCTCGTTTTTCCTTCTCTCGAGCCAATCTCTCCTTTTCCCATTGAAGACGTTGCTCTTCGCGTTGCTGCCTCTCTTTCTCGATCCGAGTCTGCTCCTCTGCAGATTGGCGCTGTTCCTTCTGCTGTTGCAAAAACTTGGCCTTTGCCTCGCGTTGTTTCTTGACTCGCATGATATAGCCGATCGGAATTTGATCCTCTTTGTCGTCCTCGGCGAAACGTACACCTCGTTTCACGGTCTGGGGTGGAGAGGGCGGCGGGGATGGAGGTAACATTTGCAATGTTTTGGGAGACTCAGCCTCGTTGCGCAGAGGTGATGGTGCTGTCGGTTGCACGGAGAGTCGTCGCGACACTGTCATGTTATTATGGTCAACATGCGGGTCAAATATAATGGCTAGTTGACTCACAAGAGCCGTGAGAAGAGCTACTAGTCGGAGAAAGTGGGACATCCGTCGCGGGTGTCTCTGAAGCCGCCTGTGGTGGTAACATTTCGGAGAGGGCCTCTGGCTGTGGCCGTTCAGAAAAATCGATCATGGCTTCAATGGCCTCGGAGAACTCTAGGTCTGGAACAGCGAAACGCGTCCCTGTCACCATTTGGCGAGTGATGCCGTCATCGGCGGGAAGCCAGACTGAGAAACGATGCTCGAAGCAGGGACGGTCAATCCAACGGCGGAGTCCAGGAGAATGATCAAGGACTTTGGCCGACTTGGGCAGTGCGATCTCGTCGATAGATGGTGCAAAAGGCGGAAGAAGTGATGGCGGAGTTTTCACGCTGAACGGGAGTATGGACGCCTGCTCAGAGGAACTGAGGGGGTCCGCAGGGTCAAGCAACCGATGTAGGAGATGTTTTTTGAGCATCAGGGAATGGAGAGTTTCCTGACGTGACAAGGGCCCTCGATTGATTGAACGCGGGTAGCTGAGATTATGAGAATTACGAGACGGAGGAGACAGGACGAACGGCGATGCAGAGGGCCGAGAAACCAGAGCATTTTGAAGGCGAGCGGAAAGATATTTCCGAGAGATTGGAACGGCAGATGAGGGAATGGAACGGCCGTATACCGGTGCGGCGGAGAGAGATTCATCATCTTCATCATCTGAGTCTGACGTGTCTAGGTCAGAGTCTTGCACCGGTGGGGCAGTGCGAATGCCAGGTGGTGGCGGGCGGAGCAGAGGCGGCGGGTGAGAAGGAAGCCATTCCCGATTTGAGTCTTGAGTTTCAGCATGCTTAACCTTTGTGACGGAAGGTTTTTTACTCAACCATGAGTTAATCCATGATTTGCTCTTTGCCGGAGCATGGTCGAGAGAGATTGGGATATCATCTGGTGTCTGCAAACTGGCGGAGCCACTGGAAGATGCTGAAGACTGGCCGACATCGCTACCCCTGCCAAAATGTGGGGAGGATAATGGGGTCGAGGCTACAGGGGAATTCGACATGTCGACGCGCCGCACGTTTTTCTTGGACGCGGGCAGTGATGGCGAGCTGGCCGAGGGCTGGGGATGCGAAGAGTCATTCTTCTCGCGCCGCGGCGCAAAGACAGAAGCAAATCGGCGCATTTGGATGGGCCAATCAGAAAGACATTAGGACGGCGAGGGGGTTTAGGTAAAGTAAGGAGTGATGGCGCAAAAAGGCGAGGAGAGGCCCAACGAGTTGATACAACGGGTACTGCAGCGAGGTGGTGCGAAACGACGCAAATCCGGTGATAACCTAGACAGCCAGCATCAGAATCAAAGACGGCTGACAATGGCAACGACGACGAGCACGTACTCACTGCGCTGTGTCCGGCAATGCTAACGGTCGCAGGGAACAAACCAGGTCCAAGTCACAGAACAGAATTATGCAAAGACAACATGTCTATGTTGATCGGACCGGGTGCTTGCCTCAGCAACATTAGGCCTCAGGCACATTGCCGTATGCATCTCAAACGTTCCTCGAGTTTCTTTTCGCTCTCAGCTCAAGAAAAATTGCTTATTGTGGGAGTCTGGTTGCTACTGCCCCTTGTTCTGGCCCCACCTCTCTTGTGGCTCTTCCACCATTCGAGAACACTACGCTCGTACCGCTCCATCACACGAAATACATCCTCCTCTCTTGCTCTCACCAGTCCCGCACCACGTCTCACAAGCATGGTCAACTCAGGCGATACACTACCCCCGTTGTCAGCCCCAATGAAAATCTTAAACTTCTCGCCTGGCCGAGTATTCGGCTTCTCGTCGACGCCTATTGCCTGCAATGGCCCGCGGATGGACACCTCCGGTTGTTTCCTGTCCCAACCACCCTTGCGGAAGGGAAAATACTTACCCACTACGCTGTTCCTTTCTATTTCTGTATCAGAGACGTGCCGTAAATGTCAGCACAGTTAGCGCACCTTCACCATCACCCAGTAAAGCCTGTTCGCAGAATCTGACATAGTCATCTATCATCGAATCGCTTAGATCGCCGACCGACCTGTCGCCACTGTCAATGTCAATGTAATGCTAAATTTGTTCAACGCACACTTGCGTTTCAGGATTGAACAGCTCTTCCACTCTGCTTGCCTCACGTTTCTCCATGGCCGCTACTAAGTCAAGGAATTCGTCGATCCTAGGAAGAGCTACGGCTGGATCGCCAGGGTCTCCCGGAATTCTGCAAAGTCTGTAGGCGCCACTATTATTATCTTGACTAAGGATTTACCTTTTCACACCGTCGAATCCGTAAACCATTTTGAGCACAATGAGCGTACCTGCCACAAATCCAAGCTCCGCAGGTACGTGGTCGTACGTGTGGTACTCCGGATCGCTCCCTTTAGTCCGCTCAAGAGATGGCGCAAGGGTATAGTTGACGCTCAGGGGCAATTCAAGCATCCTTGACAGCTGCTTCGTCATTTGGTAAAGTATGGCTTTCAAACGGAATGAGGAGACAGGACAAAGCGAACTAGGAATGCACATACGAGTGCCTCCAAGAGCTCTCGTTACACGCCATAGCAACGGCGCCGCGTTGAGTTCTGGTGTCGGAATGTTGTACGAGAGATTCGCCTTTTTTGCTAATCTTGACGCTAGTGTATGTAGAGCGAATAACTTTGGGGGCCTCTAAACGAAGCCCTAATGTGAGAAGTTGGCTTAGTCGGTTCTAGCTGGCTCTCACCTGCATTGACAGAGACTGTATAGTTTGCTTCGTCAAATGAACTACCATCGATGACGGTATGAATTTGGCTGAGTCCAAGTACGGCAGCTCGTAAGCTTCAATTGCGCTTGAGAACGAAAGGAGATCATTATGTTGTCAATGAACGTCAAATGAACGCACATGATACCTGATCAAATCGCTATACATTATCGGTATTCGTAACATCCAGCAAGCTAAAGCTAGCACAGCTATCGTGCTAGTCAAGGACCTGTACTTGTTTAGATCAGGCGAACGTTTCCGACGATACACATTGGGAGTGTCGCTGGTATCCGAGCTAGCTTCCTCCTCGTCGGAGCTTGTATCCGCCTCTAGAGCGGCGACGATGGGATCGTCCTCTACATCTTCGCTGTTTTCTAGCGCCGAGATTTTTTCGCTGTCCTCGTCCTTGGCAACATTGACAGTGTCAATACCTTCACCGTGAACGTAATAATATGGTTCTGGGGGAGGATGCTCAGGAAGAATAGTCAAATTCAGAGCCCAAAGATCCCTGCAAACGAGCTGGTAGCAGCTAAGAGATAACGCCTGCTGGGATATTGCGGAAACACGAACCTCAAACTCTTGGGGGAGTTCCCAAAGTCGTATAAGCGCAGCGATCTGTTTGCGAAGGATCAACTGAAGACACTGGTAGTACAAAAAAGTGCCGCGCGGGCCATGATACACTGCGAAAGCTTGAATGGCCGGCAGAACTAGAAGAGCGATACAACTAACATTCGGGGTTAGCCCGTCCTATCCCGCTCTCGTCGACCTTTTTCTTTCGGCTAGATTTGAGAGTTCGTTTGTGCACTGCGTGTGCACCCATTGCTTCCGCTTCCACAGTCTCATTCCTGTAATCCTATTAGCAGTAAATACGCGAGTGAGTAACATTTTGTCATGCTTATTACCTGCAAAATGTGGCCTTCGCTACACGCAATCAGACCGCTAGATGGCTCCTTGTGCCATTGTCGCGAACGGCATATTGGACAACGACGACGCGGTGCCATGATGATGGTCGCGAAACAAAAACCGTCGGTCACTCTCGGTCACGTCGCGAACGTTACTCTCTCCCGTCATGAGGGCGCTCTTTTTGGTTTTCCTCGCTGCTCTGGTAGTGGCTGTCTTTGGGTGAGTTCTTTCGTCCTTGCTCGTTATTTTGTCGTTGACATGGCATGCAAGATGGGATAAGGTTCGAAAGCAACAACTTTGAATGAGACGGAGGCTTATACGAGGGTTCACCAGGAAGATCATGAAATCTTCGACCTTGTCAGCGCAGTGGAGTCCTCGGAGGGCAAGGGAACGACATTCTACTCGTGGCTAGATGTGCCGTCGACTGCCACCACCTCAGAGATTGCCAAGGCGTACAGAAAAATGAGTATGCAGCTGCAGTGAGTTGTCAACGTTGCTGCAAGTACCTTCAACTCAACATAATCCCAGCCCCGACAAAAACCCCAACGACAAGAAGATTCACGAGCGCTTTGCTCGCCTAGGCGTCGTGTCAACCATCTTGCGAAACAAGGACAGCAGGAAGAGGTAGGGATTCCCCTGTGTCTGAATCCTCCATCTCAATTGTTTCCTTCTAGATATGACTTTTTCTACAAGAACGGCGTACCAAAATGGCGCGGAACTGGCTATTACTACTCTAGATTCAGACCTGGCTTGGGCGTACGTGGCTCATCAACAGTGTTTAACGTCGCTCACATTTCACTCTAGTCTGTGCTCGTTTTCCTTACCATTCTGACCTCGGGACTGCAGTATTTGGTGCAGAAGCTCAACTACAAACGCGACCTCGGACGAATAGAGAAAATTCAGAGGGACGCTCGTCTCGCCGCATGGGGTGCCAAACTAGTACCTATCGATGGTCAACGAAAGGTCCGTCATGGAATCCATCTAACATTTCATCGTCTCAACTTGCAACCAGGTCAAAGTCAATCTTGGAGGTACCCCTTCGCGTGATGAGGATGGCAATCCCATTAGAGGGCGCACCATCGACATGGTCGTCGATGGCCAAGACACCTACATTGTATGAATTCTTGCCTTCATCCTGATACATGCCTCTCATAACACCTTCAAGATTGACGGCTCAGGCATGATGGAGCCTCTTGACGCCTCTTCTGCTGTTCCGCCTCACATCAAACGGACATGGTTCATGGCTCTTGTCCTTAGCTTCTACCACCGTCTCTTCAAGTCGGAAGAGTCGTCTGCAGCCGAAGTCAGCGAGGATGAAGACGGCACCGAATCAGCCTCCGAAACCAGCGGGACTTCTACACCTAACGGAAACGGACTCGGAACCAAGTACGCGCCAATCAATAAGGCTGGTGGTCGGCGCCGGAAAGCACCTAAGAAACGGTAGATGGGATATTTATGTGTATAGTACATCGGTATAATGTGATGCAATGGATCCGGCATAAATGGTCGTACAGGTTGAGAAAGAGTACTGAGTATACAGATCAAAACACTTTGGGCTGTCCATTTACAAAGAACCACCGAACCAGGTCCAGTGTGGCAATTGAATCTTCTACAGATGAATGTCCTATAGTGCTTCCTCCGGCTTGGATCCTCACGCCGAGGTGTTGTCGTGCTCTGAATGTGGTCAGTAGAAGTTGCGAAGTCTACCATACTTCACGTACAAATCTCGCAGCGCGCGTCTGTACGGAGGTCCATGTGGGTGAGGAAACATGATAGCGGTGTCAACGCAGCGATGGTGTATGATACGAAGCGTCTTGAGATCGTTCTCCAAGGCATGTCCAATCAAAATAGTTTCCGAATTCATGATTGCATTGAGAGCCTTGCGGACTTCAGAAAGCGGTCGCGTCGCCTTGGCATATATTTCTTGATTTATGCCGGAGAATCTTGTGTTGAAGTCGCTAGGTAAGCAGTATATGATTGGCTATAAGATTCAGAGAAGAGATGAATGTTACGAACAGAATGTGGACACCTTCGTCCATTTGAACAATCTCATCGAAAACTTCGGTTCCACTTGCATCTATGACAGATACTCGGGCGACACGCATACCGCCTGTGGTGTATATCATTTCACAATCCAGAGCAACAATATCCAACGCGTTATGCGACGGCGCTGGCGAAGGGAGCGGGGAGAAAGCGTGCCGTGCATGTAGGATAGCAGGCTCAGACTCGTGAAAGACGTGTGAACCCCGGCGCAGCCTTCGACCTCAGATACAGCTCTCGAACAGCAACTATAGACTTTGATGCGGTCACCTAGCGCGAATGGTTTAGCGCGAGGAGTCCATAAGTCGAAACATTACTTACCAGCGGTCTTCTTTGTGTATGGTCGACCCCAATGATGCAGACATTCATTAGGATCGGGATCTGATTTGACCATGAACGGTTGTTTGCAGCGCTCGCAAGTAGTGGTGTTTCCAGTCAGACTGGGATGCGAGCCGCCTTCACCTGGAGGTATGACAGTTACATAATTCCATTTGTTCATATCTTCCAGTGAGAGTATATGTGGCGTCAGATGTTCAGCCGTCAAGTTGAAAGCTTTGATGGAGTGGCGTGCCTCCACACGAGCAGCTATCTCTCCTGTTGTTCCTACTGAATCATGCAAGATGGAATCGGGAATAGCGCGTTTCTTGAGAGATGCTGCAGACTGTATCATAGCCTACAGGAAGGTGTCAAAGAACGTGAATGAAAGGACGATGTATATCAGCACATTACGGTAGGATTGCTTGCTAGCGGCTTGATATATCTCTTCCTCCTGCTTGAGGCATGTTCAGATGCGAGAGTGGGATTTGTTGGCAGTAAGGCATCGTATAAGACGACAAAATGGTCATATAGTGTTTTCAGCATGGCCTTGGTGAGGAGCAGAGATAAGTCCTGCCTCGAGGCGGCTACAGGAGGGATGAGGTCGTGACTTACCTGGCGTACTGGAATAGCGACACGAGACGTTGCAGGAGTAACCTGTAGAACGGGCGGGCCCGCGCTAGGCTGCGAGAACGTGAATTACAGATAGGCGAGCAATACTGCGAACGGTGACTGACAGCAGGTGTTGCTGATGACTTTGCAGGCACAGGTTTCCGTCCAGAGGCGGGTCCAACTATTTGTAGTTTCCGCGGCGGCTCCCCCGTCAAGCCGCTTGGTGTGCGGACCGGCGAGGGCGCTGCTGGACGTTTGCTGGGAATTGCCGATGTCGTCCGGGACAATGAGCTTGCCGTCGCTGGCGCATTTGACACTGTGACCAACGGCGGTGGAGGTGGTAAATCAGGGCGATGAGAAAATAAACAATTTGGACGCGTGCAGGAAGCCTTGTCTGGACAAGGCGTTGACTTGAAGAGCGCCAAAGAAGAAAACATTGACGGGGAATCAAGACGCGTGAGCCAATGCGGTAATACACAACCGGACTGGGAAAATGGGTACTCGGCTTTCTCTTTCTCTCACTGCAACGACGACGTCTGTCAGCAATGTCGACCACCTCGCCCAAGGGCGGAAAGCGCAACACATCCTTCACCGTCATGACTGACCGAATCGAGTGAGCAATTTTGCCATTTTCTTTCTGTTTGTAATGCTCAGCGCTACAGACACGATCCTGCCCACCATCTTGCTGGGCCCTTTATGCCTCAGACGTACGTCCATGGCCCTCAATATTCCTTTTCCAGTAATGACAGCACTATGCAGCCCGCTCGGCGGTCTGACTCCAATCAGCGAACGGAGTAGATCACCCTCCTTCCGTCCCAACGTACCCGCTTATTCCACTGTTTCGCCTTTTCTGAAATGGGCCGTCGTACCGAGTTCGTCTTCGTTTCTGAATGTCTGCGACACGTTATCAACATCACTTTTTTCGGCTGTCTTCAGCGGAAGCATTAAAGATTCTTGTTGTACCTCTAATTCTCTACCTCAACTGGGAACTGGTCGCGCCCTGGATGGGCAAATCCCTCGAACCCATCGTCGCGCCATACTTGGGCCACTACCCCGTTGCTGACTCGAGTCGAAACCCGTTTCAGGTCTTCTTCTTGCTTTCGCACTACGTGCCGACTTCCGCTCCTGACGATCCCCGCTATCAAAAAGGATACTATGATTTGACATTCATCGCCTACTATATTGTCTTTTGGTCCATGGTCCGACAAATAATTACTCTAAATATCTGTCGGCCTATCGCGCGCTACTTCGGTATCCGAAAGGAAGCTAAAATTGAGCGGTTCGGCGAACAGGGATATGCCATGATTTACTTTTTCGTCATGGGCTATTGGGGCTACGTATGTCCCTGGCATTTCCGTGTATCATTGTGAGTGACATCTGGAACCAGCGTATAATGGGACAACTTCCGACGTTCTGGTATCGTACCGAATATTTCTGGATCGGTGCGCCTCTTTTCGTTGACACTCTTGATGATCGACTTACAACTGACGACAGACTATCCTCATTGGGATATGAAGCCCGAACTTAAACGATACTATCTTATGCAAATGGCTTACTGGTGTCAGCAGTTCCTCGTTCTTGTCCTTGGCCTAGAGAAGCCTCGGAAGGACTACGCTGAATTAGTTGCTCACCACTTTGTCACAATTTGGCTCGTCGGGTACGTTTAGTTATCACTGTGGATGCTTTTCTGACAACATTCTCGCAGTTGGAGTTACTTGGTCAATCTGACTCTGATTGGGAATGCCGTATACATGAGTATGGATATTCCGGATTCATCATTAGCCGTGAGCAACAATCTTAACACTAGGGAGAGCGACTTCATTGATTCCACATTCTAGTTCTCCAAACTCTTGAACTATATGCAAAAGGACCGCGCGAAAGCAGTCGCATTTGCAGCCCTTATAGTCCTGTGGACGTATTTCCGTCACATCTTGAACCTTGTAATCTTATGGTCCGTTTGGTTCGATTTTGAACTGATTCCGTATGTTGCTTTCTAACTGTGGTGTATTCACAATGATTCGAATCCCGACAGTGAAACTTCGAGAGTATGGGACCCGGCGACGGGTTGCTGGATGCCATCATGGATGAGATACCAAATCTTTATACCTATCGCTCTTCTCCAGGCTCTCAATCTGTTCTGGTACTACCTCATCATGCGCATCCTCGTCAGGTACGAGTAACGGCTCCACGTCCTGTTGATAATGACTGAAGTCTTTTCAGGACGCTGTTGTACTCTAAACTTGACGATGAACGATCCGACGACGAAGGTGATGGTGAAGACGAGGGTGACGATTCCAAGGAAGATTGATATAGGACCCGATCTTTTTCAATGCGCAATCTAAACGTTATGTTAATAAACCTATTTAATTTGAGCGGGTTGACGAGGAAAATGAATGCCACTCCCAAGAGGCTATATCGGGCTCACGCTATGACTGACACCTCCTACTTGTTCGTGCATTCGAGGTCATCATGTAGATGTCATGGTGTTATGACGACTACAGTACCCAGAGAATATTGGGACTTGGCGGCACAAAAGCAACGCGTGCCAAACAGAGCGCAGAAAGGCTGCGAGATCCGCTTTCCGGACAGCAGTACTCCTCCGACACTACACAAAACATTTGTCAAAAACACAATCAAACGTGGCGCGTTTGTTTGTGCCTATGCCCGTAGTCACACTCTGGCACAGCCACAAGCTGATCGTGTACACATGATCGCATTACTCCAAGCCTGCAGGTTCATCATCGAGTTTTGATTTTTCTCTGCCAGCAACCTCTCTTCCCAACCCTTCATCTGCTGCCCACGGACTCACGAACTTGATGCTATGAAATTTGCTAGATATCTCCAAGAAACACAGGTGCTTTCAGACGGTTCCGGTACCTTCATCCATTGACGATCCTTCTAGACGGCGGAATGGAAAAAAGCGTACATGTAAGCCTGTGGACAAGGCAAACGGACCGCTTCATATACAACTTCGTAGTGATTACCGCGGCTTGAAAAAGCGCATCACCGCGATCCGCAAGTCCCAGGAGACCTCGGTTTTGCGGTCCGGATCACGACCAGATCTCACCGAGTCTCCCAGACAGTCAGTTGACGACCAGTCAGATAGCAGTGACGACCACGGTCTTGTTTCCCAGCGTTTGGCACGGCGTTCCCTCACTTCCGCTCGCTCAGCGCGTCCTACATCCCCTGTGATCGAGAAGGAGAGAATAGCCACTCAGTCCAACTCCGAAGTCACTCAAACGAATGTTGTCGGTTCATCGAAAAGTCAAAAGGCGCCCTCCAGTCGAGAACCTACTGGTTCGAAGAAAAGACGTCGAAGACCTACCTTCTCTCGAGGTACGTCAGAACATTCTTCTCTCATCAGCTTCCGTTCATGGTATGCCCAGGAGCCTCATCGTTTCCTATCCCTTTCGCGGCTCCGCCGACATTACAAGAAACACGCTCCCTTCTTTCGTCTTTGGAGAAATCATTTTTAGATGCGTTGGACGGCGAATTGGACAAGATCGAAACGTTCTACCTGGATAGGGAGAAGGAAATGACCGCGCGCGCCCAACTCCTTCATGAACAACTTCATGAACTGACTCACCACCGGAAGCTCTTTCATGTAAGTTATACTTCCTTCAATCATTTACTTCCGTTCATAATATTGCAGGAAGCCCAAGAGAGGTCCATCCGTGTAGACAAGTTCCTGGGCATTCGGAAAACGTCGAAATCACCGCTCAAAAAACGTAAGGCCAAGTCGCAGAAAGACCAGGATGACGATGCGAAATTTGGTTACCTTGATCCGGAGGAGTACCAGAATGCAAAGAAGAAGTTGAAGAAGGCGGTTGTGGAGCACTATCGGTTGGTTTTGTATCTTTATAACCCGCCTCCTTGCTCACGGTCAACAGTGGTCTCGAAGCACTGCACAATTATCGTGTCAGTGATCTCCCCCGAACTTTATATTGTAATCCTTAGGTTTCCCAGATTCTCAACATGACGGGCTTCCGAAAGGCGCTCAAGAAATTTGAGAAAGTAACCAAGGTCTGTGTAGTCCGCATGCATCCCCCCTATTGGCTCACCGGGACCTTAAGATTCCGCTCTTGAATGCATACATGACTGAGAAGGTGAATTTCTACATACTGTCTGGGTGTTGATTCTCATCTGGTTGTACAAGGTCGAAATCAGTTCGTTTGCGTCTGAGGACAATGTGCGCAACATGATGAACGAGATGGAAACGATTTTTGCAAATCAGTTCTGTAGGTTCTATAAGACCCTTCTTGTCCTACCATCCTAATGCTTTCATAGCTCGTGGAGATAAGAAACGCGCGCTTCTTCGTCTTCGTGCTGGCCTCCTACACAAGAGTCATCATTTTAGCACCTTCCGATCTGGTCTCTTCCTTGGTCTATCTTTGCCGCCATTAGTAGCTGGAATTTATCAAAGTAAGCGTGAAGAATACGCGAACGATCGTCTTACTGATCTTGTCGTGTAGGTTTTCAGACAGACACGAGAGCGGCTATACCAGCGTGGGATGGATTGCTATTCGTTTTTAGCGTGCTTCTAGTCCCTGTCGTCTTCGCACTGCTCGTGGGCACTAATTTATTGGTATGGTCGCGGGCTAGGGTGAACTATGTGTTCATTTTCGGTATGTTATGGGCATGTAGCTACTATTTTCATCGTCTGATTGCTCTCAGAATTGGAATATAGAACGCGGCTCGATCACCGAGAATACTTTGAGGCTCGTCGGTTTTTGTTTTCCATCCTGTTTATCCTAACCCGCGATGACAGCTTCCGAGCATCCTGTTTTGTACCCTGTGTTACACGTTTTGGCTCTCGTTCATAAGGGCTGGCGCACCTACAATGGATCCCACATATTGGCCTCTTGTATGGCTCGGGTTCACCGCTGTTATTATACTCGACCCGTTCCCTCCCTTGTTCAAACACTCTCGCTACTGGTTAGTGAGCCGAATCAGTCGGCTTCTTCTTCCTGGATTCAAACGCGTCGAGGTCAGTGCCAACATCTGAACAATGAACTCATCGTCGCCTAAAAAAAACAAGTTCACAGATTTCTGGATGGGGTACGCAGCTTCCTCCTCCGTCAATCCCAGGATCTCATGGTTTTCAGGGATCAATTCTGTAGTTTAGTCTTCTCGTTGTCCAACCTGTCCCCGACGATTTGTGCCTACGCCACTGGGTTTAACGAAGACTGGCGCCGATGTGGCTCAGCATCCAAGCTGTGGCCCATCGCATTCGTGCTCGCCCAACTTCCGTTGCTGATTCGTCTTATACAAAGTATCAGACGATACATGGACTCTGGCTTGTTGACCCACTTGATAAACGTTCGTGTCTAGAAATTGCCTACATTTCGATCTCATACAAAGGATAGGGCGGCAAATATGGCTCTGGGATCATTAGTTATCTGTTCTATTTTCTCTGGCGCCATCAAGGTGTGCATCTCAACATCGAAATAACAGTCAACTCACGTCGGATAGGTGGAGGTGGACATGGTTCAGTCTTTGCGCTTTGGTGCCTGTTCAACACTGCATATTCGATTTATGCATCGTCGTGGGTCAGTGCAAAATTGCAAGACTAAGATGATACCGACGAAGACCAACAGGATCTTCTCATGGATTGGTCGTTGTTGCAGAGCCACGCTAAACATGTCCTCTTGCGGAATGAGCTTCTGTATTCGAATTATATCCCTGTGAGCTTGAAGAGATGTCTTATACTTCTTCGTCGCCTGATTGATCTTTCTAGCTGTACTATTGTGCAATTGTACGTTCCAGACAATGCTACTCTGCACATTATATGTTGACGAGCCTCACAGGTCGTGAATGTATTAGTCCGTTTCATCTGGGTGATCTATATCCCCAAACAAGGACCTGACTTCTACTTGCGGTCGTTCATCGCGGGGTTGCTGGAAGTGGGGCGCCGTACCCTATGGAACTTCTGTGCGTGGTGTTTTCCGGTTGCTCATATTGCTATAATAAGCTATTCTTCGAAGACCGGTTGGAAAACGAGCATCTCGGTAACGTGGATCAGTACCGAGTTACGAGGGAGGTGCCGTTGCCCTACTCTCTTGACGATATCGGCCATGACATTGACGACGATGAGGATACGCAAGACTAAAGGGATCAATGCGGCTGATTTTACCGGGCTTACTTTGTTGCCACCCGCCGTCCCGCACTATCATTCATAGATTTTATCATTCGTTATCCTTCACTATTTGTCGTGTGTATCTGCGCCAGTTTGCTCTAATCTGAATCGGCGCGTGACTGTCAGGGACAATTAGAGTGACCATGACTGCACGTGAGATCACTGTGCGAATCTTGCCTTTGAACGCGATTGTGCAAGGGCGCATTTGTATACTTGGAGTCGTAGACAGGCCTGTATCTGTAGCGTAGCGCAATGGCCGACCAGGCAGAGTTGAAGAAACTCGTTAAACAGTTGCAGGGGACATCCCAAGAGTCGGTACGTTTTTTTTGTTGTGCTTACTGTAAAAACATCAAACGACTCACGTCCGTTGCGTTCACTCACTTGATAGGTGATTCTCAGCCTGTTAGCTACACTCAAGAAAGATTTCGTCGTAAATGAATCAATCCTAAGGGTGAGTCTATGTCACTTGCTTTTTTTCGCTTTGTTTGCTGACGATTGGGCAGGAGACGAAAGCGGGGTTGGCAGTGGGCAAGCTCCGCACCCACGCCTCCAAAACCGTCGCGGACGCTGCGAAAGACATCGTCAAGAAATGGAAAAACGACGTTGATAAGGCTAAGGCGGGCGGTGCGTAGACCTGCTCACACGATGTGCTCTTACTAACGATGCGTAGGCGTTTCAGCGAAAAAGCCATCGACCCCGACCACGCCGGTAGCGGCACCGCCAAAGCAGTCAACAGAGCGCACGGCGAAGAAGGACATCGGTGGTGCGAAGGTGACACACGATTCCACCCGCGACAAGTGCATCGATCTTATATACGATGGCATATGTGCCGGGTCTTCCCTTCGTGAGTGCCCTCATCTACTCTCGACTTCCACTAATGTCTCTTAGCTAACGACAAGCTCCTCTCCATCTCGTCTGCCGTCGAAGCCGCCGTTTATGCCAACCATGGTAGATCAACCTCGGCCGAGTACAAAGCGCGCATCCGCACGCTGTACATGAACCTCAAGGCCAAGAATAACCCGAAACTAAAGGTAGCGGTCGCCAGTGGAGAAATTCCAGCAGAACAGTTTGCCACCATGTCCAACGAGGCAAGTATCTCCCTCTCATTTCACACCTTATACTTACACTTTGTGTAGGACATGGCCTCAGAAGAGCGCAAGGCCGAGGATAAGGCTATACGTGAACAAAACCTGTTCAAATCTCTCGCTGCGGGAGACCAGCAGGCCGAGACAGACGGATTCCAGTGTGGGCGGTGCAAACAGCGGAAAACTGTCTACCGCCAGGCGCAGACGAGAAGCGCGGACGAGCCGATGACTACCTTTGTTACCTGTACGAACTGCGGGCACAAGTGGAAATTCTCATGAACGGCTACTGTCGCCACAGTTCAATTCGTGTACACATTCCCTCATTGTATGATTAGCTTTCTTTTTAACTGCCCTCTTTTTCTTCTCATTCCATTAACGCGGATTTACACGCGCGATTGAGCGACATGTATACCCGTACTGATACTTCTCAACAACAGCTTGTTTTTTGATAATACATACACTACGTGTCAGCTATCCATTCTACCCCAGCCTGTGTAAGGTGTGACTGCGAATGAGGTTCAGCGACTGTTCAACGCTTGCTATTATCATCACTTGAACAGCGGCATTATGCGTGAGCCGCTCAAGTTGCAAGACGCCGTCTCGTGAGAAGATCTGTAGACTTATATGTGAACCACCAGCGACGAAGCACTTCATTTTGAATGTTGGACGACATTGCTCTTGCACAGAGTATTCTCAATGAATATCTGTAGGTTTCTATAGTTCTTCAGGCCATCTCTAAGTAGGTCTAGACGTGCTTTCGAGGCGCGCGATGTACAGGTAAGAAACTCGCCGTTGCTTTGCCGAAGTTCATATGGTGGCAGGCTGCCATGACAGCTTTGAAACGTATCCGCGATGAAATCAAGTACACCTCGGACAGCAACGTCAAGTCCACAATCCCACAACGCTGATCTCATCTGTCTAGAAGCTCACTCATTCATTAGTCTCTACCGTTTTTCAAGGGCCCATCACATTTCCCGGCAACGAAACTATCGCAACACAATGTAACTCACTCCAAGGCAAGCTTTATGCCGACGAGAGCAGGCAAAACTCGACCTGATTGAAGGCTGGTGGACTATTCCCATTCCCACAAATCTTTCGACCATAATATTCAAAGATACTACGGGCGACGACGAAGATTGGGGGTCATGCATGTTCAGATAAGCTTGGATGAGCCCTTCCGTCTCTTTCAAGCGATTCAGAGTTCAACAAAATAAGAAATTCGCCACCCTTTCCTGCCTTGCCTTGACTTTGAGTTATCTAACTTGGGATTCACCGACAATTTCACGGATGTAGACTGCAAAAGCGAGGTCACTGTTCACGACGTGTTGGCGGCTTGCGGAATCGATACTGTCTTTCAGTTCCTCAGGAAAACATTCAATTTGCATGCACGACAACACTCATGTATCACGTTCCACTCACCTTGGGAGCGGATGCTTCCCTCTTGGTTCCCTTCTACCCCTTCAACCTGGCTTACTCCATCGATCCCCCCAGCCTACCGCTACCTTGAGGCATTGAAAGCTGACAGGGCATCATTCTACTCTTACATGAAGGTTCCTCTTCTCAACTTTCCCGGAACGGGCAAGGAGATACTTCCATCCATGAAAACGCCACCAGTCGTGGTTTGAATTTGATCCATACCGTCCTTTTTATTTTCCTTTCGATATCGATGCTGACCACGTTCGGCCTCAGGACAAATTAGCCCCTCCGCTGACCACCGAGCAAGTACTCCCGCTCATAGGTAGAGCCATCGAGTTCTCTATCGCACCTCTTAATCCAGCTTCCGAAGGTAATTCGAAGGAGGCAAGGAAGAAACGGCGCGAGCTGTACAAAGATCTAGGCATCAACGATCGGTTGCACGACTCTATCGCCATTCCTTGGGGCTGGTATCCATCGACGGCGCGTCTGTACTGCCTGGAAAATGTCGATAGTCTGTGCGTCCTCGATATTTCTAAGCCTGGGAGTTTTGCTTCGTTCAGTGTGCCAGTGGTCAAAGTATACCAATGGCTTGGTGTGGCATCTTTACCGGAAGATCAGTGGGCGCTTGAACAGGACGGGAATGCACCGGCGCCAACAGCGCGCGCGGCGATTGTGAAAGTGGATTACGGGAAGTACCTCCAAGATATTGTGGATAGACTCAACCAAACCCCAGAACATCATGTCTTTGAGGTGACTGCTTTGCGTTTGTGATCGTTCAATACTTTAACGAGGTGTACAGGTCAAGAATGAGTCTGACATCCTCATTGGCGACACCAATTTGTCAAAGGAGCATCTCGACTTTGAGATTGTCCTGAAAGATGTTGCTCTAGGAGTTTGGAAGAGCGCTTCTAATGATGATGATGATGATGAGGACACTCTGAGCGTCACTATGAACTGGGTGGGCGAGGGCTCCGTGGACTGGACTAATCCGTCGCCCGTGGTTATCAAGACGAATCTGGAGGTGAATGGGAATCCGTGGGGGAGTGTAGCGTCGATTCCGGGTCTCTAATCGCCATCGCGGAGGCTTCCATTGATTCTGGACCACTTACATTCGAAGGAGGTGTCCCACCGGCTTCAATTCTAAAGTCCCTTGCGGACTTGTTCTCTGGTACGTCGAGATGCATTGCTATTCCAGGAGGGATTGTTTGTAAGTCTTGAGCACAAAGACTTCGCTTATGGACTGACGATGACCTTACAGGCTCTGTTGACGACGGAGGATATAGCGTCCATGTAAAGAGGGATTTGGACAATCGCACTGTGGCTATCAAGATCAAGACGTATGAATGAGGACGCGAGTAAAGATGGAAGGATATACATGCATTTCCAGGTTCATCTGCAGAGCTTGCAAATTCTTGTCTTGACAACTAGGACTGGTGTTCCAATGATTGTATGTTTGAGTGACTGATATCTATCGAATCGACTCCAATAATGGTCCAACACGCCACAGTGCATCGTTGTTCTGAGGAAACCGGCGATCCAAGGATTGAATTAAGAGGCTGAATGTATTTAGCTAGGTACCGGTAGGTATTTTTAAACTGGAGGCTGGGAATCTGCCACGACCTGCGATAACAGACCAAGCCAATTGAAACTGCAGGAAATCTAAGCTGCGAGTCTTGTCATCATGAAACACTGGTTAAAGTAAGTAACTCTTACCACGCTGTCGCGGCTTGTGCGGTAAAAGCACGGTAAGGAGTAAGCGGTGTGAGAGGGCATCGGAACGGCGGAAGCAAACTACCGCCTGCCGGATTCTACGACGATCGTGTCAACGTGATTTAGTACCCTCACCTTCAAACTTTCACTCATTCTGCCGCTGTCTTAACTCGCGAGCTATTTATTCTCTTTCTTGATTCCGGCCATGCCCAGTGTCGAACGCATCGTCTTTCTCTCGCTGGTCCTCGATCTCTTCGCGTTACCATACCGCTGCCTCTGTTTCCGCGCTTAATTGAGTGGTACACTGTGGTATGTGCATGACACGTACCCTACGTCGACAGAGTGAGCTGAGGATTGACAGCGCGAAATATCTGACCCAAATGGATTCCTTTCACGGACGCTCGGCTTTGTAACCTACATCCGAAGCTTCCTGTACAACCCAAGTACTACCGCCAATTCTGAGCGATGGGATATCGTCTTGCTAGGTGCGAACGTTGGATCATACGCTAGCTGTGATATTTACAAATGATACAGGAGGACTGCTGGGCTCAGTTTTCTCGTATGCTACTCGACCATATCTGGAGGCAATACACCTAATGGACACGTTTCAATAGGACACTTCAATTCATCGTCTCTCCAAAGATTGGCTCATTATCAGACAAATATGGCCGAAAGCGCATACTTCTACTTACTATGATTGGTAATTTGCTCTCCGCCATTGTCTGGATTAAATCCACCACGTTCGCGACCTACCTGTTGTCGCGTGTCATTGGGGGTTTGAGCGAAGGCAACGTTCAGTTGGCGATGTGAGTAAACCAAAGCGTTGCTGAACTCTGCTCATATGCTTCCAGCGCCATTCTCTCCGATGTTACCACCCCCGCCAATCGATCAAAAGCCCTCGCACACGTCGGCATTGCCTTTGCTATCTGCTTCTGTGTCGGACCTCCCGTCGGCGCGTACTTCGCTACCAAGCCCCTTCCACCCTCCTTCTCCGAGAACACTCGGCTCGGGGATTTGAATGTATACGCTGCCCCGGCCATTCTGACTTTGGTGCTCTTGTCGGCTGAGACCTTGTTCTTGATGCTGGCGCTGCCTGAAACGCGCGGCAAAGCAGCACCACTGAAAAAGGAGGATGAAACCACAAAGAACGGCTCTGCGACAGGCGCGAAATCCGCAACCGCAAAGAAAGCTAGCGTAGAGAAGCGCATTAACATTCTTAAATCTCTGCGCCGCTTACACTTCTTATTCCTTGCATCCTTCTCGGGTGTTGAGTTTACGCTCACTTTCTTAACCTTCGATTGTAAGTTTTTCTTCTTAAATGTTAATCTAGCCTTCGCTGACATACCAAAGTGTTTGATTGGAATAACAAGCAAAACGGGATGCTGATCGGCTCTATCGGTATCGTCAGTGCGCTGCTACAGGGCGGCTACGTCCGACGCGCCACATCCAAAGTCGGAGAGGGTCTTATGGCTCGTAGAGGCGTACACAGCTGTGCCGTCGGTCTCGTACTTCTTGCCATCCTTCCGCACTTTGTCACTAGCAAGCCTGTGCTGGCACTTCGCTTGCTACAGGCGGCCGCCGTGTGCATGGCGTTCACGTCCGCAACGGTGGTGAATTCGTTGACTGCTTTCGCATCACTACAATGCGACGAACCGACGTTTGATCCCGTCACGGGCAAACCGACCAAGGAGCATCCTCAGCTCACTAAGGGCAAAGCATTGGGCAAGTTCCGATCCTCTGGGCAGCTTGGTCGTGCGATTGGTCCTCTTCTTGGTACGTGCTGTTTGATCTTGACTTTTGTCGGAGCTCATTGCCTGAAGCCTGCGCATCGTACTGGACCGTAGGCCCCTCTTATACATATTCTGCGGCTGCTCTTTCGATGTTCATCCTAACGGCCGGCATGAAAAAGATTGCTGCAACAAAGTCAATGTAACGGGGCAAGGACTTGATAGACACGCAATGCTTGTATCTCCGACTGTATCAGGATGTGACAATCCAATGTTTGACCAAGCTAAAGCGTATCGGTAGCGCGCAGACACTAGTTCAAATGGAGGCTTCAAGTCAATAATTCAAGTACTGTGCTAAAACACAACTGAGCAGAAACAAGAGAATCAATTGTGTTAAGGAAAGTAAGTGTAATTATTGTGATTTATGACAGCCTTCTTGCCACCTTAGAATAAAATGTTCTATGAGACAAACAAATATCCCGCGCGTCCTGTTCTACAAGTTTTAATACATCGCAGGAGGAGTTCGGTTAAAGAGGCCAGTCATAAATACGCAATGGGTATATTATGAATGATGTCTCTCTCATCTGCAAGCCTATGAGTCTCGGTGATGCGACGAACTGCGCGATCGCGAGTGGTGGCGAACGTGGTGGGATGATGCTGGATTATCGCCTCCAAAGTCTATAAGTGTTGCGTGTTCTGACGCCCTAGAATGTGATGTGCCCTCATTACTCTGCACCTCAGGAAGGCTGTCCGGCCGCTGCTTTTCTGGCGGTGGCTGTGATGAACTAGCCCGCGGGGAGTTGGGTAACAGCGGAGCCTGTGGCGAATACGGTGGAGCTGATCCTAGTTCAATGTCTTGTTGCTGCGTGAAGATCGCCGGAAGAAAAAACAACACCCCTCGACTGTACGGTTGGCGGCGGTTACGCGCTGGGGTGCGATGTGCAGATGTGTCCTCCCGGAGACCAGTCATTACTGCGAAGCGATTTCGCACACTACGAATGGCCCCCATTAACGTGCTCGAAGACCGGCCATACTGATCATTCGAACTTTCGGACGAAGTGGGGGATGGAGAACGGACATCAACTGGGAGGGACAAAACAGGAACATCGTGATCGAGAGGTGAATCTGGTCCGTCGGAGGATGAGCCAAAGCTCCAGTTACCAGAACGTGAGCGACGTGGGAAGAGCACTTCGTAGCCTCCCATGCGGCGGAAGCGCCCCCGCTGCTTGTTCGGCATGGCGATGGAAATAAGCCCCAAAATGAGGACGACCAGCCCTATCCACATCATGATCTTGCCAAAGTGGTTCAAAAAGGCGATAAAACCTGCATCGTTTGCATGCCAGCTGCTCCCGTAAAAGTGCATGAAGAACGAGTTGGGGGCCTCTCCGTCCTTTGCATTCTTTCCGTAAAGCGACTTTGGTAGAATCCTAATGGGGTCACTCTGCGCGCTGGCATGGGATGAGGTAAAGATGCTGTACTGCGCAGAGAGGAACATGGGACCGGTTGAGAACATGACAGTGGGATAGTTGAGAATCCAGGAGTGATCAAAGGTGACGAGGCTATGAATGGTTTGGGCCAAGAATGGATGTCCCTTCTCAGCGAACATGAGGTCGTTGGAGACGCCGACTGGGATGGTCTTGGGGAGAACGACGGGATACGCGAGCAGCGGATCGAGTGGGCGGTGACAGCCAATGTCGAGGTCAAAATAGACACCGCCATAGTGGTAGAGCACAAAATAGCGGATAACATCCGCGCGCTGTATGGGATAGGTGTAATCGTTAAAAGTATCCAAGAACCACGGATAATTCTCCGCAATAAACTGGCGTGAGCTGTTGTCCGTCCAAAGCATGTACTCGCTGGGCAAAATGAGGAGAGAGATGAGGAAAAGGCTGTGAGCTCACTAGTCTGGCATGAGATCGCGGCATTCCTGGGAGCTCCCGCGCCATTTTTCAGGCAAAGTATCTGTGCGCCAGGTCTGGTGCAGGATTCTCGGTATGCGCTCTACCTGGCCATGCTCAGAGGCATTCCAGCGGTCATAGCGCCCAAGAATGGGCACCTCGTCCTCTGTAAGATATGCACTGGGGTCGATAGCGAGATAGTATGTTATTGAAGAGAGAACGACAACGGTGCCGACAAGGAAAAGCGCAAGGATGGAGAGAAAGATACACAATGAACGGCGGCGTGCCATGATGAGAGAGACAAGGGAAATTGGTTCTGGTGGCTAGGTATATGTAACCAATCCTGAACCAATCCGAACCCGAAACCGGCTCAGTTACCCGCATACATAATTCACGCATGTCATCTACTCCTACAACTCAATCGTTTGCTCGTATACATCCTCCAGTAACGAATCCAGCGTCGCCGCCGACTCCAGAAACACCTCATCCTTCCAGTCCTCCCCAATCTTAGAAAGTCCCCGAATCGCAACCTGCCAATCTGCCCTCGACCAGTCTTGTCCGCGTCGCGCGCCGGCTCCAGTATAGGGAGCGCGTAGAAACGTATCAAGACGCGGAGACGTCACCGGTAACCGTTTTCGCGCATCGAGATAGACCAGACACTCACTTGCTGACCACTGGCTCAGCGGTATCCGGATCTTCTGCCATTCGGGTGCATACCTAGACGGCGTCTCTCCGCGCGCCTGGTGTCTCTTGATCTCCTTACCCCCGACAGTCTCGACCAGATCCTGAAGCAGCACCGTAAAGTGATTTCTCGTCTGTCGGTGCAGGTCATCTCGAACGTCAAATCGCGTCATAACAACTCCGTGGTTGGGAGTATTATCAACGTCCATGGCATCGGGATCGCCTGCCGGAGCAGTCTGTCCGACACCGTCTACTATGATAGTCTTCCGATTGAAATGTACCTGCTCTCCCTGGAATGAACTGGCGTTTATCCCAGGTCCAAAGATCGAATGAATGAGATAGCGGCTGCTCCACTTGCGCCGTGCTTCTGGTGTATTTTCAATCGTCTCTATAACACTATCAATGTCATGGATGTTGGAGCGGAACCCAACGTACCCAAGTTCTCCGCCTGTGCATCGATACAAAGGTTATAGTCTCCGCTCCACAAAATTGCTCTGGGACCGAGTGTGGCGTAATACACACAGCAATCTAGAATCAGATAGTCATTCAATCGTTCGGGTTGATCCTAAATGTCTGTGATTAGGCCAAGCATCATATAGCCAAGTTTTCAGCTCACTTCGTCCCATGCCTTGACTCGCCAATTCCCCGATTTGCGTTTGGTTTCAGCCGATGCCTGTCCTCGGACCTTGTTGCGCTCTTTGACCTTCTTCAAGAGCCATGTAGACGACGTAGACGCGAACCACCGTAGTTCGGGATTGTTCTTGTGTCTACAGCGTCCGTTAGCTCCATCAAGCCTCGTACCACAAGAAACATACCCATCCAGTTCTTTGATTACAGCGCCCGGGACAACGATAACAACAGGCGCATTGCTGCTCTCCACATCCGCCACAAACTGCACGAGTGCATCGAAATGGTGCAGTAGAATATTCGTGTCAATGACCAGGAACGCCGTGCGCTCCTCAAGCGGAGCCTGCGCGTAGTACCGTAAGTCTACACGTCCTCTTCATCACCTCGTCTTGCCGTACCTGCATCTCAACATCCTGATTTGCGATTTGATTGAATCGGTGTAGTGTAGAATCTTTTAATACGTCGTCAATATTAAGAGAGGAATTCCTATAAAACGTTGCTGATAATCAACAGTTCGCGTCAACCTCAATGCGCGTCGGACTCCGGGTACAACGTACTTGCATGAGGCGAAAATCCATAGCTCGGATTTTTCGTGGTGCTATAGATATCAGAAAACGACATAGCGAGGTGACTTACCAGGTGGTCACCTTGCGCGCAATTTTTGTGGCGATGGCCTCGTGATGGTTCCGGTCAAAGATATGATCGCGCCTTAGATATCATATAAAGACTCATGAAAATGATTCAATTTGTATAACTCCATTCTAAAATGCGTGTACAGTACAGATGCTAATGCTCATAGAATAAAATAAAGAATAGAATGATCCATGCAACATAAACATAAACGAACTCTGGCGTGCCCAAGTCATCGAGATGTTGTGCTTGACAGCGCCATCTTCTTGACCGGTGGCGACGATTCATGGTTAGTCTCATCTGCTTTCCTTTTAATTCCAGTCTTTGAGTCAGGCGACGGAGACAATGATTCCCGTTTAAACGTTGGTGAAGGCGTTGACGCCGTTGCGAATTCTGGTGTGCCGGAGCGACTCCTAGAATGAACAGTGAATTCGTTGCGCATTCTCGTGGCAAGACTGTTGGTTGCAGTTTCTGCATGACACGTAGCATGATACACCTACCAAGGAAATCAGTCCATGATTTTCAACGAAGGGAGGCGAAGAAACTTACACGTCCATCCTTCTCAACAGCATTGTACCAAACCCAATCTTCGTCGTCCTCCTTGAACACAGACTTGAGAGTTTCCTTGCAGATCGGACAGGGAACATCTTTCGCGGAATCTCCGCGCACAATGACGAATTGTTGTCTTAATTCTGCGTCCCGTTTACTACGCTCAGCCGCCGCCAATTCGTCTGCAGATATTCGTCTCGATCCGTCGCGCCCCTTGCCCTTGACATCAGCAGTATCGTGAATCCAATCCTACCAAATAATATTATTTGCCGATTCACATCAAATTGAGAATCAACATACCTCAACAGCAACAAACCAGCTTCGACTGTGTCCACGACCAATATTTTCGTTCGCTTTACGATTTTGGCGGAAGTGCATGTCCAGATGTTCCTCTCGTGCTTGCTTTCCGACAGGATTGTCCGGATAGCGAACGCCACATTGTTTACACTGAATTGAATCTTTCGCATACAGTACATCCGCGATAGCTGGCGTCGTTCTGCGACGACACACGTTAAGATTGAGAGAACCTGAATCAATGCCGACATACCTTGTGATACCACTGGTGCTCAACTGCACATCGTGAGATAGAATCCAGTCCCGATATGAGCGCTCAGCAGCGCGTTCGACATCAGCGGTCAATGTTTGACTATCAGCTTGCTCATGAACTGTTAGTCCGGCTCCTACGGGAGTCCCGGAATTCGAAGGGACAACTCCAGATCTCAAAAGAGAAGATAGCAATGCAGAATAATTAACGCCGGGAGCAGATGAAGAAGGTATATTTTTAACATCCTCTGAAACTGGTGTAGCATTCACAACCGGAGGAACAGGAGCAGGAGCAGTATAAGCGGGTTGTACAGCTGGCCATGAGGGAGCTACTTGTGGAGGTGGTGGGCCGGAAGCAGGCACGAGAGACCTTAACTGCGTAAGAATCTGTTGTAATTGATCCTGAGATACGCCAAGAGCAACGACCTCGCGTAACTATTGAAAATTAGAATGGCAAGAGCGAGGAGTAGGTGGAGCACGTACCTGAGTCAGAACAGCAACGTGCTGCTTTGCGGTAGCGTCGCGTGGATCGGTCTGCATAGCACGTTGTCGCTGGCCCAATGTATATTCGAGTTCGCTGAGGACTTGCGCTTTGGTGATACGAGAGGCCGACGTCTGTATTATGGTAAGATTATGAGGGAGTGTGAAAAATGACGCTCACTGTAGAAGAAGAACCCTCTCCCCACATTCCTCGCTCGATCGCCACTTGCACGGCGGTACCAAAGAGCTCCTTGTTATTCGGTGCACCTGATCTCCAAGTCAGAGCAAGCTCTTCCATTTTGCTGCGAGTGCTCTCGTCGACCATGTGGTACGATCCCAAGAAGAGCGGTATAACGAAACTAGCAAACTGGCGAGCGTAAGGTTCATAGATATTCTTCGAAATCATGTCGAGAAGGTAGAACGCTGGCAACTTCATCCACGGTGGTACCTGAGAGGGATGAGTCAGCAAACCGCGGATGGACGAGGAACAGGGTGACGTTGCTGCCAGTGCTGCCAACGCAGGCAGTGCTCGACGAGATATCGAAGAGCGCTGAGCACAAGAGTGCGATATTTATGCCTCACATAACTATACTACGATACATGGCAGATTCTGAGTGGCACTACGGAGGTACAACGGCATCATAAGATGGCACGACGCACGGAGACGGGCAACGCCAGCACACAACTGAAGAGAGAGAGACGACTCACCTCGCGGATATGTGACTCGAGACACTGCGCAACGATGTGGGCATATCTGGTGTAATCGTGTGCAAGCATGGAGAGATTCTGAATGATGGGGCGAGAGTTTACTTGCAAATCTCTCAAGCGGGCTGCAAATTCGTGACGGAAAGTGTTGGGCTCCATGAGAAAGACAGGTTGAGCTATGGGCTGTGGTGGCGGCGGCGGGTAGTGCGGGTACATTGGTGGGTAGAGCATAGGAGCTGGCGCTGGCGCCATGCCCTGTGGCGGGTAATGGCCTGCAAAGCTTTGCTGGAACATGATATACCGTCAGACCCAACAAGAAATATTTTGGCCCTCAACGATTTACGACGATGTGGTGGTATCGAATGAAGAACAATGGCTCCGTTCCGTGACAACACATTCCCTTTTTCAATCTCCGCTACGGCAACTCGGCACGCCCGATCATTGAATGTTCCAATTGTCAGCACTCGGCCAGAGAGGAGGACCGTGACAAGCTGTATGGACAGCAATAGATTATATTGGGCTATTCGTATCGCCAGAGACGCAACATAGTGCCCCAGTAAAATATTTCCCGTGCTCTCGACAACGGAAGGCGCTCTTTGAATAACCGCTCAAACTCCATAGCCTCCTCTTCGTAAATACTCTCCAAGGCCTGGACACAAAACACCAATTTTTCCAACTTGAGTACCGCCAGAATGGAGTCCAAGGGATCCCAAGCATCCCGCGCAAGAAGGTCATCAAAGACGCCTTTGTCGGGATACCGTACATTACAGTCGGTGATAACATTCACACGGATTTCTTGGATGGCCCACCGGTCTCGGCGATTCACCCACGCATCTACCAAATTCCTGGTCCACCATTTAATTGTCTCCAGCGGTTTACCATCCTGGTATATGTCAAAAGCTATCCGGGAGATTGTGGCTACCGGGACAAGCCTTGAGTCGCTCCGTAATGATACTGGTAGAGCAATCAGTTAGCCCCAGCATCAAGGCGCAGTTGACAAAGACTCACAGGATTCATGACATTTGAAGCAAAGCTCTTGCAACGGTAGAGGAAGTGCATCCAAAATTCCATGCATCATCTCCTCGCTGCCAGAAGAGTCCGCTTCGTCCGTAGTAAAGGAGAAGGTGAGGCGTTTAACACGCTCCAGAGAGAATAACCACGACTTTAAAAGCACGATGCTCATGAGACCGATGCCAACCGAGGTGAGATCGATGTACAGTGAGCAGAAACCCGAGTCACGTACGACCTTTGTTCCTCGAGTACAGGATAGATACCTGAGCAATTGATGAATTTGATCTCCGTGAGGTTGGAGAATCCATAGAAGATGGGGACCAAGTCCACGCAAGCGTCAGAGAGCGTCGCGCGCCGTAAGGTAATGACGGAAACGTTCCATGACTTTACAATGTAATTCAGGACATCATCAGGGAGGAATTCGAGGTCGTCCAAGAACTCTACGTGATCAACGTTTGGGAAATGGGCAAGGAGTTCTGGAGATAGATCACCGACACAATGCAACGCTAGAGTCCGGACAAGGGGCCCAATAGCGACGATATCATCTTCAAATGAATCAGGATAGTTTGCCAATATTTCAAGTCGACTCCAAAGGCGCGCTCGGCTGGCAGGCAGAAATGAGCGCGCGACTGTACTGCAAGCTGAGAGTGTCTGCAAGGAGCAGTGGTCATCGAGGTCGACCTGGTTGATGATACAGTCAATCAGTTCTTGAGGGAAAGAAGGCATGCAAATGTCCGGTGGCAGTGCCTGTAAGTTAAGCCGCGTGGCAAGCTTACATTATACATTTTCCGACCACCAAATCCTCGTCCACCGTTCACCAGAACACACCTCAAGGTATGTCCGTTCACTGTGCAGTCCATACACCGTCCGAAATTGCATCCTGTGCCTCTGAGCATTCAGGAAATACCGCATATTGTCCATTTACGCGACTACTTTCGTTGGATTTGGTGGATGGACTTTGGATGAGCTTTTGGCTGACCGATTGTTTTCGTAGATGCGCGACGTGCTCCAGACAGAAGAACTCGAGATTCCAGAGGGCATTGAGGTCTCCATCAAATCCCGCCTCATCAAAGTCACTGGCCCCCGTGGAACCCTCACCAAGAACGTTCGTCATGTCAATATGGACATCCGACTTGTGAAGGGAAAGACAACAAAGGTCTCTCTGGCCGTATGGCAGGGAGGCAGGAAGCACGTCGCCTGCTTGAGAACGATTAAAAGCCTGATCAACAACATGATCACTGGTGTCACCTATGTGGGCCACTCGTCTATTCAAAAATATACGACTAATGGTTTTCAGGGCTTCCAATACAAAATGCGCGCAGTCTACGCCCATTTCCCCATTAACTGTATCATACAAGACGATGGCCGCGCCATGGAGATCCGTAACTTTTTGGGTGAAAAGGTTCGTTGGCCCATCCCAAGCAAATATGCCCTCTGATCGTAATCTTCAGACGGTCCGACACGTTAACATGCTGGATGGTGTCGTTGTATCGGAATCAAAAGCGCAGAAGGACGAGCTGATTCTCGTCGGCAACGACATTGACAACGTTTCTCAATCCGGTATGCATAATCGAATCAGCGCCATCCAAGTCTCATTTGAGTCTAGCTGCATCCATCCATGGCGTATGCCGTGTGCGGAACAAGGATATTCGAAAGTTCTTAGATGGTATCTATGTGTCGGAGAAGGGCGCTATCAAGTCAGACGCTTAAATTGTACTTCTCTTTTATGGTTCTATGACATTCCATGCCCAAGAAGATACGAAATTTCAGTTCAGTCAGACTCAGGTCACCCGAGATACCCAACAACGTTCCGTCTATATTCGTCTCCCCGCCGCCGACAGTTTATTAGGAAACCGTCGTCGAAATCAGAAATAACGAAATCGAAATAACGGAAGCGACATGACTCTTCTTTTATTCATTGCAATGCCCACGTTTGCCACCATCTTTTGAGCTGAAAATTTTCAGAAACTCGGCGCAAGCGCCACGCTATATAGGATTCGGCGGTTCCTCGTCCGGCAATAAACACTCTTCAGCGCTAGAGTGCATTGATCATTGCTTTTCCTTTTTACTGTCTTCCCTAGGATATTTCCTGCTTTCTCGATTTATAGCACATGGTCAGCGTCCTTTTTTCTTCTTGTTTGTCCACCGTCTTTCTCACGCCCGGCTGTTGCCTCAATGTCCCGACCTTAAGAGACGAGAGCATTGGCAGCCGTGTCGCGTACTTGCTCGCTTGTTATCGTTCTCTATTGTATATTGATGACATTCTGTAGAGGTCGCGTCGGTCGCATTCCGGCGATGAATTCTCCCGTTATACTTTGCCAGAGCCTCTTGTCTGTCGCGATGTCAACGTTGCTGACCTCTTACGGCGCCGGATTGCGGAACTGGACATGGAAGGTGACTCTACCGATGACGACGGCGGCGATGAGGAATCGCGCTCTGCAAGTGATGGCGCAACACTCGGATTGGTGCGTAGTTTCTACGCAATTTTACTGAGCTCATCATTTGGACAGGTCACGCCCTTGGACTACCAGAGCCCTTGTTCTCGTTCCACCGCCACGCACACGACAGTCCTTCCCGACCCGTCAACGTCTACCCGTCTGGACGACTCCCTTGTAGTTCTTGCATGTTCGCCCACCTCCCTGTCCACCACTGCCCACACCGCACCTTGCCATGCCCAATATCTTATAGTTAGCCGCGGTTCTCCCGCCGTCCAAAAGCCATGAAAAAAACTAGCAAGCATCCAGCGCCTGCACGACGAAGTCAACGCCTTCGCGATGCACAGGAAGCGTCCGCAATCACGTCAAAGCTCGTCTCACTCAAACCCTCAAAGAAAGGTGATGCGCCTGTGTCCGTACCGTACAATGTTGCTACCGATGCACCGGTCGACGCGTCGGCATTCACGGTGCGCCGTGAGCCGCCTCCAGGTGCGCGGACATGGCGCCTGCCCGACTATATAGCTCAAGGGTATCTTCATATACGCTGGATTCCTGAGGAGGATCAATGGCTTGAAGGGACACGAATCCCTCTTGTCGATGCTGAAGGGCGCATGCTCGGGCTTTTGGTAGGCAAGCCGAGTGCGGAGGAAGGCGAAAATTCGTGGAAAGAGGTTGTACACGGAATCCCCGCCCTAATCGAATCGGCGAAGCACGGCGTGCGCTTTCCTCAAAAAATGTGCATACACCAACGAGGCAAGCTCCCTGCCCCCGCTGTCGGAATTGGATATAGTGGAGGAGAAAAGGTATGTTCAATAATATCGACTCTTACATTCATTGTTTCATCAGTATCATTATGTTAGCGCCCAAGTAATCGCGCCATGACAGCTCCTGTACGCCGCTTTATGGACCGGATTCTCTCTAGTCCTTTAGTGAGACGTCTTTCGGGCTGGGTCAACGGTAGGTGTATTCGCTGTCCAGGTATTTCACAATACTGGTCAGGTACCTACTATAGCTCTGTTCCAAGTCCATAACCCAATTATGTACAACTCCTACGCTGAAAACATGAAGGCCATCCTTGAGAACGACAAGTCTTTACGTCACAACTTCACGAACTCTGTCTTCGCGCTCCTCACTGTCAACGTTGGCCGCCATACCGTCACTGAGCCTCACCGCGACCGGGCCAATCGTCCGCCAGGCTGGTGTCCCATTTCTGCGCTCGGAGATTACGATGCCACTCAAGGGGGACAATTGGTGTTGGACCAGTTCAAGTTGATCATTGACTTCCCCTCTGGCACCACGATATACATCCCATCTGCGCTTGTCACCCACTCCAACACAGACATCTCCCCGGAGAATCGCGTTACTCCCTCACGCAGTACACTCCCGGTGCTCTTTTCCGTTGGGTGTACAACGGGTTTCGTACGCAGGAGGCATTTTTTCATGCCAGGTCAACGACTAAGGCGGATATAGCGCGTTTTCGAAGGGATCAGTCCACTCGGTGGATAGATAGCCTGCAATATTTTCCAAAAATCATGTAGTTAGTTTTCGTATGTATTGTAGACTGTCCAAAGCTTGTCGAGTCTTAAGAATCGAATACCCATCGTTTAGATTCCTTGAGAAGGATCGGACACTTTCTGCACCCGTGACGTCAGTCGCCCTCCTCATCAACACCCATGTCGACGCCAGGTACGCGTGTATGTACATTCGCAAGGGTCTCTTACTCATGCACTGGTGAACAGCAGAAGATACCCGTCTAATAGCATGGTTTGATATCGACAATACCCTTTACTCCGCCAATTCAAAGATATCCCAAGCCATGGGGGAGAAGATACACGGTGCGATCAATTGATTCTTGACGAGGTGCAGCCCTTAAAGAAACCCAACAGCGTACTTTATGACCATGGGCCTGGATGATGCCGAGGCTTCTGAATTACACTTGAAATACTACACACAGTATGGACTTGCACTTGCTGGACTAGTCCGACATCATGATGTAGGTCAGTTGCAATGAGTTAGATGTAGTCAACAACTGGCGCTGATGCCCTTCTAGATCCTATAGATTTCGACAGGAAATGCGACGGAGCTCTTCCACTAGAGGAGATGATCAAGCCGGACCCAAGTCTGCGCAAGCTCTTCCAAGATATAGACCGGACGAAAGCGCGCGTCTGGGGATTGACGAATGCGTACCGCCCGGTATGTCTGTACTCTAGTTGAACTAGAACATGCGTTGATTTCAATGACAGCACGCGGAGAGAGTTCTCCGCATCCTGAACCTAGAGGATCAGATAGACGGCCTGGTGTTTTGCGATTATGGCGAGTCCGACTTTGTAGCAAACCCGAACCCGAGTACTACTACAAAGTGCGCGCGTTTCAAAAGGATTCTCGTCCTCGAAATATACTTACGACGGTGCAATAGGCATTGAGGAAGGCTGGCGTTTCCGATCCATCGAAGTGCCTGTTTGTAGACGACAACAGACGGAACGTAGACGCGGCGCGTGAGCTGGGATGGACAAGCTGTGTGCATTTCTGCGAACAAGGGCTAGAGAGTATGGAAGGTGGTCAGGTCAAACGAATTGGAACCGAAAGACAAGCTGAGAATGATAATGGTGTCGTGGTCATCAACGATTTGGAAGAGCTGCGGACGGTGTGGAAGGAGATCTTTGTGGATGCGCCTTGATTTCTGTTGGAGTAGACCCTGATGACGCATACATATTTGATAGCATATATCTTGCCTCTCACCGTCATGGCATTCAAACCACATTACCCACAACCCTTCTCTTTATCAGACGCGATCTCATTAGACGTGCCCGTCATAACAGAAGGTTGACCTCCATCACGTTTCAAGATCTTCTGACAACTTAACGATGTTCACTAGAAATTGCGCGCTTGCAACATTCTCTACAAAGATTACGGGAGACGCAAGATTTGTTAAGAGATTACCTCCAAGATTCAAAGGAAGATGATCCGGAAATTACGAAAGCTGTGAAAGAAAATGAAGTCGTCATGTAAGAGTTCTATGGAGATGACTTTCGGAGCTCATAATGCACAGCGGATCACAAGACGAGAGAATAGAGATGCTGAAGATAGCCCTTCGAGACAAGGGCGTTTCCTATAACGAGCATTACAACTTATCCACTGCCATTTCTCAACCAAAGACTGTTGCGCCACGTTCTACACCTCAAGCTATCCAACCTGAGGCGGACGACGAGGGCGGATTACACCTGTGAAACGAATTGTGGAAAATAAATCTACATGTTAGTCGCGTGGTATAATGATACAGTATTCAGTATATATGTGTGAAGTTTGTACAGTCCTCAAAGAAACAGCATGCTTCATTCAAAACAACGTGACCGAGACCACCTGCGACGACTCGGAGACTTCCAGGATAATACCTTCGTATCCGTGTACTAGGCGCGTCAGTACCTGGACAACAGGAACAGACGGTGGACGACATACAACGCGTTGTCGAGCCGGGTAACGTGATGTTGTCTTCGTCGTCAGTCCGATCCAAGAGCATCGAAGGTGGCGATTCACGAGGACTCAAGAAATGACTGATTGTCTCGAACTACTGATATGTCAAAACAAGACTGGGGTATAGGCAACAGCTTACCCGGTCGTGGAATCGCTTCCGAGGAGGGGTGTCTTGGTTGATCATCAGCGACATTCAAGTAGAACCGAAGCAGCTTTACCGTCTTCATCGTCTTCTGGAAGGCCCTCAATTTCCCAGTTACATCTTTTGTAACGTTGAAATAACGGAGACCCAGGCTACAGGGACAGTTCAGCAATCGAGGGAGACAATGGCAACGGGGACTACGTACGATGTTCGTATGTAGGATAATCTTGCGTACAACATGGTCGCTGCTTGATATTAAAAAATCGATTCCGTGTTGGAAGTAATTGTAGAAATCTAGTCGCCTATTAGACAACAAAGAATGTAGAGAATCAACTGCGTACATCCTGTGTCATTACTGGCCTGGTCATTGCCGTGTATCGACATTCGTTGGTCTTCTTTGTGATGAACTCGGAGTGGTGGACCGAGGCCAATATTCAGGTCTTGGGCTGTAGTACTGCCAATCTTGACATGGAGCGGAGGAGTCCCGGTAGGATGGAAGTGTAGCGTAACACCATCTTTGACCTGTAGAGTAAACATATTGAGTGAATAAATGATACAGAATTTGAAGGCGCGGACCTTGACGACAGCAAGAGAGACATCTCCATTCATGATTGGACATTCTGCCACTTCGTCTAAAGCATCGCCGTCATCATGTTTGGGATCCTTCTGGGATATGAAAAGACGCTTCACTTCTTGCATCTTGTCGTCTGACTGAACTGTTTTCAATCCCTCTGTAAGACCATCCTCTTCAAAGCTAAACCATAGTCCTGGATAGCGAAGATCGTCTCCCGGATAAGTAGGACCAAAGAAACGTCGGACATCGACGCGATGAAGAACGTTGTCCGACGAGGATATATCAATATCTTGGTACCGAATGCTCAACGGAGGATTGGGATCCCGTAGCCTGCGGACACAAATGGTGCGTAGTCGCTGATGCTTTCCGGAGAATAAGAGGTCGAGGTGAGGGCGGAGATGTAGCACAATTGGCGTTGTCGACGCAGTATCGGGGTCATACTTGATGTCGACCTGGGGAAACAAGTTCTGCATGCGACGTAACATGTCGAGGACCGTCCACAATGAGGCTCCTGGTGTATGGGTCACTTTCAACCGACACTGCAGCGCTAGACGCCGTACCAATATCGAACATTCCGAGGCCAAGGCCAGGCCGGATATCAACATTCAATTCAGCGAGCATGGTAGCAGGAGGAGAGGATACCAATTAGGACCATCACGTGGGACACCTGTAACATTGACCATCACCACCACCACGGCCTGAGACGCGGAAAATGCCAGATGACCGACAGAGAACGATTATAAAGGTATGCTTATCGTCGTTGCCCTTCGCGTACTTATGTCGTTCGCTTAAAGGTGTTCAGGAAATACAGTAATTCGCTTGGCCCAGACGCGTTGGACTTTATCGAACAGATTCTCGATGAAAATGGCATCAGCGACGAAGACATCGACATGTCGCTCGAGACGCTTGCGAAGGAATACAATAAACAGGATGGTGTGCAGACACTTCTGTTCAATACTCACCGATACTGAACACTACGTAGACGCGACTATGAAGGTAACAGTCGACATCCTTCGACGCGTTTACGAGTCTTTCCAAGAACAAGACAATCCAGACGAGTTTCAAGCGGAAACTATCGATCCAGACAGCCACCTCTACGTTATAGACGCGTTTGAAATGCCTCTCTGGCACTGGTCCGTTGAAAGAGGTACCTTTGAGAGGTATGGTCATTCACCGTCCCACTCGCATTGTTCATTGTGTCAGATTCAATGGCCAGATGACTATATCAGGGTCTCCGGAGTCGCGCGTACTTGCTGTACGCGACCGATTGCATGTTATCAAACAATGTGTCCTTCGGAACGAGCATTTCGCTCCATCCACATTGCCATCGAGAGATCGAGATAAATTGGTTACTGTACGATGTTTACCTCTATCTACGACTCGTTTTGATCAGCGGAGCAGCTTAAATCCACAAAACAACTCTTAGGACGCGCGGGGGAACGCTTTTGATTCTAGGAATGCTTACACACTCTAAAGAGGGAAACGTATGTATAGAGGATGCAGATGGCGTGGTGGAACTGGATTTCTCAAAACTTGTGAGGTAGTGGAACGAGCGCTCTTCCGCCAAGCTGACATTGACATTGAGGATGCGCCGGGTGATGGTCTATTCACAGAAGGTTGTTTGGCTCTCGTTGAAGGCGAATATACCGAGGAAGCTACACTGGAGATTATTGCAATTGGTCAGCCTCCCTGTGAGCCTCGTTCGACAGCACGGTCGGTGTACTATATCACTAAGGTGTCCTATGGGATTGACTCTGTTGTAGATCAATATACGGCCACATCGATTTCCTAGGCAAAGGTGCAACTTCTCTGGTGGAGGACGTAAATAATGTGCTCTGTTGTGATATGCCATTTCTTGACCTTTTGTTGCAGGCACAATTCAGTGTTCGTATACGAGACGAGCTCTCCGAACTCCACTTCTTTTTTCTGTCGGATGTCTGGCTGGACCATCCACAAACTATTCCTGGCTTGCAGAAAATGTTTGATAACTGTATTGAAAATAACTTCATTCCGAAGGTGATAACACTTTGTGGCAACTTCACGAGTCGCTCGATAGCTCATGGTAATAGTCGTGACATACAACGCTATCAAGGTGGCGGCTTTACAGAATATCCGTATTGTATGCTAACAGATTGTGTCCCAGAGAACTTTGACGCCTTGGCTGACCTGATCGCTTCTTATCCCACAATAACACGAACCACGCACTTCATCTTCGTCCCGGGGCCTTTGGATATAACTGGAAACTCTGTTTTGCCTCGACGACCTTTGCTGTCAACGTTCGTAACACGATTAAAGGCAAAAGTTCCCAAGGCACATTTCGCGACAAATCCTTGTCGTATCAAGTTTTTTAACCAAGAAATCGTGATATTTCGGGAGGACTCCATGTCGAAAATGTTGCGCAATATTGTTGGCGTCAAGCCAATTGTTCGTAGTGATGATTTAAAGAGATTTGTAAGTTCGTTCTCTTTGTGCATACCTGCATACTACGGAACCTAATCTTTGAGGCAGCTTGTACAATCTATTCTCGACCAAAGTCATCTAACACCGTTAACAAACGGCGTGCAACCCACACTGTCAGACTTTGATCACTCTCTGCGACTTTACCCGTTGCCCACTGCGGTAAGCTATTTTCCATCTTGTCTTTCCTCTGTCTGACCCACGCAGATTGTTCTCGCGGACAAATACGATAGATATAAGATTACATATACTGGATGTCACGTCTTCAATCCGGGCACATTTGTAGGAGGCTCCTACACCTTTTCGACGTACAAACCGTCGGAGATCAACTCTGAAGAATGGTAAGTATGATCCTATTTCTCGAAACGACCGTATTGACCGAACCTTCAGTGTGCTTGCATTCGACGAAGAGGAATGAGGATTTAGTCTACTTTAATTTGTCGTGCCATAGGTGTAAATGCTTCAGTAAGTACTTAGTACTTAGTTCTAGCTGACCTTGAGTTGCCTATTGCCCCACACTGCTTTTTACTGAAAATCACCGGCTGATCCGGAAATCCAATTGTCACTGTCACTGAATCACACCCGGCATGGAACCAAATTAAACAGCAACATCACCCTATGTCCTCCGTAAGGCGGGCATGATGTCCTGCTTCTTGTTTTCTGCCACCACTGCAGTCCGTTTGTTACGGCGCTAAGCCAGCGTCCACAGCGTCGCCACGATGTCGCTGACCGCCGTACTCCGCTTTTTCTTTCTAAGCGCCTCAGATGCCAGCTGGTGGACATTCTTCGTCGTATGGGTGACACGAATCATCACTATTTCCTTCCTTCTACGGTCATATATCATACCATGGGCTTTGGCGCAACTGTCGAGGCACGTCCGCATTCGCAGCATGAGTCTCAGGTCGATCCGGGGCCTGTACATATGTCGCGGCAACCGAACAATGCGCATTGACCGCCTCAGCTACACAGTCGATGATGGGTGGGGACTTGTTGTCGAGGGGTTGAAGGTAGAGGTTCGGACGCGCGACAAATTCTCCTTTCCACGTCCTACACATCGCCGGTCGCTCACTCTTGAGCGTATCTCTCAACTAGAACGCGCATTTTGGAACGGCTTGTCTTCCGTGTACTCCGTGTTTAATCCCATTCTACGACCAATCATCCGTCGCCAGGTCGTTTCTCTTCTTCGTATCGGTATCCGCGTACTCCCCAGGTTTACCCGGCACGTCACCCTGGAAATTCAACCGTTTTCCATCACATTCCCCGATGCCTCTGGCGCCACGATCACGTCAGATCTCGTTCGTCTTCATGCTGGTGTTCAATTCTTTCTTCGTCAGACACCACCGCCTTACGGACCTCGGCGGACGGAAACCCCGGTTACACGAAGCTATCCATCTTATAGTGTGGGCGCCTGGAAGAATCGATTCCGAGCCAGTGTCAAGAGGTCCGTGGACACAGTTTTGGATGAAACTGAGGGTAAAGCCACGCTTTCTCTTCATGTCAACAATGTTTCTTGCTTCACTCCGACGACTAATGGACGAGGTGAGACTCGCTTTTGGGAACATTCATTGACCAGCATTAAAACTATCTCAGACACCATCTTTAGTATTCCACAGGCCATTGAGGCAGCGGTGTCACTCAGTTTCGATCCCAAAGACCGCCGTGTCGACACACACAGTCTTCTGCCAGTCTTGGGGTCACAAAGAGCGAAGTTGAAATGAATGCTCTGTTGTCCCTTCTCAGTCAAATTAAGAAACAGGCCTCACAGGACGATGTTGGGCCGTCATCGGCCTTCGCATATCCTCTTGAACCGCAGTCTTCTCCCATTTCATCGCCTCTCATGTCCCCCACGACACTCGCGCCACCGTGGTCGTCGGGCTACACGCAACCTTCCTCTCCGCGGTCACCCTTCATGGATGCACTCTCAGTACGTTTATCAGCTTTGACTGCAATTGTCATTTAAGTCTCAAATCCAGAGAGCGTCGAGACTATCTCGCCGCCCTGCTTATCCACCTTGCAAGAAATTAGTAGAGACACGATGTAATGTGAGTTCGATTTTCCACGTGAATAACTTTCAGCTCACCCATCTAGGCATTGATATCTTTTCTACAATGTGTCAAGGTTGACCTGGAGAAGGTTGTTCTGAACATTCGGCACGGCACCGAGGAAGACGAAAATTACAAGTTGAGTTTACAGAACATCACCCTCTACGCCGGTCTCAGTAGCCCTTCGATCACCCTTCTGCATCGACGTTGGTTCGGGAATGGCTATAGGTCGGCTGAAATATTTGATCCGGACGTCTATTGTGTGACCTTGTCCGCCGGTCCTCTCAAGTTTGATCGATACACATCCCACCATCACCTGCGCCTTCTCGCCATGGAGGCTGTCAATTTCCAGACGCTCATGACCCAGTTTCCCTCTCCGTGGTTGGTCCCATCACCGTTTCTCGGCGGTGATCCCAACGGACCGCTTGTGGTCGTTTCGATGACAATCGGCAACATCCAGCTCACAGAGCAGATGCATTATCTAGCCTCTCTAGTTGAGCGAATGCAGTCCAGGTCGCGCCCCGCTCAAGCTCCTTCCTCTGCCTCGTCGTCGGGCTTTTTCGCTGTACCACGACTAGCGATCTCGATACACTGTGGTACTATCAGCGCTCGCCTTGTGCTCCCTAGCGCAGGCGTGATGTCCAGAGTTATAGAAGCTCGGACTGATGGCTTTGTTATATCCTGTCATTCACACTATAAGACGCGGATAAAATATTCAGGTCGCGGTGACTTGGACGCACTTCCTTTACAGCTGTCGCTGGCAGTAAACGTGGTTTCAGAACCAGTGTTCATACGCATTAGGTCCAAATTCTCGCAAAGTGGCTTGGCGCACCTTGCAAGCACGACTACTAGCGATCCCGATTTCATGGAGGATCCGGTTCTTGTATCTCTTGAGCAAGTCTCTGTTGCTGCGCAATGCTCTGCGCTCTGTAATATACGGGACGATACTCAGAACATAGCTAGTGTGGATACATCCACCTTCATCGCCGACGTGTCCTGTAACTGTGACGCACTTTGCGTTGAGCTATGGCATTCACTGGTAGTAGAAGCGGTGGTCCAGACATTTTCCGCCTTACCGTCACGTCCGAAGCCAAAACGCGTTCACGCCTCTCGTCCTCTGTTCGAGCGTTTGCCATCGGGCCTTTCTGCCTCTCTTTGCATGGGACGTACCGTGATATTCGCTACACAACCAGACATCAACCCGAAGGAAGAAATGGAAATTTCCAGAGGTGTCGCTATTCGCGCTGAACAGATATTGCTTCAATACTGTTCAATGGAGTCGCAACACCGTTCTCGCTTCGTTGACCTTCGCACGAGGTCGGAAGGCAGAAATAAACTCTTTTTACCAGAGGAACAACTCAGTCGTGCGTTGTCTGCTGCTAGAGCTTCTCCGGCTCTGCCTACTGCATCGATTATGCTTGGCGTGACCGATCTCAGCATGCGGAGTGCTCTAGCGACACAATTTGCGGCAGATGATCCAACCATGGCGGAGTACGATAATCCCGACTTGACGCATCGAGAATTCCTGCGTATGCGGGGCATTGAAACAGAGGTGTTGCTGTCTACTAGCAACCCCGACTCGGCTATCTGTGATGCACTCATTCGTGTCCATGTTGCGAATACTATTGCAACGTTGTCCCTGTCTCACCTCTACCATATCCTACTTGCGAATAGGAACTTCACCCACCTTTTCCCTCGTCATTCTGAGCCGAAACATGTTTCACGTACACCGACAATGACGCTGAACTTCAAAGGCAGGATGGACACTCTACAAGTGTATTGTGGTCTACCCTCAGAGCGTGCCGCTCTGCGTTTCGACGCGCTGCGGATTGACATGGCTCCAGAAGTGCCTCCGAAGATCTACGTCCATCGTACGACTGGATGGGTTTTCGTTCATACACCCCTCAGTCCTTGGGAGGATGGAGCAGTCCACGGCAAATGGAAAGAGTTTGCTTTCTTGAGGAAATGGCAACTCTCCATGGCGGCATCCCCTAACAGTCCTCTACTTGCGGTCAACGGTGCATCTGCACGCATTCGCGTTCCTTTCGGTTATATCACTGCAGACCTCATCCAGGATATTGGTGTCTCTGTCAAAGCCGGTCGTCATCTATTTCACGTTCTCAAGGAAGGTGTGTTCCGCGACTTTCCAGAGCCGGAGGCTGAAGGACCGAAACGAGTTCCGCCTTTGAGTATCTCGATTTCTCACTTTTGTGTCGAGGTGGAGGACGATCCCTTTGAGCAGAAGCTCGACCTCGCGATCAAAGTGGGGCAGGAGGCGATCAAGACCAGGCTTGAACGCGACAAGGCTTTTGATGCCAAAGTAGCCACCATTCTAGAAGAGGATCGACCTTCCTACCCCGGTGCAGCTTATGAGTATGAATTCTCTGCGGAGCACTCTGTAAGCATTACAGAGGCTAGATCAAGGCTTGATGAAGTTCATTCGATTGATTGGATCATGCGAGTAGACACGTGTAGACAAGACGACATTCTAAAAGAGGATAGCTTGATGAAGAATTTTTACGACTCGGAGGCCTCCTCCTCACATTCGGCGCCTTATTCAAGAATTCCAAATATCGTCAAAGTCAGCTCTAGTAGCCATGCCCCACCATTATTCCGGGCTATGGCGACCGGGCTATCCATTTTAACTTCTGCGCCGTCATTCCCTGCGGACTCGTTAGGTGACTTCCTCTACAGTCAAGGCGACCTCCCTCGGAATACCCAGTTTTCCCTACTTGTTCCTATGCATATAAAGCTTACCCTGGCTTCGCTACGAGTGAGCCTTCGAGATTACACAATCCCTCTCATCGATATTCCTGCACATTACTCGAATAATGGCTTACCTGCCTTGGAGTTCGGTTCGGACTTGGTCATCGCTGAAGAGATGGGCTCTGATCTTTCGGTGCAATGGGTCGACTGTCCCATCTCAGATGTCAATGATGGCATATATGGCGCCACATCGCTGTCGTTGTCCATCCCCAAGACAATCATGCCCGTCAAGACATACGCGAGTCCTGATATACTCGTCTCGACGCCTGTTGTGACCACAGTGGGTTGGGGCGTTTGCTACGGTCCAGCCACTCAGGATCTGATGCGGGTGTTGGATACCTTGACGAGTGCTCCTCGAGACAATTCTCCTGGGTTAGGCTTTTGGGATAAGGTTGGCCGATATGTAGCTATCATACCCAGTTTAGATCCTGATGACTACTTAGCTTCGACTGGTTTTCCACTGGAGCATACGGGTATCATTCAAAGGGGAGGTGCGCCTTCATATGAAAGGTTTGTGCATTGCCAGATCGCCCTGATATTGCCTCTGACTTTTTCATAGGTCTTCGTGATCCTCGCAATGTGGCTGGTACTGGAGCTGGGTTTGTTCTTTCCTGGCAAGGGCACACGAAGCTACTGCTTGGTCGACCAAATGATGACCGGGAAGCCGTCCAAGTCATCAGTGATATCATGATGATTGCTATTCCAAGGTTGCTTTCTTTCTGTCTTGAATCGCAGAATTCTGACGACTCCTCAGTTTCGAATTCGATGTGGACACAGGAAAAACGGTTGCAGCAAAGCGTCGGCCATTCAAGAAGGTGTGCGCGAAAGTTACGTCGGGTGTTCGTTTCGGAGTTGGATTCGCTTTTGAACGAACTTGTGGTGCGGAATGCAAAAAATGCTCTGGAACGCCATTTCAGCGTCGTTGTCGCTTCTTTGACTCCAGGCCGCATTACGATGTGCGTCTCGAGAGGAAAGATTCTCAACCTCTTCAGGGGGTACGTGTACCTAACACCTCCAACGAATTTACTCTAATCCTTCAAACAAAATAGGCCGCAGATGATTCATTCCATGGCTTTCGCTCCGATTTCATTCATCTATCCATATCATTAACGTCGTCCGTGAGGCCGTCAAAGGCCACAAGTCCTCGGCCTAGCAGCTTGTACCTGACTCCTCTTGTGTTTACTCATTTCTGGAAATGGTGGTCTTTGTTTGACGGCGTCATGTCTATTCCCATTAGACAAGGAACGTACTTTCCTCGACGGATGATATCTCCCAAGTTTGGACGCCATTTAGCAACACTCAAGTATCGTATATCCCTGAAGCCGCTCACGATCATGCATGGATATATTGATGACGGGCGAGAGAGTAAGCCGATTCGTGTATTCTCCCCTCATTCACTTATTCTCTTCTAGCATGGATGAACGGAGTAACTCCGTGGGTAGGTGTCAAAGCGTTGCTCGATGAATTTCAAGTCGACATGCATCAACGTGATCAAGAGACGACAATGCAAGCCACTGACGAAAATGCTCCCAAGATCGTCCGGCACAAGCCATTTTACGCTGCGGAAGTCGTTATGAAGGGGTTGGATCTGCGTGCCATCGTGGCGACTTTCCCAGAGCCCTTGAAAAAGCTCATCCCAGTGAATTCTCCACCTCCAGGTAGCAATTATAGAACCAGAAACAATCTCACAGAAACACCGCTCACCTCGAGTTGGTACGATGCAGACGATTTCATTGAACTGGATTGGAACCCAAACGCGTCGCCTGTGCTTTATGTCTTACCCGTTGTGTCGTGTCCCCACTTCATGTTCTTCAAGCGCAACTTGGCTCTACTGGAGCTGCCTTCGCAGAGTAGCAAGTTCGGTAACGAAGATACCCACATCTGTCTGTTGGGAAAGGAACCGAGTAAGCCTGTAAAGATCTCGCTCTATTGTCTCGACTGATACCTTGTAGGCGTTCCGGAAACTCAAAGGGCTTTGGCTCAACAACGGGTTTCCGATCTCCAGGAATTACTTGATCAAGAGGTTCGTTCCCATGGCCTGTCAGGTGTCAATTGTTCACACTGTGGCAACAGGATACCTCGATTCCAAAAAAGATCACACTACTCGAACAGTATATATCACGCTTGGACGACCCGGAGACACCGTTAAATAGCGCTCAGGACAACACCCATGCCTACCAGATCCCTTCGGATACCGTATCGCCCGACGAATGGGCTGAATTCAACAATGTCTATCAAATACATTGTCCTAAGATATCCTTGGACAGCGCTGTCAGAGATGTTTGTTCATAGCTGTTATTCAGCTAGCTGTTTTCTCACTTTTCGACAGATCATGATGCAGTACTACTATTGTTCACGGGACCGCAGAGGTTTGGAATATCATCTGGCTACTCGGTGAGACCTTTTTTCTTTCTGAAAATACCGTCAGCTGAAAGGTTCTAGGGCTGTCACCTTTGTCCTTGATCAAGCGAAAGCAGCGATAGCCGTTAAACCGGAAGCACAAGTCTCCGTGAAGGATGCAGCTGCTAGTCCTGCACAGGTCGCTGCCCTGGCGCTAAAGCATATTTTGATTGGCGATCGCGCTGATTCAGACGACTCATTTGAAGACCTGGCCTCTGAAACATCGAGTATGTAGATCCTTTACAGGGTTGGTCTGAAGGCGTGTCATTGAGCAAAGGCCACTGTTGCTTGCTCTTGAAACCGCAGATCATCTTGCAGAACAGGGCAAAGGAAGCAGAGTCTTGCGTCGTAACAGCATTACAGGCGAAACTCCAGTCATTCCGTATCATGGACGACGCTAATGCGAAAGACCCAGTAAGCGGTAAAGTGATGTCTCGGTAAGCTCTCCTCAAGTGTGATATTCCTTTGAGATATTGACAATTGTCCAATTTCAGAACTTTTACTTTACTGTCAGGCCTACAAACCTTCGCTCCAACTGCAGTCTCCCGGGATTACGGCTGTGTACCTCTTGAAGTCTTGATCGATTTCCGTTGCGAAAGTGATGACTTCGATCGTCTGGTGCCTCAAACTGATGCTACTTTCCATTACGACAAGTTCAACCGTCTTCGATTGCGCAACAATGTGACCTCCGTCGTCTCAAAGCCGGGTGGTCGTCTTGGGACTACACATCTACAAGATCAAACAGTACGTCTCGAGCCGTCTTCCACATCGCATCGTTTGATGTTGACCTTTGTACAAAGGATCTTGTAAAAGTAACGATCCCCAAGTTCACCGTTACGGCTAGTGATCGACACTTCAAGACCATATCCAACATCGTCACCAAACTCCTACTGTTTTCCGATGCTACTCACAAGACGAGAATTGACAAACTGGAGACGCTACTCTTTACATACGACTTCACGGATTTGACTTCAGCGGCCAAGGTTATTGAGGATCTCCAGACACGTCTTCGAGAGGCCATGGCCATCGCGACGCTGGCTGGTGAATACATCAACTACGAAAGACGGGCGGAAGTGGTGGAACTGCTAAGGCTCAAAGCTCACATATACCTGCTATCCGATGAACTCAACCTCATATTTGATGCTATCAAGCTCGCCCAGGATCGATTTGACGATAGTACTGATAGGAAATCCGCATTGCTGCTAAACACTTCGTCTTCCGAAATCTCATGGAACATGTTGGACGAGAACCGCGAAATGCTGGCGAAGCTGGTTGTGCAGGATATTGACTACTATTGGCTCAGTCGACAGGACAGTTCTACTGTGAACAATTTGAGTGTGGGTAACCTGCAAGCATTCGATGGTTCCAAAGATGCTGTTTGGGCAGAAATCTTGTCCAAATATGACGACCCACCGAACCATCCGCTCCTTCGAGTATGTACTAGCTTGATTTTTGTCTGATTCACTTTGCTCACCCCTCTTAGCGTGGTTTATTCCTAGTGTCGGAATGGTCAATTCTTCCACCAGTCGGTGGAATCACGATTTACGAAAACTTCGACCTTAGCCTGCACCCCATGCGCCTTCAGATCGACGCCAAAGTGGGACGTCGGATAATGGAGTACTTATGGCCTGCTCGACGAACAAGAAACATTACTGATGATACTATTGCTAATTCCCCGGACGCTCACCACAAGAAAATTCTACCCCCTTCTCGTACTTCTCTGGATTCACCCAGGGGACTTACCCACTCACGGCAGGCATCTGAGCCAGAAAACGCAAAGCTAGCGCCTCCAACAGGACTACGACGATTAGGAACCTCTCGTTCTTTCACGAATTTACGCGATGCGGCATCATCACGTCCGCAGCCATTCCGGGCTCCCACATTGTCAAGAACTCGGTCTTCTGCAGCACTTGGCCATGAGGCACAGCTGGCGGACGCTGCTGCCGCCGAACGACGTGTCAAAACCAACAAGGCAGACGTCGTGCAGGAACCCAAACAACGCGGGGATGCGGCCGAAATGAGGACACGGTCTTCGCAGAAGACCTTTGTTCTTGTGCGGATATCCAGGTACGGGGAGTTGCCTCTCTAGGTGATCGCAATTTTAATACATGTGTAGCCTTCACGTCTTGTTGAGTATGATGAAAGAGGAGTCGTTTGTGTGTCATGAGGCTCGAATAACGACGCGAGATCTAGAGTATCGGAACCAGACATGGAGCGTGAGTGCACGACATGCTCCTACCTTTAAACAACTAATATCTGTCTTTAGTTTGAAGAATTGGTGGATCAGTTCATCCCGTCAGACACGTCCTGGAAAGGATGGGTCAAGATGGCGTTTCAACAACCTCTTGTCCCTGTCCTTCCTGTGGCGCGGGAGATCTTGAAGAAGACCAAACTGATACCCAATTCCAGGACGCAGACAGGTACAGACGCGCTCGGTGGCTTTCCGTCTCGTTCTCGTACGCATTTGATAGCGGGTACCGAGTCGGCGAGCGTTCAGACAAGCATCAGTGACAGAACACGGTCGCCGTCACCGAGTCGCGGATGGCGGAGAAGTTCGAAGAGAGCACTGGAGCCGTCTGGCAAAATCATTCCGGATGCGCCATTCACATCGGAGCCAGATGTCGAGCCTCCAAAACCTACTCGACACAGAGTGCTGTCGCTGCTGAGTAGAAAAAGCGACAAATCATGGAGGTCTAACAGCGTGAGTGATGTGTGTCGCTTGGATATGGCATGATGCTCATTGCCACAGTCAGCAACGTCGTCGGCAGCTTCAAGAAAGTCTGGAGATTCAGGTAGATAGAGGCATCTAACATATTATATATCTTAATTCATCTATTCGCATACAACATGTATCATAGCATACACACTACCATACTATCATCGGCTGGGTGAATGACCAAATGAATCCGTGACGGAAATCCTAAAAATAGGTCAAGCGTGGGTCTGTTACCTCTTGCCAACATACCCTATATAATAAGAGCGGTCGAGCGAGGACGTGTTCAAGATGCCTTCTGTGCGTATCAAGCGCCATAATTATTCCACCCTTTCGGATCGCGACCGTCCCACCAGCAGCCCCGATGAACCACGCAGCCTTTCCCACATATTTAGGCGTCCACCATCAGACCCAACCGCCGCTGCTGCAGGCCTCTCAACGTCCCCGGAGCCCGTTTCACCGACATCGCTTGACTCGCCGCCAGCAATCAATGTGCAAGGACCGTCGACGATGAGGCGGGCACGCGCAGGCAGCAGAGTGCAGGACCATTGCCTCTCGTTCAACAACCAGTCCATGCGTCTGTCGGCGGCCCCAGTTCTACGCAGCGAGCCCAGTGCGAGCTCATTTGCCAACTCCCGCAGGACGGCGTCTCCTACGCGTTTTAATCCCGTTGACGGCGTGGTCACTCTAGAAGGCCCCACAGCGGATATCCAGGTCCATTCTCATGACGGAGAGCCTGGACTCGTGGGCAGCGCCCTCAGCCTGCGCTCGGAAGAGGGTGCTGCCAGCTACCAGTCGTACGCCCCGCTGGATGACCATCATCACGATGACATTGTTGAACATCTCGACGTTATCGGTGCGCTTCTTCCGAGGTAATTGTCCGACTCCGCGGCCTGACTTTTTTTCGTAGATCCACAGGTCGCCACCATCTCCAATCTCACAAACGCCGCCAATTCTATTGTCATGTAACAGTTTCCGACTTGTCCTTCATTTCCTCCCCCCTTACCGCTGTTTTTCATTTCAATAGACCGCCGTTATCATGGTATTCTAGGAAGCCTGTCGTTGTTCTTTCGGATGCTCCGGACGATCCACAAGACATGGAAAAGGGCGAGCGCGTATACGAGGACTCGCTCGACCGACATGTCAATGATGTTTTGAAACGACCATCCAAGGTCAGGCGAACGCTCCGTGGCGTCTGGTCATTCTTGAAAACTCGTATGTCTTGGTATCTTCATCTCTCCCTCTTTGTCTGATCCGCTACCGTTCTAGCCATGGGCGTAAGGCTTTGTTTCTCCGGGATCCACGCAAAGTGCTAATTGTCGTTAGATCATCACGGGTATATACGGCTTTCTTGTCGGTAAGTGTTTATCGAGACCGTCGCTCTCGCACGATTGACAGGTCGTATAGTGTTCTGGGGCGCTGCTATCGTCATATTTCTTGTTAAAATCATCAATTTCCATAATGCAAACACGCAAGGTTTCTGGGTCGAGGTCAGCTCACAAGTCGTCAATGGTGAGGTCACTCTGTGTGCTACAGTTCTGTTCCTTGACTTTGCTTTCAGGCCTATTCACAGTTACTGGTATCGGCCTTATTCCGTCCCGCGTTCTCGATACCTATCGTGAGCTCAGGTCTCCTCCTGAGGCGAACTCGCTAACACTGTTCTAGGTGTGTACAAGATATGGCATTATAAACGGAAATCACGCAGACTTCGTGCTAAAGCCGGCCTACCGCCTCTATTCGACGAGGACGATCTGCCAGATCCGGCCTATGATCCTAATTATGTTCACGTATTATCAGAGGAGGAGCAGAATGACCTTCATCGCCGTATGCGTTCTCCATAGTAATGGGAACACCATTGACGCCACTCCGACAGAACAAAGGAAGTTTCAACATCATCAAACCTGGTATAGACCTCACGGAACAGCTACCCATCGAGTTCGTTCGTTCGTTTGAATTGGAACCACAGCTCACTGACCGCAATCCCACAGGCGTTTCCTATCAAGTACGGTGATTGAATACTCGACCACTCCAGCTGACTGACGCCATATAGTACGGCTCTCTGGATTTGCCTGTTCAATGATGGCAACTCCATATTCCAGGTCAGTCGCTGTACGTACTATTCAGTCGTGGCTGACCCTGTTTCCACTAGATAATATTATGTGGGACGATGTGGGGGCTCAACCGGTCAGTCAATTGCATCATTACTCATGTTGACCACTGAATGATGTGGCTCGATAGGTTCCAGCGGCCAGCTTGGTCTACAGGGATCCTGATTCCCGCTAGTTTCTTGTGCGGTATAGCGTCGGCAGTCTACATTGCTCGGGGTAGTTCCAAAACGAAACGCATCAAGGAAGTGGAGAAACGACTACGCGACGCGTTGGCCATGGAGCACCCGGAGGAACTGTCTTCTTTGAAGGGAGGAATCCGAGGTAACCGTTCAGAAGCAGCACTCTCAACAGTGGGTGAAACAGAGAAGACTGTTCAAACGCCGGATGTCGTGGTCGACGAACATATGACGATATCTGCCGCTGCAGCGGCGGCGGAAAAGAGAAAGATGTCCTCGGAGAGGCGACGACCTTCATCATGAAAACTTTTGACGCGCTGCTTGTGTAACAACTACATTTCCATTCATTTTAGGTTACTTTGTACGACTATTTACGAGTCTTGCGGACAGCTACTTGCTTGTTCAGTGCTTGATATCATTACATACCTATCACCTACACTGTACTACTTTGTACCCTGTATAATTCGGACGTGCGTTTGAATGATACTAGATGATTTAGAGTGACTGGCGTCGGCTTTCTGTGTATGTTGGATGGTAGCTGAACCGAGTACATAGTACTGCTAGAACAAGCACTTGGCATACACTGCGGTGATCATGAGTGTCGACAGCGGGGAGATGAATGACAGCGTCAGCTATTTTTGCCACACGACTGACAAACGCAAGGGAATCCAAGTGGCAAAAATGCAGATGCTCTAATGATTAAATGCTACTACTGTGTTGTACAATTTAGAATTCAACTACATGTCGTGGGCAAACAGGCCGTATGACATCAGTCGATAAACAGCCTCGAGTGGTCATGAAGAAATGAAACGTCGTAAACGGCAATTCGTGAGAAATCAGGAAAAATTAACAGATCCCAATGTTTGGGTTTTCAAGCACCGTAGAAGGTGATGTTGGGGCGAGCGCGGATCTCCAGCTTGTGGATCAACATTCCGAAGAACAGGAAGACCATAAGACCCCCTACAACAGAGTTAGACTTTGCAAAATAGACGAATGCAAGGTAGCACGCACAGAGAGCCCACGCGATGCCCTGGATAGCAACAATCCGCGAGCACTGGTCGTGGAAGCGCGCCCAATTTGGGGCGAACGAGTCGGCGGGATTCCCGCAGTTGTACGCGCGGAAGGGAGATACTTGGTACATAACGCCTGCACCAGTCCCCCAAAAGACCGCCAATACGAACGTCAAGAATGTGATCACTACAAGAACATTAGAGAAGAACCACAACTGAAGGTGGCGGCGACGTACTTCCCATGCCCTCAATGAAGATGTGCCCGATCAGGTATAGGAAGGTGAACACACAGCTGAACAGCAGGAGACCCAGGTCGTGCTTGTACTCCATGCCCGGGTAGTTGGCGTAGTCGTTTCCGCCATTGTGCAGTTGCTGGGAGACAAGACCGAGTTCAGACGCGGCTGTTGAGCAGCAAGCAGGTCAACATCTGGCGAGATTCCAAGTCGTGTGAACATACTAAGAGCGAAGACCAAGAAGAATGCAACAGCGTAGAGCACACGCCGGGGAGATCTCCAAAAGGTCCTGAACGTCAAAGACTGTGATCCTTGCTTTTCTGAGCCTTACGGTTAGCCTAGAGGGCTTGGGATCGACGGCAGATCACGTTTACCTTGAACCATAGTGGGCGATTTGAAATTGTGATGTCCTTGGAGAGGGAAAGCCAAAGGTATCTGGGCGATATCAGTACAGCCGTAACGTCTTACAGAGCCGTCTTTTATACAATGTCCTACACCCCGAGTGCTCCCGTTGAGTTTCTATTTTCTGCCCCGCCCGCGTTAATAATGATCTGTCATTTGACTCATGATTTTCTCTATGGCCTTTACGCGATTGCCCGGAGTAACGATAGACATCGGCAAACGAAATAGCGCACATAGACCCCGTGTAAAGCCATTCAAAGATCAAGTTACAGCAGTTCGACCCCAAGCCCCAAGTAGCGAAGTCTCAGCGGAAAGAATGAAAAAGTCACAGTGCTAGACTTCCAGCCAAGAAAAAGTGTCGCCGAAGAGAGGGTGCACATTGAATGATGCGTCATTTTGGCTAGAGACACCACGGCGATAGAATCGGACAAGCTGATTAAAACGGGGTCGAGATGGAGCGGCTAAGACCTCGGAATGAAGAGTAATACGCGGGTACGATATGAAGGTCAACTGTCCAAGATGTGCCGCTCGAGACTCGGCGTCGGTTTTTCGGACGACTTTGTTCAAGGTCGAGCCGGACGAAGCCGGTGAATGATGCATGATGACTCATTGCACACGATTGCCGTGTTGTTCCCTTGAACGAACTTCGCTTGAGTTTTGCAAATCCAATGATGCACACTCACATGCCCACACTAGTACCTAGGCGGCCCCCCTCGAGGACGTCTCCTCCACTACGTCAAGATGCACTGATATTACAGAGAAGGTTGTTCCCAAGTCTTGCCATTTTGTTGAGGTTGTCTTCTTATTCGGTCTATGTATACACGCGACGTGGTTATATTGACTGTCAACGGTAACAATGGATCAAGAAAGAAAAGTCCAAAGAAGACTCGCCAAAAATTGAAGAGCGTAAGTCATAACTCCCTCACCTCGTCCGCGTCACCAAAGAAGACTGCACCCTCCATATCATCATCATCATCTAGAGGACCTGCCCTGGTATCACCAGCAGAATGCAGCACCTGGCTGAACTCCATCATGCCCCATCCGTCATCATTCTCCGTCTCTTGCAGCGCCACTGGTCGGCGCTCCGATGTAGGAGTGAAAGAAAATGGCGTCTGACTACGCTCGCGGTCCTCGTCGTCTGGAAGGAACAGAGGTGTTCGTTCACGTCGTAGCACGTTCATTTCTGGCACAGGCGGAGGAAGCATGGCAGCGTTGACCGCAGGTGTTCTGGATCGTTCGCGAGAGGGCATTAAAGTAATGGGGACAGTGGATGGTGCTCGGAGAGGTGGCCAGGGTTCTACGACCATGCAGAGACAGTGTCCGATGATATCGAAGCCACGATATTTGATCTGCATAATGGGCTTGGGCTTCTCGTCTTCGAGATCGGGAGGCGCCATATCCCAATCAGCTTCAGGGGAATACGAATCGTCGTCGTCATTATCTCGTCGCGTAGAGCGGCGAGGATTATCGTCGTCCTCTTCACCAAAGCCCTCGTCAGTTTCTGTAGCCTTTCCCTTTCCTTTGTTTCTTGGTCGCTTTCTGGGTTGTGCCGAAGAACCATGAGTTTTCCGTTTCTGGGCCTTGGGTATTGGCGGGTTCGTTGCAGTCGTGTATGTTCGCGTCTATGATTTGATTGATGAGTGACTTGGTAAAGCACTACAGAAAGATGTACCTTTGTTAGAACGGAATGTGGTTGTGATTTTCGGAGAAAATAGCAGAACTGATATGTATCTGGTCCATATGTCAAGACGACGTGTCTTTTGATGAGAGCATACTTACCCCCTCTATGAGTCTCTACAGACCCTTTCTTTTCATTATTGCTTTGCTCATCGGCTAACTCTGCTGTCAGCTTAGGTATTATGCTGTGTCCGTGTCGTTAGAACGAAGAGACGAGGACGATTAGAACCACTACTATGGCCTGATGTCTTGAAGCACATATTGTAGCACTTTATCTGACATCCACTCCAGATGACGGTCGTCCAAGTAAAGCTATACATCTGAGAGGTCATTGTGGGCCACACCATGTAAAGACCAAGTCGCACATAGAGAGGCAATATAGTATTCTCTGAGACGCGAAGATAGTACGGATTCCGCGCACGGAACGCCATTGAAGACGGGGAAGACAGTGATGGTGAAAAGGAAAGAGTGGTTACGCGTGATCGCGGCACCGACTACAGACTTTGTCCCAAGATGGAAGTACCCCTGACTCTTTTCTTCAATGCGACCAACACTCAGCGTTTTCTCGCGTTCCGCTTGGAAAGGAAAGGCCGTCCACGCATACCCCGACTCTGTGCTCAGTCTTCTGCAGGTCCCTATTTCGTCGCTTTCAACAACTTGCAGGAGGCCGCCGCGCGCAATGTCGCTGTAAAGACACAAGCGCGCGCCTGCACTATCCTGCCTAACTTTGTCGGGTCAGTCGCCATGTCCGATGTCGCCGGCTGTTTTGACTGACTCCTCATGCTAGCCTGCGTTTCTTGGTTCATAACGGCAAAGACTACCTCCCCGTCCTCGTCACTCCGGAAATGGTCGGCCATAAACTGGGAGAGTTCTCCCATACACGGAAGAATAATACTTCCAAGTCAGTGCCTTTATTCATCACTAATTCCAGCTACTAATACCTAGCAGAGTCAAATTCTCAAAGGAAGACCGGAAGCCAAAACCAAAACCCAAGTTTAATCAACGATTCTTTTACACGGGAGGTCCTCTCTGCAGAAACCGTGATTCTTTCATATATGACTATCGTACATATCTCAGTTGCTTTCCCTTCTCAAATCTACACCGTCTCAAGAGCGACATCCGGGCCGGATATAATCGCCTTTATAACACCCTTCCCATCTTCACTCTTTCCGGCCTTGGTAGCCTTGAACGCGACAAGAGCATCCGTAAACGCATATCTGGGAAACAATTAGGACATTCATTGGGTGGTAAAGGAAATACACACCTGTGTGTCACAAGCGGCTTCAAATCAATCTTTCCTTGCGCTACGAGTTCGATCGCAAGAGGGTAATCGCCGGGCTAGCGATTCCTATGTTATAATCATGTACAGCCTTGAATGAAGGACTTACGCCGTAACGGAAAGAGCCTTTATAGTTGACCTCTTTGGTCATCAGCATACCGACATTAATGGTAACGTCTGGAGCACCCATTCCGACCTGGAATACATGAATACTTCTCAAATCACAGACTGCAGCTGCGACGTACCTGGACCATTATTCCACCAGTCTTGACAATGAAGAATCCAGTCTGGATAGAAACCTCTGCGCCACTCGCATCGATGACGAGATCAATACCGCCCTTACCACGGTCAGTGATGCCTAGAACCTTCTTCATGTTCTCGGCGTTCCTTCGGCTGTACTCCATCTTGGTCTCGCCCTCATTGAAGGATGGTGGGAGATAGGTGTGTGTTGCTGCATACTGCTTAGCAAACTCAAGACGTGCGGGTACTATGTCGACCGCGATAACGCGAGCGGCCCCAAGGGCTTTAGCGACCGCCATGCATAGAAGACCCACGGGTCCGCATCCAAAGATGACGGCGGATTGACTTGAACGGAATTGACCGAGAGCTGCGACGGAGTGTACACCGACGGCAAGAGGTTCGATCTAAAAGGAGACTGTCATGAGTGGATGAAACGTATTGTTGGGGAATTCACAAACCATTGCGCCATCTTCAAGGGAGACGCCTTCGGGTAGGGGATACGCGTTGTCAGCTGGAACTTTGTAGTATCGTGTCAAAGTGCCATCGTATGGGGGTGTAGCAGCAAATTTCATGTCAGCGCATAACTGTGGTAGGAGTCAAAATTCGGAAGATATCCGCTGAAAAGAGATCCAACCTCATAACGTCCGGCTTTACACAACTCGCAGGTGCCTATGTTCAAAGATGAGTCGGATTGAGCTCAAAGTGATCGAGACGCGCACGGCATCCAGCGCCAGGTTCCACAGCGACGCGGTCACCCTCTTTAATATTCTTGACATTGGATCCAACTTTATGACAATGAGCGACCACGGTGTTTATGGGAGGTCAATGTGTGCACCCTTGTAAATAATACCAGACGATTCATGACCCAAGACCTGGCGTCTGTATTAGCATCATGGATGGAAGATCGGATAGTACATGCACCATTGGATTGGTCACCACAAAGTCACCGATGCGGCCATGGACGAGATAGTGGACCTAGATGTTCGCGTTTAGCTGAATGGAGAGAAAAGGATGGCTGGATTACATCTGATCCACAGATTCCTGTATACCGCTAGTCAGAACAATGGGCTGGTATGATCAAAGGCTACTAGCCTGTTTTCATAACCTTTACAAGGACTTCATTGTCTGCGACTGACGGAGGATTAGCTTGAGGATCAATCCGATCACGGAGACATACTATCGGGTACAGCTCGTTGCTCATAGGCAACGTCCTCGATGGCGCGTAGGACAAAGGACGGATTGTCAGACATGTTGTTGGTAGGAGAGAGCAGGAAATAGTTTATTTTATAGCCGTCAATTTCCCGTATGACGGTAGGCACCTAGAACCGGGCCGGCGCTATGGTCCGAAGAGAATGGGCCGCGTCCGAGACTCGACGTCGCGCCGCCGCCTATCGCGCTCGTCGTTCATTCCTGCTCGCGCGCCCATGTTCTGGACGCGTCTGTGAATGTCGCCATACCGATGGCATCGGCCGAATCATTGCCAAACGCGGATGTTACACGTGCCATGCTCGTACAAAATTGCGAAACATGGTGATTGCACTCCTTCATCGTACCATCACCATCTCCTCCTTTCTTATCAAAAAAATGGTTGCCTCCAGCGTTCTTGGATTCCCTCGCATCGGTAGCCTCCGATTTTCCTGATTTTACTGCTCATTGCTGATCATCGTGCTTCAGGTGCCAACCGTGAAGTCAAAAAGGCCGTCGAGGCCTACTGGGCAGGCAAGATCTCCGCTGCCGAGCTCACCAAGGCTGCTGCCGATGTCAAAAAGGCCAGCTGGACCTCTGTCAAGGCCCAGGGCGTCGACTTTGTCCCAAGGTACATCGATTGTCTTATCTGATGTCCGCCCGAACTCAATGGCTTCCCCAGCGGCGAATTCTCTCTTTACGACCACGTCCTTGATCACTCCGCAGCCTTCAACGTTATCCCCAAGCGCTATGTCGGTCAAGGACTGTCTGATCTCGATACCTACTTCGCCATGGGTCGAGGTCGCCAGGCCGATGGAGTCGATGTCCCTGCTTCGGAGATGAAGAAGTGGTATGTATCATCGATTACTTTCCATCCACTCTTATCTTACGGTGATCCAGGTTTGACTCCAACTACCACTACGTTGTCCCCGAATTTTCGGACGAGACCGAGTTCAAGCTCAACTTCAACAAAGCTCTCGAAGAGTATGAAGAGGCCAAGGCTGCTGGTGTCATTACACGCCCAGTCATCCTCGGCCCCATCTCTTTCCTTGTCCTCGGCAAGGCTGCCAAAGACGCGAAGCCTGGCTTCCAACCCATCTCTCTCCTTCCCAAGCTCCTCCCCGTCTACAACACTCTCTTGTCTGCCCTCAAGACAGCTGGTGTCGAGTGGGTCCAGATTGACGAGCCCGTCCTCGTCCTCGATGTTGCCTCGACTCTCGAGAAGGAGTTTGTCTCTGCTTACACCGAGCTTGCTCCCGTCTCTCCCCAGATCCTGCTCACCACCTACTTCTCCCGCCTCGACTCCAACGTCAAATCGTTGCTCAGCTCCCCGTCGCCGGCCTCCACATTGACCTCGACCGTGCTCCCGCTCAGCTCGACGATGTCGTTGCTGCCATCAAGGCCACCCCAATCGTCCTTTCTCTGGGATTGGTTTCTGGCCGCAACATCTGGAAGACTGACTTCGCTGCTGCCATCAAGTTGGCCCAGAAGGCTATCGATGCTCTCGGTGCCGACCGTGTCATTGTCGCTACTTCGTCGTCGCTCCTCCACACCCCAGTGACGCTTGCCTCGGAGAAGAAGCTCACTGAGGAGCAGAAGGATTGGTTCTCCTTCGCTCTCGAGAAGGCTGCCGAGGTTTCCACCATCGCATCTGTCCTCTCGGGCTCCCAGGATGCTGCCGTCGCTGCTGCTTTGGAGGCAAACAAGACCTCCATTGCCAAGCGTCGCGCCTTCGAGACCGGTTCAGACGACGCCGTCCGCAAGCGCGTCGCAGCTATCACTCCCGATATGCTCGACCGTAAGAGCCCCTTCGCTGTTCGCAAGGACATCCAGGCCAAGCATCTCAACCTGCCCAAGTTCCCCACCACCACTATTGGTTCTTTCCCTGTATGTTCCTTATCTTTTTTGATCTATATAGCTCTTATGCGTTCCCGATAGCAAACCAAGGAGATTCGTCAAGCTCGTGCAAACTTGGCAAAGGTGAACTCAGCCAGGACCAATACGAGGAATTCATCAAGAAGGAGATTCAAAGTGTTGTAGACTTCCAGGAGAAGATTGGACTTGACCTCTTCGTCCACGGCGAGCCTGAACGTAACGACATGGTTCAGTACTTTGGAGAGCAGCTCTCTGGCTTTGTCTTCACCCAGAATGCTTGGGTGCAAAGCTACGGTTCTCGGCAAGTGCTTGCCTTGTTTAACATATTTCTCAATTGACAGAGTCACAGCTACGTTCGCCCTCCCATCATCGTTTCAGACGTCACCCGCCCTAAGCCGATGACCGTCAAGTGGAGTGCCTACGCCCAGAGCCTCACGAAGAAGCCCATGAAGGGTATGTTGACTGGACCGGTCACCATCCTGAACTGGTCTTTCCCTCGTGCCGACGTCTCTCGCGAGCTTCAGTCCAAGCAGCTTGCCCTTGCTCTGCGGGACGAAGTTGTTGACTTGGAGAAGGCTGGAATCAGCGCCATTCAGGTCGACGAGCCTGCCATTCGTGAAGGTGTAAGTTGCGCTCCAATTATGTTCATCACATAACTAATCAGTAATCAATAGCTTCCTCTCCGCCGCTCTGACTGGGACGCCTACTTGAAGTGGGCTGTTGACTCCTTCAGGCTTTCCACTGCTGGTGTCACCGACCAGCTCCAGACCCACTCCCACTTCTGCTACTCCGACTTCGATGACATCTTCCCCTCCATCCAGCGTCTTGATGCTGATGTTATCTCGATTGAGGCATCGAAGAGCGACATGAAGCTCCTCAACACCTTCAAGCAGTACGGCTACTCCAACCAGATCGGTCCCGGTGTCTACGACATCCACTCTCCTCGTGTTCCTGGATCTCAGGAGATCAAGGATCGTCTCAAGTCCATGCTTGACATCCTCCCTGATTCGCTTCTCTTCGTCAACCCTGTAAGCTTACTGCTCTTGCTGTTGCATTTCAGACTTACTTACATTCATCGTAGGACTGTGGTCTCAAGACCCGTGGCTGGAAGGAGACTGAAGCCTCGCTGGCCAACCTTGTCGATGGTGCTCGCTGGGCTCGGGAGAACTACGCTTGATTCCCCACTCTCTTTCCGCTTCAACAGCGCTCTATGACTGGTTAACTTAAAAGGGACGAGGAAATTGATCCGAGTGACTTATTATTGTGACCATTGGATAGTTGTGGCGTTGTTATAGTATGCTAAGCACTTAGCTTTGCATTATCTATAGGGGTTGCAGAGATGGGCTGCTTTGTGCTCTCCGAGGGTGGGGAGATTTCGCTTGGACGACGTAGTCTTCTGGGTGATTGGGCGGTTTGGATTTCAACAATCCCTGAGTTGTTTTTGTATCTGTAGTCCTTGCACGAAATTCATGGCTTGAATGTTACCCATTTGATGTCCTCGATCCTTTGAAATCAGAGATTTAGACTGAATGGCGTGCTCCGCGATCAGGAGAAACGCAGTCGATATTACACTCTGATTTGACTGGGTGGCGGTATTGCCGCTGCATTTCCGGATTCTTTGGCAATGGCTAGCGTTTACTAGTAGGCCCGCTGACGTTAACATTGCATTACTTACTGAGGTAAACAGTTTCCTTCAGGTTGCGCAGGACTCAACACCGAAACCTGTTTTACGAGTTCTCCCCCCCCCTTCTATACCCGAAGTCCAATTTCATCAGAACTTGTTAACGGTCTCGCTTGCCCAGTCATTAAGTGTTAGCTGGCAGTATTAAAAGGCGCCACCCATCTCTATATATCCAACTGTAGGAGACTTATGTTCATTTATTATCCAAGAATTTTCGGAGTCCGCCACGAATGCGCTAAACTACTCGCTTCCAACATTACACCGACAAATTGTACCAATCACGAATATAGATCAGTATCCAAACGCTTCACTGTCAATAAGTACAAGATCTGGTATTGAGGTGATTACTTCATAGTAGACGCTATTTGATCCAACTCTCGCTGAACGAGCGAATTCGGACACTTCTTCCTCAATTCACTGCACAAAGACGTTAAAAATTATTGTCAAAAGCAATGGGAAGTTCAACGCACTCAAGCTTGGCTTTATCGCCACGTTCTTTACACTCTTTCCCGGCCATACGCCATTCTCCGCACTCTGCATACAGGTCTGCGCGTTTCGGAGAATCACATCGTGCCACGTAGGGAACGGCCTCTTTCGCGTGTCCATTCTCTACAAGACGTCGAACAAATGGCTCGTATCCAATTGGACTCCTCTTGGACTTTGCGAACGTATCGAGCCCTTCGAAATCCCGTTGTTCCACAAGCGCCTGCAGTTTAACGTACCAGAACCTTCGCATCCGTTAACCGGGGCTCCATGTGTACCTCCAGAAAGTCTCACCTCTTGTCCGGGATTTTGAAATCGCTTTTCAATTTATCGGCACGCCTCGACATGCCGTTCAGCAAACATGTTCTCAACGTATCTGTGATATTCAGCCCAAAGAAGGATATCTTTCCATCAGCTTCCTTCTCTAGCTGTTGCTGGTACGTCAACAGCCGCACGTATTCATCCATCATCTGTCAGATGGAGTGAGCCTGTTCTGAACAGAGGAAAATGGCGAAAAATACCTTGGCTTCGAATGTACGATCCTTATCCTCACTGAAGAATTTTTGGGCAGATTTCACGCTTGCGATTTTCGACGTCGGATCCTACGCGTAGCATTATAAAGAGTTGGTTGAGAGTGACCAACAACGCTGAACTCACCAACATGGGCGCACACTCGTCCAACGCAAGGACTGCACTTTCCACCCTCCGATCGTCCGAATAATAGAAATCGCGCAACATTTCCCTATTCTGTTCTCGCGCATAAACCTGCAGCAGTTTGCTCGCCGATGCAAGCCTTGACCCGCCATCTTCGATGAGACGAAAGAACGTGCCCAAGGCGAGTCGTTGGTGTAGATGGAGAAGAACAGTATACACTAACCAAAGTCACAAATCGATGAAGAAGATGAGATGAAGACTTACCCAAATCAGTGTCACCACTATCAACCGCCTTTTCCAGCGCCAGTCGGTCTTCCTTCATCGTCAACAGAAGCGGAACTTGGTCCGAAGCATTTGGTTCGTGATCTAGTAGCTATAGAGCCGTGAGCTTAAGCAACGTTTCAACCTGGTGTACGGACTTTCGTGGCTAGTCCAGCCCTTCCCACCTCCCATGCCCGCTTTGCAATATCCGCATAGCTTACATCCGTCCCACCTAGCTGATTGAACTTGTCAACAATCATCTTGCAGACTTCATCGTCTCCGTTGGCTTCTCCGCCCGTAGCAGATGGCTTTGATTTGAGTATCTTTGCGCTTGCCCAGTGTTTGAGAACGTGATCAGGCTTCATGCCCAGAAAGCTGGATATTCGGAGGGCGAGGAGATGCATGTTCCGAGATGTCAGACGTTCGACGAGGGAAGAAGGGAAGGCATATTGATATCTACGTAAACGTCGAATTTAGTAATATGAGCGAGAAGAGGGTGAGTAGCGTACTGGTCATAGGTCAACGGTATCCCGATCTCATAAAATCTCACAGCGTTCAGAACCTTTAACGTCTGGCCCATATTCACAAAGTCCGTTGGATTATAGAAATCCAAGAACCCTCTTCCGAACTTGGCAGCCTTCAAAAGGGCGACTGCATCAGTGACATATCAGTAGAAGAAACCGATCCTTTTACATTGAGTAGACTGCGCTGCCAGTACGGTTCCCACTCGCGCCCTGCGGCATCGATACATTGATCTACAGCAGTGGAGAGTTCGGGACGTATACTACGGATGCCTTCGTCCGCTTTGGGTGAACGATCAGTGAAACTCTGCCATGCGTCGTAAAGAATGGATGCTGGTGTCGTGGAACCAGGTCTGAAGATTGATAGCACCGAGGCTGAATGAAGACTATAAGCTGATAGCAGCAGAACAAACAATGAAAGACTGACCAGGAACTTTTTGAATCAAGTCGCAGACGTCAGGTCCCATAACACGAACTCCGTCAGGCTCTGTGACCGCAAATATTGCGCCGCCATAGAAGAATCTGAGAAATAGAGCTTATATCAGACTGATCAATCAAGATTTTCGGACGTACTCAAGTGTATCCGCAAATGGCCCTACAAGAACTGCGAGCGAGCTCCAAGTGACCAGGATCGCGTCGTTGCCGCACCACTCTACTTGCTGGATAGATCCATCCGCGTGAATAGAGGCGGTGTCAAATTCCGTTATGTGACGCTGGAAATCTATCGATATCACGAGCAGAGAACCGGTGAATGTGAGAAGAGCAAGGGTTTTGCCGTTGGGAGAGGGCGAGATGTGGGTAAAGGGACCTTGGGACAATCGTTGATCAATGCACTCAAGCGTATCAACCGTGCAAATCGTTGAGTCTGCGGAGAGAAGGACTTCGACGTGCCGGGATATATTCAAGTCTGGAGGTATAATCGCCCAAGCATGAGGCGGTTGCGTGAGACCTGAACGTCAGTTAGCACTACAAAACGATTTAGGCAGAATAATGGCCTACCTGCATTGGCCAAAGTAAGCGGCCGAGCGCCTGTCCATCCTTTGACCTCCAACAACGATAATGAGCCTGTTAGCGCCACGAGGCCGCTGTCATGTATTCGCGCGTCAATCACGCCCATTTCGGAGCATCGCTACCCAGTGAGTACTGTGGTAGTCGCCTTGCAGGTCATACAGTCGATAGAGGCCCTCCTCGTTGAGGACGACCAGCCGTTCATCTCCTGTCCAGCCAAAGCGTACAATCTTCCCTTGGTCCCACTACGGAGCAACACGTCAATCACACGCGCGCCGAGACAAGTAGAGAAATAGCCACACTGAATACGAGCAGTCCAACGGCTGCCGGTGACCAGACCTGTATCTGTGCTCTTCCTACGGCTGGTGTCGACCGGCCCAGTGCAATTAGTTTCGTGTTATCCCGCATCATGGCTAGCCTCAGTAAATCCAAGTTAAAACTGTTGAAAGTACTAGTCACCAATTGGCCCGCCGTAGCAGCATCCGGCGGTAATGTGGTCGCCAAAATCGGGAAACTTGCCAGCGATCGAATACAGTTGCTGGCGCCTGTAGAAGACGTTGCCATCTTGCATGGCCTGCCATGAAGCCGTAGGATGGTCGGGCATCGTCGCAGCGATATACGATTGCAACGCGGTCAATGGTGGTAAGCGCTAAGACGACGCGCTGCCGGAAATGGTTACACAGCCACATCGTGCGAACTAAATATCTTTCAAAATACTATTCACAATCAAGATTCCTCCTCTACAAGTTCCTCATCACCACAGGCTCCACGTCAGCTGCACCGCGGAACTTTTGGTCCTCAGCCGCAGCTGTCAAACTCGTCTGGTAATGCGAGCTCGTGTCCGTCTTCGTGATCTCCGCAGCGCCATAGTGGCATATGCAGCAGTACCGAGCGTCAGTTGAATTTGAAGCGCCATGAACTTTCCGTCCTCTGAAGTTAGTGGAGCATCAAATCCAAGCAGCTTTCCTCGTCTGCTTGAGCCAGCGGAACATCAGGATCGGTATACCGTAGAACGGACCACGACATCTCCTTGGGAAGGTGGAGGATACTGCGGTAAGAGCCATTTAGCGTGTAGATTCTATAGAGGTTATTGTTAGACACCGTCTCGTCTGTATCCGCCAGCTGCTCACCGTTGCTTACGGACAAAGTTGTCAGCATCGAGACCATCCATCTTGAGAAACTCGCGATATCGCTCTCCAAGTTTGCCTCCGGGGTACGCCACATCCGTTCCAGGTAAAGGCATGATCACGTCAAAGATAGAATATTATCCACATCCTCTTCGGTCAGGTCTTCACAACAGGAGCGACGTATGGCTTTCGGGCTCGTTTACGACCGCGGTTTGACATGGGCTCTTCTGGATGGATCTCAGCCAGTGTGGTTGATAGAAGATCATCGATAATACCTGGTTCATCATCCTTTTCTGGTGCATCATCCTCAACACCCCTCCACTTCAACCTCAGCCACTGGCGTGTCGAACACCAAATCTCCGGGAATAGGTTTGTCAACTCCGTACTTTCGAATGCGCTCGGACACGATTGCATTCCAAACATAGGACTGATATGCGTGCACATACATCAGTCGAAGATTTTTAGGGATCTGTGAAGAGTCAGTTTAGTATTGTGGTAGGCGCACGAGGGAAATACTAACGTATCTAAGGCTCCCATAGCATTACGCGTATCACCCTTCATATCTTGAAGCTCTCTAAAAGGCAGCGCTCTGCTATAACACGTCTGGGCATAAGCTCGAGCGCTTTCTCGAGATCGTGATCTACAAGCCAAGCGTTACGTGCTGCTTCAACATCTGGGTGTTCACCGTGACGAGGTTGAAGGATCAGCGACACCGCCTTCTGCCAATCAGACTGTAATAAGGCCATCCGATGGAGTGCGTTGGGACAGAGGCCGTCCCGAAACGCTGCATACCTAAGACTTGATTCAATGACACATAAAAAAGTAACAGAATAGGTACCATAGTAGTTGATGAAGCCTTTATTCTTGATGGTGTTTAAAGCATCTTCCATAGACTCCGGTGATCCAACTTTAACGTTCCTGTCGATATAGGATGAACGAAGGTCTCATGAAGACGCAAATGATGGTTACCGCAGAGTAATCACGAAAGCGTTTCCTTTCAACATGCCCAGCTCCAAGCCAGCCTTGCGATAATTGAAATCGGCATTCTCACACCACGTTCGCCACGATACTTGAGAGCATCCTCTGCTGATCTCTTCCCGCCTATGACTCCATTGGCAAGTTTCCAAACGTCCTCTACAGTCTTGTTGTTGCGCTTCAACGAAACGCGTTGCACGGTAACGCCACGCTTGTCTTTGGTTCCGGCCACCGAAAGATCTTTCGCGTTGACATGCAGCAAACGCGATAGGTGTCCAAGGGCGTCTTGGGTGTCGCGGTTCGTTTTCTGCATACTGAAATGAATGTACGGGGGATACGTTCCCCGAGCAACTTGCTGACGGCCTCCGCCTGGAACAAGCATTAGAGAGTTGCCAGACTTGAATGGTTCGGGGTAGTACCTCTTCCCCCACCACGTCCGCCACCTCGTCCGCCGCCACCACGTTTCGACCATTTGACCACGATGCGGGACCCATCCCCAACATCAGGTGCGTTGGAATCGGTCTCACTGTCCAGTTTGCCCTTGAAGAGCTCTCTTATAGCTTGATGAAATTCAGTTCTTGTTGTTTTTGAGGCAATCGGCTAAACAAAAACTCTAAGTCATGTTGTAGAAGAAAGTGCGGACACCAAGGGATACAGACATCTGATACAACTTTTCGGTTGTCCTCGCGGGCATTACCGCCTCTACCCCCTCCTCGTCCTCCTCGACCACCGCGACCACCGCGGTTGTTCCGTCCTCTACCGCGTCCTGAGGGTTCAGGTTCGGGAGCTGAGGCTCTGCCACTGATTCACCAGCATCTGCAGTTTTAGGTACGCGACCGCCCCATCCAGAGTCACTGATTCTGGGAGGTTCGGGTCCCTGTAAGAACATTTCTTTGACTTTGTCGACGGCCTCTTGTGACAGGAAGGCAGAGAGACGCGTCGTAAAGGCAGTAGGCCATGGTTCATTGGCATCGGCGGCGGGTTCTTCCACCTTTTCCTCTTTTGGTGCTTCCTCCTCCGGTTTGGCTCAGAGGCAGAGGAGTCTCTTCTGCATTCGCGTCGGCCATAATGACATCCTCGGTGGACGCAGCCTCAACAGGAGCAGCAGCGGGATTGGGTTTTGGGGATTCAGGTTTGTCTAGAGTCTTGAGATGTATAACATTGCTGTCCTGGTCAACCTCGAAGACTAAAAAATCAGTGAACCTATTGGATGGTTAGTGAAGCGGAGAAGGCCTTCAGAGTAGCACATACCGTTGTTTAATGATTCCTTCAACTTTAGATGCATCGTGGCCGACATATTCTGAGATCCCTACGTCCTTTTCCATAAAGTTGATCGCCCCAGTGGCCGAGGTTTCTGGGAGAGGGATGCCCAAGAGTGAATGACTGGGAGGCAGAATGTGTTCATGTTTTTTGGGTTCATCTACAAGGGAGCAGCAGCAGCATCGGTTTCATCGAGCTTCGTCCTCTTGGATGAGCGCTCGTTGTCGTTGTCGTCTTCACGTTCGCGGATAGCGGACATTGGTAGGCAAAAGGCAAGCTGTATCCGATCGATGATCGGGCAATTTTCATCAACGACGACCATGACCATGTATACAAAATCATACGCTGAACGCGCGTCAAAACAATCGAATCCCGCCGCAAAACTCCTCCTCGAGACCATCGAGCGAAAACAATCCAATCTCGCGGTCAGTGTGGACGTCACCAAACCCAGCGACTTTCTCGCTATCATCGACGCCGTCGGGCCCTACGTCTGTCTGATAAAGGCAACGATTCTGTCGACCTTTCCTGCTCGAATCTTACCTTTGTATCATTCAAGACGCACATTGATATCCTCGAAGACTTCCAACCTTCCCTCATCACCGAGCTGCTGGCATTGAGCACCAAGCATGACTTTGTTATCTTTGAAGACAGAAAATTCGCCGATATAGGTGCTACCCCTACCATACCAACCCGCTGCGTCTCTAAACGTTGCCAGGTAACACGGTCGCGCTGCAATACTCAAGTGGCGTACACAAAATCGCGAGCTGGTCGCACATCACTAACGCCCATCCCGTACCCGGTCCCTCGATAATCACCGGTCTACGCTCTGTCGGTATGCCCTTGGGTCGCGGCTTGCTGCTACTCTCAGAAATGAGCACTGCCGGCGCGCTAGCTCAAGGAGTATACACCGAGGAAGCCGTCCGAATGGCGCGCGCACACCGCGACTTTGTCATCGGCTTCATAGCACAAAGACGTATGGATGGCATCGGTGCCTCCGACTCTGAATCAACGCAGGACGAAGACTTTCTCATCCTTACTCCGGGAGTCGGCCTCGACGTCAAAGGTGACTCTATGGGCCAGCAGTATAGAACGCCGCGTCAAGTTGTTCTGGAATCGGGATGTGACGTTATCATCGTTGGTCGCGGCGTCTACGGGAAAGACTTTAGCTTGACGAACAAGATTGCGGAGCAGGCAATGAGGTATCGAACAGAAGGTTGGAATGCGTATCTAGAGAGACTATCAAAATGACAAGGTGTTGTACATATGTATACATATTAGGAGTGTGTTTGCATGCTAACGATGGTGGTTTTGTATATGGTATAGAATGGAGGTGAAGGAATGAAGGACAACTGTGTGATACGCGACATGGCGCGTCCAGGATGGTATGTGGACCTCGAAAATCGTGTATGAAGGGATGGGTATCAGGAACGCTCGTTCAGAACGAGTTCCTCCTTCGCCGGAATCCAAATATTTTGCGCAAGACGACTGTCATCTTCTTCTCGTCTCCACCTGCCTCATCCTCCTCTGGAGAAAGAGACGATCGGCGTTTCGATGGAAAAAGCTGGCCAAGCTCTTCATACATGAGATGGGTGTCTCGCGGAGACTGATTGGGCATGAAGAGGGCGAATGGGCTGGCCGAGGATGTGCCAGACGTAGACGTCGTTGCGAACGACGAGAATGAGTTGTAGTACGACATTGAAGCAGACGTGGCGTAAATGAAGGCTAGGTGAGTGAGATGATGGGCAGTGGTGGGCAGCCTCAGTCTGTTGGATTTCCGACCCTTCCCTGCTTTATATTGCAGATCAACCAATTCGTGGGACCACGTCCTCTTTTGCCGCATTTGGTAGCTCTTGTTCTCCATAAAGTTGGGTCAACAAGGTCTCCATGTCACGCATCTTCCATGGATACTGGCCAAATTCTGCCCATTATGCCTAAAATGCTCTGTACTCGCTACCTTCTCTCTCAAAAGGACGTTGGATTGTACACCTTGTACCCAAACAGCGACGTCGCTTTACACGTAATTCGACCCATTGTTCGAAGCTCTGACCCCATGTAGAAGATCTATGGACCCACAAATGTCAATCCCATATTGGAATCTGTTCCCCCCGCGATGACCTTGAATCCCAAGCGCTCATAGAATTTACGCGCGTTGACATTTTTGGGATCCATGCCTACCCACACGCCCGCCACATCGATGCTCTTGAGATATTCAACAGCCGCCTCGATCAACTTCCTGCCCCATCCCTTTCCCTGATATGTCGGAAGTATATCGATATGAAGATGCGCCTTCGAAAACGCGATGTTCGCGTCTGGGGCAGTATGCATGTTCCTCAATAGCTTCATGTAGCGTTCGTCTGCCGGCTTCTGGGCCAATGACGGAGGGTATTTCTCTGCGAGTGGAGGCCACCAGTGTTCAGAGGCGTAGCTCTCGAAAGGCGCGTATCTGCAGATCCTAGAACGTATCCTACGATTTCTCCTTCGTCCTCCAACACGAATCCCCAGCATGTGCGGGAATTTTCACATAAGGAACCGCGTATACAAGGCCAGGAAGCTCTCCGAAATCGTGTAAAAGCTCAGCTGAGTTGCCTGCGTCTGCCGTGAGGAGACAGATACGCGATAATGACAAGGCATCTGCCTCGCCTGCCTTGCGAATGATGGTGGACATCGTGCAAGATAATCGATGGATATATATCATTTATGATTTAACATAAAAAACGCTATTTTTTGCATGACGTAAGCTTCCCAAATGAGAAATTTGCGCCACACTTCTATTGCCTCATAACCTCCATCGCTTCTTGAAAATGTGTCTTAGTCGACCAGATAGTAATCATACGACAGTCCGAGCGAAGTCATTGGTAGATACAGTATAAGAATTGAAGGTAGACTTAAATACTACAATAAACCAGCAGCACGCAAGTCTTGCTGAGTTGTGTCTCTCTTTCGAGCGCCTCTCGAACCAATTGCGCACGGCGGGGATCGTCGTCCGCTATGGCCAGCAATTGCGCAATCTCCTCTTCGGAATGACCTTCCTCTGCAGCAGCGAGAGCCCTAGCTTCTTCGTCGTCGTCATCCTCATCATCTCTTCGTCCGCCGAAGACAAATCCCTGACGGAAGAAATCTCCACTGGACAGTCTGTGCAGACCAAAGGCCCGCTCAAACTGAGTCATGACGGGCTGTGAACCTTGACCTTCAGGTGTGGCGGCGGGAGTAGTCTGTTGGGTCGCCATGATACTGCGCTCCCACCGCTTGACACGCCAAAAGCCAAGTAGGGATGTTAGTAACACAAACCAACCTATTACAAAAGTTCAACGATTGCAACAATGCGAGACGACGGTGAAACTGACCAACTGTCATCAGGAAAAAAGAGAGCCATTCTGTTGTGGCATCGGCGACAAGTTGTCCCGCTTGTTCCTCCGTGAGGCCGGGATATGGTGAATCAGTAGGAGACGTGGCGTTGTTGAAGATAGAGTCAGCATCGGGTGCAGAAGGCCAAGTAGCATTTGCCGAATCCGACCTCCATTGGCCCCATCCACCTTCGCCGTCACTAACATCATCGAGACGGCCACGTAAAGCAAAGCCATATTGTATGAGGGTAACCCCGAGTCCAGCGCGCGACCCGAGACGTGCGGCATGCGTAGTGTGGAGTAGATAGGTAAGAAGGAAGCCAATAAACTGGAAAGATATGGAAACCAGCATATTGCAGAGGAATGAGAAGAGAGAGCCCGTCGGAAGCGCATCAATCATTAGTTCACCCATTGAATCCGGAGAGAAGGGAGCATGAACAGTCGTCTCCCAATAAGGTGGTACGGAGTCTGCCTGCGCCGATGCATATGAGGGTGGTGCCTCTGCTTGAGTGTCTTCAGGAACGACAAGAATCTCGTCACCTTTGCGAGAATGAGAGACGATAAGGACCGCATTATATTGGATGCTCACCATCTTGAATACGCATAGGCCGTGTTGGCTTGGCGGTGACGTTGGCAAAGACGCCATCGTTGTTGGTGCCGCCGCCGATGACACCTTCCGGACGCTGTGGTGCCAAGCCAAGCCGTCTCACGACGGGCGTTGGCAGTATCGCACCGGCTGTGCGCTGGAACCACCCTCTCCTGGGACCGGCCCTCGAAGTACCAACATTGAAGGAAGGAACGAGACCATTGCTATTACCAATGCTATTGGGTAAGGCCGTGGCAGATGGTGGCGGCGGTGAGCCCGGCGGCGGGTAGTCATAGTCGACGTTCTCAAAGTCATACGTCCCCGGGATGTGGGTTGATGGGATGGAACGGTGACCGCGCTGCGGCGAACTAGGCGTCGGGTTTAGAGGCTGCGACTCGGACGCATCATTGATATCGTCTTCGTCGTCCGAGTCGTCGAAAGCTGCATCCATCTCGTGCTGGGCATCATGTTCTGGCCGCGCGGGAAGAGGAGCATAGCGAGCAGACATGAATTAGCACGAAAAGGAGAGAATGTAGGTCAGTGTGTTGAGGATGAGGAAAGTGCTCTAAGCCGGGAAATGTTTGGTCATGTTGTCGGAACGCACATTTAGTCTTCACCGCCACAAGGTTCCGGTCTTGAATCTCATAATTCATCAGTCAAAAATGGACATTTGTTTGACCTGAGCATATTACTAGGCATAATTCATTGCGGGCTATTACTAGGACACACTGCGCGACTAGTACTACATTGAACCCGGAACATAGGACACGTTATCGTTGAAGATAAGGTACGGCTTTCGCTCCGCTAAATCAAGTACCGCTCTGGATTGCGTAGTTGTAAGCCAATTGTTGATCAAGACGCAGTTAACAAACGTACTCGGCAAAGTAGCTGTTGGCCCACGCGAACCACGGCCTTCTGAAAGATGAACCATTATAGATGTCAACCGCTTCATGAATCAGACCAAGACCGCTGGTGCTCTAGTTGCGAACGCCGACAATGAGATGAGATGCAATGCACAGGAGAAGATGAGTACAGACATTGGCAAGCAAATTAAGAGCATCGATGATCTCTTGATCGTCGTCAGAACCCAAGATCACAGATGCATGCCCCATAGGCCACGGAAACCATGATCTGACATGAGGGCCTCTGTACATTGTTAGTATGGTACTGGTAGGTTGGTATTGACTTCAATCACCCTATTCCACTGAAATTCTGCCCCTTGGCGTAGTAAGGATTCTCGCGCGATTGTATGACCTTCTTTGTCGCAAGATAATTGGGATCATCCTTCTCCAAGAAGCCGAGGTAAGGCAGAGACATCAGAGACTACAAGACGATCAACATTTAATGTTTCCAAGGAGCGACTGTCTTACTGGGACGTTGGCATCATCCATGAAGAATTTTGTGCCCATGCCGTTCGTCTCGTATGCGAAGACGCCTCTATCGTCAACCTACTTAAGCTTGAGAGAAATCCAGATCCAGAAATGAGCGAGCTCACAGCATACTCATAGATTGCGTCTTTGATGGTAGTGCTCCAGCTCCTAGCGAGAGAACTCAAGTTGGCAGCCACACCCACTTGGTCCAGCATATCAGCCAGGTGTGCCATCTCAACGCTCATCATAGCATTGCCAGAGGTGAGGAAAGCTAGGAACATATCATCAGAAGATTCAGAGCTACTGAAGTAGGCTGAAACTGACCAAAGGTACTCAGATCATCGGAAGGTCGATGGTGAGTACCCACCATACCGGTATACAGTTTCAGTTCTCCGGCACCCTCATTATAGACGGGCGGTTGAGTTGATCCCGTTAGCCCCGTAAAGCGGTAGTAAACGACGTACTCCCAATCTTCGTTAAACGACGACTGAGCCTGTTCATCCATAACCCTGAAAACCTCATCAATCGCGTTGAACCCTAGAACGATTGTCAGTCACAGTACGAAAATAAAGGTAAGACTTACAATTGTCATTCATGAACGATGAATCTCCAGTCTTTTCATAGTACGTGCGACTGAGCTTGACGAAACCCGAGAGAGAATCCATTTCGTACTACTTGCAAGTCAGCTTTGCATCAGCCAACTAGGGAAGAAGTGCCCACCTTGCACTCGAAAACAGTAGTGTTATCCACGGAACTGTTACGGAACTATGAGTGCCTTTTTTGTTCTCAGAAATCACCGACTGACGGATAGACATCTACTAGCTCCGCATATTCGTTGTAACTCGTCCCAAGACCACTCTCTGGTGGTGGCTGGAATGCACCACAATATGGATAGGCTGCGACATATCTCGACTCTGTATTGATAATGGCTTTCACGAGGTCCGCGAGGTTACTGTCCAACGTCAGAAGCGCAGCGTAGTGGGCGAACTAGAGGAGATGTATGTCACGTTAAATGTATTTACCATAGTTAGACGCACTTGATTTGCAGTGTCTCTCAACCACTGAGCACTGAAAATGACATGTGAATCAGACTAGAAAGGGATCCAGATCGGAGCGCCACAGACGTGATGTCCTATAAGGATTGTTTAGTCTAATCCTAAAAGGAGTCTCTTCCTTCAGCTTACCCCAGTAATTATGAAGGCTACATTCTCTGACGCGTTGAAGTACTTGACGGTCGTGTCTGCGGGAGGATAAGGACTTCATGAATTGTCGAGCGTACGCTGTGAGATACCTAGCGTGTTTGGGAACGTGTTTTCAAACAACCTTGCGAGATCAGGATCCTTCATGCGCGCACTCATGTCCAGTATCACTTGCTAAGGACAGATCAGATTCGAATGGGACGGAGTAGGGCTGGCCTACCTCTACTGCGCTGCTATTGAACGTGCGGCAGGCAGGAGAAGGTCGCATATACGGGAGCGCTAACGGTCCCGAAGATGGAGTGCCGTGTGGTACCAATGCATATTCTGCAAAGTCGGGGCAGTCAACAGCGAACGCGACTCCAGCGATAGAGAGAAGGAATGGGAGGAAATTCATGGTGGGTCCAATTCGGTTCGGACGCGGTTCGGGTTACGCGCTTTTATGGCCGCCTCTATCGTCTCAGGCCCTCTAATCAGCTGGTATCACCATCGGCAAAGATACAGGCATGGAGGCATGTCGTCCCGGACCGTGTCCAGGCACTCCGCACACCTGGCCTATCATGCTGGTGATAGGCCAAGGGATAAGTTGAAGGGTTGACATCGCTGAGCTTATATATGCGTCCATCTCCGCCCACATAAATAGAGAGTCTTTAGAAGAGACTCGATATCGAGGAGTATTCATGTCAAGTAATGGCTAGTGTACAGTGTGAAGAACAACGTACAATGATAGAGTAATGGGCAAGTACTAATAAGAGTAGTCTAAGTCTTGGCTCTGATAAGGAGCCTGTGTCTGAAGATCTCGTTGAGCACGAGGAGGAATGTCGAATTCATCCCACAGGTCCTGAGATGATGGTATGTTCCTCTGGCTGGACTGCGACGGCAGAGCTTGCGCGCGAGGTCTCAGTGATTGGTTGTTCGAAGACGGATGTGACGGAGAAAATTCGACAGCCGCTCCAAAACTAGGTTCAAAGTCGAACGCGTTGCCATAGAGGTCCCGTTCGAAAGAGATATCCTGAGTAAGCATCTGCTCAACAGACTGCTGTGATGACATCAATGCCGGAGTTGTGCTTGGAAAGGTATATGGTTTAGTGCCAGCGATGAGATTGCCAAAGGAAGGCGAATTTGGAATGACCGGACTGGGTGTTCCGTGGGCAGATTCTAAAGCGGCAAAAGTGGGAGTTGGAGATTTGCGATCGGGCGTGGAATTGGGAGGAGAAGGCAAAGACAGTGGTTGCGAGGATGCATCCGGAGACGGACGCTTCCGTTTATGGGGATTGGGTGTTTGAGCTAAGTTGAAGAAGCAGATGACGAGATCGTATTAGCTTCACGCGACACTTGTGAACGAAAAGCAGAGTAGACGAAATCCCAACTTACGCGGTTGGCTGTTATTTATGCTATGGTCCTCGCTGTCAATGGACCCGTCAAAAACGCGCTGTGCTTGATGTTGCTTTTCAGTCATCGCGACTGCCGTGCGAATATGATCATGCACGACGTGACTATTACGCTCGTCTTTCGTGTCAAATTTTGCGATGCATGACCCCCATCGGCAAAACCACACGGCCGTTTGTGACATTCGGCTGTGGACGATAAATTTTAAGCTAGAATTGAACAGATTTGACTGACATTTGCGCGTTCAAAACGTCACGGTGATGGTAGTCAAAGTAGAAGGCTCATTATAGGGCTCAGAGTCATTTCCCAAAACAAGTGCCCACGTGATGAGTGATACGATCGGCATTTGCCGCCTTGCCTTTCTCTTGACGACGTTGTTGCACAACTGCGCTTGATATACTTGTGGTCATTCTGGATCTATGATTTTTGGCACTGTATAGTGGACAGCCAATACTCCTCCGCATGCGACGCTCATCTGTAAAGTTCTCGTTATTGGCCGATTGGGCGCACTGCTGCGTGTGGTCGTAAATTTCCTGTTGCTATCAGTACACGGCCATACAAGATCGTTTCATCTGAATGAATTGCCTGAAAATCGCCGTTGTAGTCTTCCCTGATCAGAGAGCTTCGTTCGCTTTCTAGACCTCTGCCGCCACAGTACTGCGCATCTGAACTTCAGCAAGCACCGCCGGCAAGTTATTCCACTGTGCGGCGGCTCGCATATTCCTCAACCAATGAAGATGCGGGTATCACCTACAGTGCCGCTTCCATGGTCCTGGAACGATCGGCCCTGCGTTTGTGGTACGCCACGCCAATGGAACGTGATCGCTGCGCCTCTCAATACGGAATAAATTGCGGCTGCCGCCCTACTCTAAATCACCATCGCCTCAAATCTAGCTCTTTCTATTGGTGCCCCCGCGTTGAGGTCATGACGATCCGCAATTTCACTTGCCCCGCTGTGCAATGCCAAGCCTTTGTGCTCATTCAACTTCTCGAGCGCAGTCGCAACGTCCAACGCGCACAATGTTTTTCTTTCACCAAGAAGCGCTCTTTACTGCGCACTATTCTCCGGTGTACTTCGGACGCCGAAATATATGGGTACAAAAGCTGAAGGTCTAAGATACTTTGACTTTACAATCATTTCTATCATCACTCTTTCTCAGTCACCATATCGTCATGATCTTCGTTACTCCTCTGGTCACCGCGGCCATTTCTTTTGCTGGTCTCGTTGTCGCTCATCCCACTCCTCAACCTGGCACTCTGGAGTTTGCTAAACGCGCCCAATTCCAGGCGACTGCACGTCGCTCCCTTGCAGGCTGTCAAGGGGAGTTGTCGAAGCGCGGTGGAGTCTATGAGCGCTCCAAAGCACGTCGCGAAGCTTTTGCCCATGAAGCACGTCGCAAGAGAGAGCTTCGTCAGTATTCGCCCCCCCTTTTCGCATCTGTCCTATTCCTAATGCGCACTTTTAAGGCTTGAATGCTCCCTTCAAGCGCAGTTTGGAAGACGTCCTCAACACTGACCATCAGTCTAACTTGACTGGCGTCACCAATAACACTGACGCTGATACCCTATTCGCCGGAAACAGCTCTTGTGTGCTGGGACCGGAGACTACTGAAGGCCCATATTGTAGGTGCTTCGGCTTCAAAAGATCACGAGCTCTTTCAAGCCACCTTTTAGATGTCGATGGCGAGTTCGTTCGGTGGGATATTCGCGACGAGCAGGCGGGTATACCGATATACGTTGATGTTCAATTGATCGACACACCTGCGAGCCCGTCCCCGACGTTTTCATGGACTTCTGGCATTGTATGTTTCCTTCTCTGAGAGCGTCGCGCAAAGGTTCTTATGGTGTTACAGGCAATGCCACTGGTGTTTATGCTGGCGTCATTGCAAGCGGTAATGGCGACAGTAGTGATATGACCAACCTTGTGAGTCTCTCGTCGCACATCAGAATGAACTTCCATCCTGACTAGCAATTATTAGGACAACACCTTCCTCCGTGGACTACAATCTACTGACAATGACGGCGTCGCTCAATTCCTTTCCATTTTCCCTGGTCATTATACTGGCCGCACCACTCATATCCATATCGCGGCTCACCAAAACGGAACTCTCTTTGACAACAATACTTTCGTCAGCGATACCGTTAGCCACGTTGGACAACTCTTTTTCGACCAGAGTTTGATCTCCCTTGCCGAGGCGACAGAGCCTTATACCTCAAACACGCAGGAACTGACCACGAACGCTGAAGATGGCATCATGTCCGGAGAGGCTGCAGAGATTGATCCCGTCCTTGAATATGTCTACCTTGGTGACGATATTTCGGATGGTTTGATGATGTGGTCGTCGGTTGGCATTGACACGTCTTCCTCATATGCTATTAGCGCTGCCTCTACCCTGACAGAAGACGGCGGCGTTGCTAATGAAGGTGCAGGAGGCGGCATGGGAGGAGGTGAAATGCCCAGCGGCGCTCCTAGTGGTAGCATGGGTCCTGCTCCCAGTGCAATTTAAGTAAACGTTCTTTTTTTTACATAGCTGGACTGTGTGCCATGAATATCATAATATCGTTTTAGTGCTTCAAGCGGTGTGACTGGAAGAAAGCGTGACGCAGAAGACACCTGGTCAGCTGACTGAGTGACTGCTTCCCTCTTCCTATCGACCAGCCCTAAAGTTTAGTCGAGATGTCGCCTGTTGCGTCGACGAGCGCGCCTAGCCATGACCATCCTGATCAATCCAAACCAAAGAAGAAGAAAAGAAAGCACCGTGATGTCGAGCAGACGGTCGACGTCGTCCCACCCGACGCTGAGCCACGGAAAAAGAAAAAACGCAAAAAGTCTGCTCGGACTGGTGATCGCGACAACGAGAAGGACGCCGTCAATACCGAATCCAGTGCCGCTCCTAGCGTGTCTTTACCCATGCTGGACGCGAATACGGCCATCCCAGACTTTGATTCAGGGTCTGCAGCAGCCATGGCCGGTGCCCTCCTGTCAGCGCTCGTGGCCGCGTCAAATGGGGAGAACGTAGCGGGCCCTTCGAACGCCCCGGACGTGCCATACCCTCCTGGCTCTTTCCCAATGCCCTCTGATAGTGGTTACCCCATGCCGCAGTCCTTCATGCAACCAGACCTCGCGTTCGGGGATCCTCAGTCTAATGAAATGGTCATGAAAGCATTGCAGGAGCTTGATCTCTCCAAAATCACCAGTGTGCTTAGGTCGCTCGAGGCAGCCGCTCCCGGTGCCAGCCTTCCGTTCGGAACCCACGCGGCTTTCATTCACCCTCCCCTTCCGACACCTGTTGGGCAAGTGCCTCCCAGTGCTCAAAGCATTCTGGCTCCTGGTACCCAGCCGCTGCAGGCAGCCAGTGAAGGTTTTACAAGTGGGGACCACGCATACATGCTCGCTAATAAATGGTTGAGTACTACTCAACTTGCCGAACTCGTGAAATCGCAAGGTCAGTTGCTTCCCGGTTCTTATAGAATTGATATATATGCGTGCTACAAGGTCTTGTTTACAAGAAGGGAAAGTTCTCTGTTTTAGAAGAACAACAACTCAATTCTGCAATTGAGCAGTATCGTCAGGTTAGTGATTTTCCTAATCATTCACACGATGAACGAGTCTCAATCAAACATAGTCGAAAGGTTTGTCCGAGGACCAACTACACGATGTTATATTTCCCAAGGACGAAAGGAATAGAGAAAACGCGTTTTGGTCCGAAATCAGTATGTTGCGAGCTGCAGCATACGAGTCTGAATGTTGATCGGGAGACCCTAGCTGCTGCAGTGCCTCAACGTCCCATTATTGCTGTCTACCATCATGTCCGACGATCCCATCATCCATTGAGACTTCAAGGAAAATGGACGCCTGAAGAAGACTCCAGATTGCGAACGTGCGTTCTCTTTCTCTCGAGATGACTGAGTATCGATGTTGTCTTGTATAGGGCTGTAATGCATTACGGACAACAATGGCAAAAAGTCAGCGTAGACGTTGGTCGTGGTGGTGCAGATTGTCGCGACAGATATAGAAATCACATCGTTAATAAGGATACTCGGGTGTTCGGTGCGTCAGACTTCCCCTACGTGCATCCCATTGATGCGAACACAGTGTAGGCTCGTGGTCGAAGGAGGAGGAAGAGAATCTAACTCGCATTGTCACGGAAATGACATTGGAACAAGGGCGGGATGCCGATAACGACATCTTTTGGGGCGTAGTTGCGCAAAAGATGGGCGGCAAAAGAACTCGAGCTCAATGTCGGATAAAATGGTACATTTTTGTTTTATGTCCTGCCACTCTTTTGACATTTGGAGATTACTAGGACAGATTCATTGAATCTCAGTCGCAAGAATGACGGACAAAAACCTCGTTGGGGGAATCAGGACGCGTACATTTTGGTTCATAAGTGAGTTTCACAGGCTTTCCGTCGCCCGGTCTCTCAATTCCTTCAGATTGGATGCCCTTCAAATCGTCGATGATACCGAAATTGATTGGAAAACGATTCCAGACGCGCAATGGAATGTGTGGAGTCCGCATGTATTACAGCGGAGATGGCAGACCATGAAAAAGAGCATTAGAGGGCACGAGTATATGACGCACCGAGGTCTGTCTTCTCTTCTTGAGCATGAAACCGATCTCAATGGCACGTAGAAATTATGGACATCCTCAAAGTGAAGAAAGTTAATTCCGGACCCAGTAACTCGTCGAAAAAACGTACTAGAAAGGTTACAAGCGCCACAGCGATTGCTGAGGGAGAGGGCAGACCGAAAGAATAGTACGACTTTGCTGAATACTTGTCTAGTACGTCACGTACAACGTTGCAATCCTCCCGTTTGCCACGAGGTATCCGCATACAGTACTTTAATTGCGCCGAAAGCATTGACAGGTAACAACATGCTTCCCGTCGTCCCTTCATGGCTGTTCAGCTTTCTCCTTGTATCGCCTTTTATTCATTTTCTGTCGAGGGTATACCATGGGTGGACTGCTCCTGACGATATACAAAACGCCACTTTTCACGCGTACAAGAAACATACTCTCGAAACCTGTCGATTCATGTACCGCGTTGCTGACTCGTTGAAATCTTTTGACCAGCGGAGCGTATCTGATAGGTTTGAACATGGAACTTTAGCGACATTGATCAGAAATGCGACCATATTCACTGGAGAACACAACGACACTGGCCCAGTTGTCATGCGTGGTGATATTCTTCTGGAACACGGCCTAGTCAAACAGTTGGGCGATCTCAGTTCCATCACAGCGTCGAAGAATAAACTAGAGATCGTCGAGGCCCAGGGAGCCTGGATAACCCCGGGACTTAGTGACTATGCGCCCCTTGAATATCATTACAGGCAATGACACTTATTACAGTTGACCTTCACTCTCATCTCGGCATCCTCAGTCTCCCGCTTCTCGAAGGTCTGCACCCTTTCATTACGTGGCGCATATTTTGATCGACGCGTAGGGGCACAAGATGCGAACTCGAGACAAGGACCTGTGACACCATGGTTGCGTGCTATCGATGCACTGCATACTCACGATCCTGGGTTTCAACTCGCCATTGCCGGTGGCGTCACGACGGTTCAAGTCATTCCTGGGAACGAGAACGCCATCGGTTTGCAATACCTCAGGCCTTTCTAAATGACAGTCCACTGAATGATATTAAGGTGGTCAAACTGCTATCATCAAACTGCGAAAAACTTTAGAAGGTTCCCCGTCATCGATGCTTGTCGAGCATTCGCTCCACAACTTGGGACGACTTCAGTATGGAAGTCTTTGACTGTGAATTTCGGACTAACAAGTCTCTAGCCATGGGTGTGGGGAAGATTTACGCGGCTACGGCCTGACTCGTATGGACACTATTTGGGCGATTCGTTCCGCATACCGCAAGGCTCAAGAAATGAAAAACCTGCAAGACGTTTACTGCGGTAAAGCTGAAGCTGGGATATGGTCCGAAATACAGTACCAGCCATTTCCTACCGACTTTGAATTGGAAACCCTTGTAAATGTCTTGCACGGAAAAGTGAAGGTAAAGGCACTTTATGAGCGTTATCCATGCATTGACTGTAGTATGGCCCTAGGTCTCCGTCCATTGCAACGAAGCTGTCGACTTGGACGCGATTACTCGAGTACGTGAATTTTCAAGCCTGCGTCACTTGAATTTCAGCTGCGCGCTGTAGATCTCGAATGAGTTTGGATTCTCCATATCGGCCTTCCACGGGGCCTCAGAAGCGTGGCTTACCACTAGCCTACTGAATCAAACATGGGGAAAACAACCAGCCGTATCCATTTCCAATGCCGATTATGGGTGTGTGGCGTCATATTGGCCGCTTTGTCCGACAACCTAAATCATGAAGTTTTAGATTCAAACGGGAATCTTATCGAGGATCTGACTTCGCACCACGGATCCTTGCCGATGCTAACATAACTGTTGTCCTACAGGTACGGAAAGTTGTGATTTCCAAGTCTAATAATTACGACTTCATGTGCAATAGTCCGGGCAAACAACGTTGAATCCAGGAGACCTCATCCTCGAAGCTCAAAGAGCCTACTACCATGGTCTTCAAGAACGCTTTGCGCTGGCCGCCGTCACCTCCGCTCCTGCTGTCGTAGCCGGTCTTTCTCATCGCATCGGGATGTTGCAAGAAGGATTCGATGCCGACGTCGTATTATGGGACTCGCATCCCTTGAACATTGGCGCTACGCCACTCATGGTGTGGATCGACGGCATTCTGCAGATACCAGCGAAAGCGGCGAATGAATCGATCGTCCTCAAGGAGGATCGGAACACTCTTCAGACTGCTCCGAGTTGGGATCAAGAGAGGAACAGATCGCTCAAATACGAAGGGTTGCCGCCTCTCAATGGGTATCCGGATGCGGAAAAAGTTGTATTCTATAAGGTGCAGGAAGTAGACATACGCCGATCTGATGGAAACCTTGAAGTTCTCTTCAAAGCGAAGAATAATGAGTCGCTGGGCGTCGTCGTCGTTGACAAAGGCAAGGTGATCTGTGCTGATGTCTATTGCTCAGAGTTTGAAGCCCAAGCATCTGCATACATCGATACGCACGGTGGGACGATATCTCCGGGATTTCTCTCGTATGGGTCAGCACTTGGCATGTCGGAAATTGCAGCTGAACCATCGACGGGAAATGGAGACTCTTTCTTCGATGCTTTCATCTCCAATGTACCCGAGATCCTTCATGATGTGGGTGGTATCGTGCGTGCAGTAGACTCTCTGGTATTCCAGACTCGCAATGACTTGTAAGCTTGACTTGCATATCAGGCTAATCACCGACTAAACACGATAGGTTGGCGTATCGTGCTGGAGTTACTTCGGTTGTGTCACTTTGGACTATGCCTCTGGCGGTTTCCAGGGATGGTCCTGTTATCTCTGGTCTTTCCGCCGCCTTTCGACCAGGATCCTTGCATGCGATGAAACGCGGGGCGATCCTCCAGGACGTTGTGGCCTTACACGTTACGATTGCCAAGCCTCGCCGCGCAGGAGGTGTTAGTGTGAGCGAACAAATCGCCGGTCTGAGGCGTCTGTTGTATGGTTGGGAAAGCACTGAGACAGAAACTGGTTCGTTGACTGCCATTCTATTATTATTCCTCGTTTCATAGTTCGTCAGGTACATGGTTCAAGAAAGCCTCCGAAGTAAGTACCTCGATCTGGAGTGTGACACTCGTCATTCATTGCGTACGTAGGGCGTCGTACCTCTCGTGATCGATGTTCATAGCGCAGATACCATGGCCACATTATTGATCCTGAAAGCTCAAGTCGAAGATAAGCTAGGGTCCCGGATGAGGATGGTCTTTTCGGGAGGCACTGAGGCTCATTTGTTGGCGCAGGAAATTGGTAAGTGGCGCAATACACGTCAGGTTGGCTTGACCGCTCATCCTCCTTTTGATTAGCACAAGCCAGAGTTGGCGTCATCCTAAACCCCGTGAGGCCTCTACCGCTGACTTGGGATGAACGAAGAATGTGAGTGAATCTGTGGTGCCCGCTTAAGATTTTGAAATACTTGCCCAGTCTTCCTGGACCGCCATTGTCAAATGAGACGGGGTTGGCAGTACTCCTAAAGCATGGAGTCTTGGTTGGCATAGGAGCAAGGGAGCCACAAACGTCACGCAATATGCGATTCGAGTTAGCTTCGGTAGGTCAAAGTTTTCAGTGTAAATGGGATAACGCAAACAAACGTCAGATCATGGTCCGGGAATCGATGGAGTGGGCAGATGCATATTCCTTAGCATCCAAGAACCTCGAGAATTTGTTGGGACTTCGAGCAAACAATGAGGATCTGGTCGTGTACAGTGGTGGCCACGCGTTCGAGCTTTCTAGCAAAGTAGTAGCAGTCGTATCTCCACAGTTGGGTTTTGTAGATATATTTGACTCGTAATATCTAGCAATACAGACATTATTTCGTTTGACTGGCGCGAGGTCGTTATAGTATAGCTGTCAGACAATTGGTCAACAGATGATCTGGGAAAAGCAATTTCACAACTACCATCATACGACCCCGAGCAGCGCCGCGCTACTCTTGATCCCCCTCCCACGCGCCGCCGTCCAACTTATGAACATGCAGCTGAGAATGAAGCCCGTAAACCTGATTGTCTATGTAGTCATGCCGAGTGTGGTGATATGGGCCGTACCTAAAGAAAGCAATTCGTGAAATGGAGCGCTCCTCGTTGGGCGTCCTCGAAGATGCAAAAATGGAGCGCAAGAGGGCCGGAGTGACAGGAATGCGACTGGATTGCGCTGGTGGGGGCGGAGGAGGAGGCAAGGGTTGATTGACAGGCTTAGCTGTCGACGAGGTGGACGCAGTTGAAGACATGATGGCCGGATTGATGTGGACCCTGGACAGCTGAACATATTTTTCTAGCGCCTCTTTGCATGACCCCGCATGCCGTCCTGTGCGTTCAGTGGCCAGCTGTTAACTGACGCGTCGTACTAACTCCTCTAATGGACGCAGTATTACACGTATGAACGGGCTGCAATACCATACAAAATGTACAGAGGAGCCGTGCCATTCCACGAAGACATGATTCGGGTGAGCGACCGCCTGCCCACTCAGGACGAGTACCGCCGCCTGCGACACCTTACGATCCGGCGCAAGAGCAGCAACATCGGCGATGACGATCTCGCCCGCGTCGTCGAGGAGTGCCCGCACCTGGAGTCCGTCGTCCTTTCCGGCGTCCCCAGCACCTCTGACAGAACCGTTGTCTCCCTCGCCGACCACGCCAACAATCTCATGGGCGTGGATCTCTCTGGTTGTCAAAACGTTACCGACATCGGTATCCTAGACATGGTTTCCAAGAGCCTCCCGCTCCAATGGGTAGGTCGCAACGCAACTCCCGACGCTTCCTCAGCCTAACGAATTTTTTAATTCAGGTTATGCTAAATCGCGTGCGAGGTCTCACGGACCCCGCGGTCTCTGCTATTGCGCGATCGTGCTCACGTCTAATAGAACTCGAGCTCTGCGATGTGCCCCTTCTGTCCCCCTTATCCGTACGCGATGTCTGGACTTATTCACGGTACGGCTAATTACCGCTCGGCTCACCAAGCTAGTCTGAGATTCCCGACAGTAAACTTCGGACGTTGCGATTAGCGTATTGTCATCTATTAACGGACAAGGCATTTCCTTCTTCACTCGACGTCTCGGAGTTCGACATTGAGTTGGACGAAAAGCCGCTGCCGCATAGGCCCGTAACGTGGCTTGAGGAGCTCCCGCCTCTCATTTTAACGCACAAGGCCGAGAACTTGCGGATCCTCGATATCGCGTACTGTAGCGTGACAGACGACGCGGTCGAAGGGATTATAAAGCACGCGCCGAGAATACAAACTCTAAATCTATCTGGATGCCATCTACTGACGGACAAGGCGCTAGAAAGCATATGTCGACTCGAAAACCATCTGGACGTGCTCATCCTCGCGCACGTGCCAGATATCACTGACAACGGAGTGGTGCAGTTTACGCGCAAATGCATAAACCTCAGGTGTGTTGATGTATCTTGTACGTTCATAAACTTGCACCGTTTGGTTCGGGACTTGACGCGTGCAATGTAGTTTGTCGTAAGCTGACTGACATGTCGGTGTTTGAGCTCGCTGGACTAGCTAGCCTTCGACGCCTGAGTCTGGTTCGGGTGCAAAAGCTTACCGACATTGGGATATTTGCGATTGCCGAACACGCCGTGGCGTTGGAACGATTACACATGGATTATTGTGATAATCTGTCGCTGGATGCCATTCATCTCGTTCTCAAGTCTCTGGAGCATCTGCAACATCTCACGGTAACCGGGATTCCCTCCTTCAAAAGAAAGGGTATACGTCGGTTTTCTGATCCTCCACCCCCAGTGAGTAATTCGAAGCCAGTGCGGACGACGCTAACCTTGGTACTATCAGAACTTGAACGTGGATCAGCAAGCTGCCTTCTTTGTGTTCGACGGCCCAAATGTGAAGGAGTTAACGCGCTTTCTCAACAAGGAAGAGTTACGGCGTAGGGAATGTGAAGCGAGAAGCATACCATTCACGCCGCGTTCAGACGATAGGCTGGATCTCTACTGAGGTTTTTTTACCAGTACGTTGAGCCGCGGTCTGTGCTTGATCTCGGCTGATGAATCGCAGCTGGGAAGGGCTTATCTTGACAATCTTCGTTATGAATAGCTCTGTACGTACTCCATGTATTCTACGCCTTTTACTGGCAATCTGTATGAAATGCGTGTAGGTTAATTCTCGCGCTTTGGATATGGCGGGGCGGAGTAAGAAAACTCGTGATGTGGTACGCGACTTGGAATGATGAATGACGGGCGAGTGAATCAACGGTTGCATTGAATGGAATGGAAACTAGAGGCCGTTGGACTAGTTTCAGTGAAAACGAGCGAGGCGTCATCGGGGAAGACACTGAATATCGCGCAATTTCCTGAGCCGAAACGCGGCTCAAACCTGGCTTAAACAGACGATGTCGATCTCGTCGGTTGTCCGCCTTTGACGTTGAACATATATTACTTGGACCCTGCTGGTCGTTGGTTCTCTGTTGACCGCGTGTTACCCGTCGAGTCGGATTTGCTCATCGACGACGACACCGGTGCTCGCTGCGTCATTGGGGCCGACTGTTACAGGGCGCAGAGCGGACAACGTCTAACGGACTCTAATCTCGCTGTGGGGCACGTTCTTCGGCGGGTACGGACCCCTGTGTAGTTGTCTGGCACCATGTAAGTAAACTTTATTTCATTTTCCGTCTCCCTAACGTCAAACAATGCTCGATCATTCATTAGCCCAAGTCACCCTCGCAGGCGCCATTCCATCTCTCCCGCCGACGACAGCGACGAGCAGCACTGTCAACGACGATATGGAGGTCCTTTCTGGCTATCCCGCCACGCCAACTACACCTCGCCCGTTATACCAGTCATCTATCTTTGACAGGCGCTCCAAGGCCGGTCCAGAAACACAGCGAACATACAGGCATCTCTCCCTCAGCATACGCCAGGATCAGGATCTTGACGGTGTCACGGATCAGGGAGGCTTGTCGCCGCTTGGCAAAGAGCCATCCCGTTCAGGTCGGCGTCCAACCACCTGTGGGTTTCTCCCTCTGCCGTCCATCAGCGCATCACCCATCTGCACGCCTACGACGAGCTCGTCGTCGCGTCATATGTTCGGCGACGACTTTCCTGGCTCATCAAGCGGAACAGACGACTACATCACGGCACCCCCGACGCCCAGCGATAATGGATCTTCGAAATCTCATCTTGCGCCCACGTGGATATCGATACCGCCGACTCCGCCCCCAAAATTGTTTCGGCGTTCAGTGACCTGTGTTGCACGTCTTCCTCATTCCACCGCTGTTTCACCCTCGGCTTCATTCCCTGCCTCGGGCGTCCCGCATGCTGATCCGTTAATAATTTCTCAGCCTGCCTTCAAACGGCGCGCCTCCGTTCCTTCCATGTCCTCTCACCCGCCTATACGCTCTGCATCAGATTCCGCGACTGCCTTGGTGCGCAGGCGAAAGTCCAAAAATAATGCAGAAGCGATCGTTGCCGCTAGCCCCCTCAGGACTTCTTTTCGCAGTCGCCCCCCATCGGCTTTCCATAACCGCGCTCACCCCATGTTTTCCATCTCCCATGAAGTCAACAGCGATCACGAGGACAACGGTGACGGCAGTGGCTCAATGGATGGCAGTGTAGAGGCCAGCTCAAGTGATCAAAACCACGCCTCTGAACTCTGGCATGTTGAAAAATGCAAGGATGACATAAGGAAATATCACGCCCTTATGGAGTTACTGTCCACCGAGGTTCGATATTTGATGGATCTACGCGTCTTAGTGATGGTACGTTCCGCTCTTCCCGCTTTGAGGTCAAAGCTCATCACTTCATTCAGATTTACCTACGACAGCTGCCCACCATCACGTGTCGGACGCCATCAGGCTCTGCTTTCGCTCGAACATCCTCCTTTACTGCGATTTCTCGGACCAACTCCCACACGTATCTTCAAGCCTCCTTAAATTCCTCATCTTCCACCATCGCTGAGATGTATGGGTTACAACCTCTGACCGCCATTACGCCGGAGAAGAAGGACAAGAGTGGCACGCGGTATTTGTTCACCAATACGGAGATAGATCAGTTGACACGGAACGCAGAAGAGGTTCTCCAATTCCACGAGCATATGGTAGAAGAGATGCGCTGTGTACTAACTCCGCTGGGCTTTACTATGGATTTTGTTGGGTCCTCCGAACCTTCCGCACCATCGGAATCTGTGCTCGCAAATCTCGAAATTGGATTGTCATTTGTTGCTACCAAATTTGCAACCGAGGTGAGCAGATGTTTTCCTTTGAATTGAACGGTCTAAAACTTCAACAGGCATCGCGCTTTAACGCTTACGAGACGTTCTGTGCTGGACATCCTGAAGCTCTGGACATCGTGCGCAGGGTTCAGAATCAGTACGTCGTGGAGTGGGATTTGTACGAACAACGATGCTCTTCTCTTATCTCGGAGCTTCTGGGGCCTGAATTGTCGCCGTCGAACGAAGTCGGTGAAACTCTGCCTCGACCTCCATTGTTGACCCCCGCCAGTGATAGTGCGACATCGTCAATTTCTCCTAGTCCGAAGGAGAAGAAACGCCGGTCCTCAGTTTCGTCTCTCGAAGGCGCTGTGTGGTCTTTACGGCCCAAGTCGGTGGGAGGGCATTCTGAAATCTCCGTTCGGGATAAAAGGCGTCTTACTTGCGTGGACTACCTGATAACTCCGGTTCAACGCATCTGTCGCTATCCCATGCTTCTCGATCAGCTGAAGACTGGCAAAATTTTGCAGGCTCTCTCAGTTCCTCGGCCTATGGGCGGTCACGATGTAAACGTCATTGTGCAGAGCGCCGCCCAGGCTATGAAGCATGTTGCTTCCCGTGTAGATGAGGCGCGACATCGACACGACGTGGCGCTGCAGTCATCTTTGATTGTTTCTCGCATTTCACGAGCCACACCGTCGTTACCGCAGCTTGGATCCTCTTCACGTTTAACATTCCAGTTCTTGACACCAAGTTTCTTGTCATCGCTCGGTGTTTGTCTTCTGGCAGGGTCTTTGGATGTCATGCATCACCATTGGGCCCGGCCATACTCAAACGCCGGTAATATCAATGCGAAATACCTCGGAGCGTTCTTGTATTTGGGCGGATACATCATCCTCGTCAAAGTCACGAAGGGCAAGACGTATGAGCCAAAACACTGGTTCCGCCTCTCAGAGTTTGAATTATCAGACGCTGGAGAAGATGGTAAATTCTAATGTATAAACTCTGGTTGTGTTTTGATTTGTTCTCTAGCTCTACTTCCTTGTTCTTTCAATTTGTCGAGTAAAGGACACCATTTCGAACTTGCGGCTGCCTGCCAACGCGAAAAGGAAGCTTGGATCTCAGCAATTCGAGAGTCACTCTCGCACACGACGAGTACATGGGTCAATGAACCGACATCCAGTTTACAGTCCGACGGCAAGGGTGAACCTGTACCCTCTAACCTTGACGGTCCTTTCGAGACGATAACCTCATTACCGACTATCCAGTCAATTCCTGACATTGGCAAAAATGGCGACCTTCCGGAGATTACAGACTCCTTACTTGCGGCACTCGCGACAGACCCCAAACCTTCAAAACCGCACTACGAACTGACGATGAAGCACGATATGGCAAGTCGACGGTCCTCCTCTGCGTCGATGAAGGCCATCTTCACTCCCATGACTTCTTCGGAACCTGACACTGTTGTCATTCGACGCTCCTCTCCGTCTGCGAGATTGCACGTCGACCAGGGTCTACGTGATGTCATATCTGAGCCGTGTGTTACAGCCAGGTCTCATGCGAGCAGCCGGGAGGAAGAGCTGTTCCAGGCACCCCGTATCACTCGCTCTGGCCCACCGCTGCGTTCGCAATCGACGCTCAGCATGGCCCGGTTGAAGAAACACGAGAGCGTTCGGGTTCCGCGACGTAGGAGCATCATCCTCGATTCGCACGAAACCTACTCTCGGAAGAAGGCCGCCTCGCGTGCAAAGTCTTTGACCGTCAAAAAGCGGCCCAAGAAACTCAGCATCACTTCGACCAACTCGGATGGGGACTGCATTCTTTTTCTTCCTCACTCTGACACTTCCCCTAACCAATCTCCTGCGACAACTGTGTCCTTCCCTCCTTCAGCAGTCAATAGTCCGACCCGTGACTCTACTCAAACCCCGCCCCGCCCGAATAGCGCTACATATCATGTGGGCGAGAGGGCGCGCTCCGTCTCACGCCCCACCACCATTGTCCATAGCGTCGGAGGTTTTTTCCGTTCTCGACCTTCGTCGCCTTCACGGTCCACTCAGTCTACGCACATCAGGAAGCATGAATTGTCGAGTAAACCATCGGCGTCTACTTTCAAGCGTTGGATGAAACCGTTCCACAGGCGTACGCATAGTGCGCCCGAGGATGTGAAGCCACCAGACGAGTCACCCGTTCTTCCTGAAATCTGCTTTGGCAGCAGCCTGGAATTAACCACTTCGCCAACTCAACTAGCACCCAGTCCTTCCTCGCCCTAACCAAAACCCCGCCGTGTAGGAGCATGTAACCTTAGATTCATTTGCATCTGTACATTCTGACATCGTATACCATCCATATGTTAAAGCTTTATTGTTTTTTATAACTTAGCGTGTTTCATCAGGGATTTTCGTAATCATATAAGGTTATACATTGATAAAAATACAAGATGAGCAAGGAGAGTAAGAACCAGCAGCGAAAAGAATTAGATACACAGTAGATCAGTCTTCGTCGAGTCTATACAAGGAAGATGAGAGTGGTCATCATGGTATCAGGCCATGACTTCGTAGCAAGGCTTCCCATCTAAAGACGACGATCATTACATGTCGGTCAACGAAGGGACTCAGCAGCACTTACTCGTCATATTTGAGGGTAGTTTCAGCCAGCTGTCGCTTGAGATATCTAAACATAGCAGTCAGCACTCTGGGAAATGTATCGATTGTGGACAGAAGACTAACTGATTTTCTTTGGAGAGCGCATTTCTGGCTTCTTTAGTCCTTTGGAGATCGCTCGTCATGGCTTCCCAAGCTTCATCATCAGGAAGGTTGATGTCATTGTACATGCCATCAAGTTCTTCGTTGAACGCCTGAAGTCGGGCTTAGTACATTCAAGAAAGTCGACCAATGTTTTCCTAACCTCGAACATGATTTCCTTCTCGGCCGTAACATCGTTCAAGAGACTTTTCATCACTTCGCATTGACGTTTGGAATTTTGTACTTCAGTCTTGTACTTGTTGATATCCGCAGATTGCTATGACACGGTGAGTAAGACGAAGACAACGAAGACAACCTACGGACCTCGCGGAAAGCAGTAGACAATTCCTCAAGAGAACCTTGAATGTTGTTGTAGCCATTTATGCCCTGCATCAGGGAGTCATCGGCTTCAGCTATCGATTGAATAAGGGGCTTAAATGCGTCGGTTCCATCAAAGCTTGGTGCACGCGTGGGCGTATCGAACGCCGAGAAAGGGCGCGGACGGCTCAAAGGGGTTCCTTCTCCTTGCCGTTGACCGATGAGCTTTTGCATTTCCTCCATTCGCTCTTGAGCTGCCTTCGTCTTGGGGGTCGGATATGAGGTACAATCGCTGTGGAGGAGCGCTTAGACGTACCAAAGGTGCGCCACGCGATGGCGTGGATAGTCCCTTCACTGGCGACGAGGGTCGAGAATATGGTTCATTGATCTTCGAGGATTGCAAAGTTTCAAGCTCGACCCTCATACGCTTGACTGCACGATAGGCAGAATCGAGCTGCATACACGAAGTCATGAGAAAGGCGAAGGCTGCTAGGAAAGAAAGTGCTCACATCGACCTTTGTAGCTCTTGAAACTTGCAGAAGTTGATCGGGGTTTATGTGAGCGTGAGATGCATCTAGCGATGGTCTAACATCCGGCATCGAAGCATTATGCTGCAATGCGGGTGTAGTCCGTGGCTGGGTCCTTGCTAAAGGCGACGTCTGACTTCTACGAGCTGCAGGCGGTAGTGGCGCATTGGTTGTTGAGCGAGCAGTGGATTTCTTTTTTATGGACAAAGGTTCTATAATGGAACCACCAGTACTGTTGTTAACGAGTGGCTTGGGTGTCATTTCAGTGTTGCCTGTAGGAAGGAAAGGCTGGCGCTTGCTGCGGGGGATACCCGTGGGACGGGATTGGGTTTGAGTGAGAGGTCGCACAATATCCTCTGATTCGGAATCAGAAGATAGCGCGGATGGGAGCAGGTGTGAGGTCGGTGGCAGTGGCGATGGCGTTCTTGGTCCCATGGGTCGGCGGTCAGAAGAGTGACGCGACATAGAGCGTGTCCTTCGAGGGTTGTCGCTATCAGCGGTAACGGTACACTGGCTATTCGAATCCCTCGAGGTTGACGCTCTTGAAGCGGGACGTAGAGATGTTTCGTCTGCTATGAATTTGACTTCAGTCGGACGACCTTTCAAATGGAAATGATACTAACCTTCCATAATTGGGGCTTCTAGAGGTACAGGAAGAGGCTTCGATGGAGCGCGGTCATATTGGCTCTTGCTGTTCTTCCTTGCCAATTTGAGTTGCAACGCAAGATTGCGCTCCGATGCATCCATATCGCGTGCAGTGGCCATGAAAGAGTCGTCCTCTTCGAGATCACTACAATCTGTGTCTCCTCCACGCGAACTCGACCTTGAGCGAGGTGGGGCTCTTGACTGACTGCGACTAGGCGCCCGGCTGTTTCTACTTGACGGACGCTCTGGCACTACGGGCGAATAGCCCCGCTTCACGCCACGCGTGGGAGAGGCGTTATTGGAGCCGAACGAATCATCGTCCATCGTTGACATGGTGGTCGCAATGGTGGAGTTGGACCGATGAGAGAACCTCGTCAAACTGTCGTCGCCAGTTGTCGTTGTGTGAGTGTACGTCGAAGAACGACTGTTGGTTGACTTGGACCGTCGGTGGCTATTTATTGAGCCAGCAAAGAAGTCGCCGACTGGACGTGAGTTGAACAAGTTACGGGAGATCGCATCCAAACCGAAGATGGATACCTTTGAACGAGCAGTGGGTGTAGAAGGACGGGAATTCGCCCTGCCCGTCCGGAATTCAAAAAGCCCATATTGATGTACTGCACAATGGTAAGAAAACATTCGCTACATTTAACGCAGACTTACTCGTCAAAATGATACGATTAGGAACGCGGGACGTTTGAACAATGTCTTCTTCTCCAGGATCGGAAGGATCTGTGGACGTTACTTTATACCGACATACGCCGCCTGCCAGAGGCTGAAGCCGGATGACAGCAAAAGGCGGGCCCTCGACGCCGAAGGGAATATTATCTGCCCCACCGACTGCATCGATGTGGACCACAATCTTGGTCTATAACATTCTGAGCGATGATAAAAGAGAATATCGGTCAAGTCACCTTCTTAATTTCTTGTAGAAATGCAGTGCGTTGGTAGACGTTGTAATAAGTTCGAGCTGCAGTGACTCGACCATTTTTGGATTCGACCTCCACCTCTTCCGACTGCAGAACAACAGACTGACCAGCCCTGGTACGATACTTGGCTTGCGCGGTCCAAAGATTGCGCAGAAAGCGAGTCTTGTCGGCTTCCGTGCCTGTTGGGTCCACATTACCTGGTGGCTTGACAACTGTCAAGAACCTAAGTGGTCGATTGGACCATCGTTCAGTAAGTTCCTGAGGCGCATTTTCCAGGTACAAATGGAAGTCTGCAATCTACTGAGTTGTTGTTATACCAAAAAGCGAGTGGTACTCACCCGGCCCTCCAACATCTGTCACTACTACCTCAGTTATGTCCATGACACCCTTGAAGCTCATGGCGTTTTTACGCTTGCCGCCGCTCATGCTACTGGTCTTAGTGACCTTTTCGACATCATCCAGACCAGACAGTGCACGACAACCTTTCTCTCCGTTTCCTGGACGCTTAACGATCAACAACTTGTCGTCGAACAGTATCAGCGAACAGTGCAAGACGGTTGAGAGACTGGCAGAAGAGGAGTTGTTCGAAGGCGCGTCGGAAAACACATCTTCGACGTCGATGCAGTCTATAAACCGCCGGGAGTTTGAGAACAGATCGGGAGGGAACTCTTGGATGTTGGAGCTCAAGCAGTAAAAGATAGTGGCGCGTTTAGTTTGCTCGTCGGCTTCAGCAAGCGCAATTTTACTAGCAATCTCGTCTGCCTCGATCAATTTGGCGCGTTGCGGGTCTCCGGGCGCCATGTACTTGATCATAGTACGAAACATGAGAGTATAACGCGGTATACGCTGAACGGGGTCCATAAGAAGCTCCCGGAGTCCAACACGGTTTCGGGTGTCTGTCGACTGATACTTGATGCGCTGTTGACGCGTCAGCACGAACAAAGGAAACATGACGCAGACAAACATCAATATATGCGGCAAATGGGGATGATCGTTTTGACATTTCCCGCTCAAAGATCATTTGTGCGTCCTCGCGCTTGACATAGTACTGTCGGTACTGCTCGAATCCTCTGAGCTGCTTAAAATGGCGAAGAGCAACATCCCCGATACCACCAACGGTCTTGGCGCCGTTTGGGGCCATCATCTTCTCCAGGTCTGTCAGGAAAGCCTCGTTGACAGGGAGCAGGTTATCGACGTTGCCGAACATGGTCTTGGCCTCATACGACGGCAGTATGGCGGTGCTTCTACTCCTCGAGAAGTTTCTGAGAGGATCCGCGTAGTCATTCTTCAAGATCTGGAGCCGTTTCACGTAGGAACGCTCTGTCGCCACTAGTTCATTAATGACAGACGTTAAAGCGGACGAATCGGTTAGCGCGCGCTTCCTCGCGGCGCCGGTCTATCAACGCATAAGCCCCGGTATCCATCAACGTCGTGAAAAAAAGCGTACCGAGTCCGCCGAGTCAGAACCTGCGGTCGAATCAAGAAGATGGGCTTCGTCGGTTTCCAACAAATCGCCCAGCGAAAGGACCAGGTCCTGGATCTCTACCACGAGATATGAGCGCTGCTACAGAGCATTAGAGTACACCACACACCATCTGGAAGCCGCTTGCCGCTCTCAGAGCCCTCCACCACGACACCGCAGAAAAATACCCTCTTTGTCGACGACGAGGGTCCGTATGTGTCTGAGCGAGGCCGGATTTCTTCGCCAGTGGCGAGAGGCACAACCTTCCTCGGCGACGACCTCAGCGCCATCGCGTTTGTGGATGTCAAGGGGAATTCCACCTTTAGCACAAGTGGGGATTATGGATGACGGTGTTCGAAAGGGTCGCGAGGGCATCAACAACCACCGACACGATCACGTGCATTGCTGCGGTTCTTCGAGCCGAGCTTCCGGAAACTTCAAACTCCCGCACTCGCCCCGCAACGTTCAACAGCTTAAATTCACTCTGATATTTACTTGCTTTTCGAAACTTCTTCGAACGAGTGTTAACAACAATAATTGCAGGCAGGCAACTCGATAGTGGCCCATGATCAAGGTATATAAAGTAGTACAATTGAGTTCCTGCCCGACTTTCAAAAATGCGAAATGTATAGTAGTATCCTGCCCAAACACTTCTCCAATAAACCCGATCCCGCGGTGTATACCGCGCCATGCCCGATGAGTGCTATATGTGACAAACGTCATGAAGAATGCAGTGCATTAGTGTGTGTTATGCTGAATTATGAGCAGATAAGTAGCGTCGTTATGGGATGGCAACGAGAACGAAGCGGCGGTGGTGGATGAATGAAGATACAAGGCACCAACGCGCAAGATGCCGGCGCGCGAAGAGAGACATCATCACTGCGAGCTTTGACGCTGCTGCCATAGAGGTCATGAATCGACAACTACAGTTGTTGGACTCGTCGGACTCGTTGGGCTTGTTGGGCTCGGTGGCATTGGCAGTGGCGGTGGTGGAGAGTCGCTCATTGGGGTGCCAGCTCTCGAACGCTCGGCTATGGTGGCTGTCGGTCCTATCCCATCAGAGCCTGTTTGTGAGCGTGTGGGCGCTAGTGTACGATCTGTATCAACGGTGGCAATAGTGGTGACAGGTTGGTTATGAGGATAATATGACACTCGTTGCGACCGAGCGTAGTCGTATACTGAGAACCTAAGATACTTCGAGTTAGCAATGACAAATGAGCGTGAACTTAACGCACTGCTCCTCAAGTTGTCGAAGTTCCGGTTTTAACTTGTCAAGATCATTGTTAGCCTTCCGCTTGGTGTGCGTGAGAGGTTTTTCAACCATCAGAAATTCATCCAATTCATGTGAGACGTCAAAATTGGCGTGTTTCAGCTATCCGTCACCTTTAGTACGGTTCATATCGAACAGAAACCTAGCAACTCACATCTGGTACAAATGGTGGTGTAAGTTCTTTGTTTTCTAGCGCGTCCCAGTCAATAGTTGAAAACCACGGGTGGCGGCGGATATCGTCTATTCCCTGGCCATCGGGTTTGCACCCTAACCGAGTAGTGACGTCTCGTTCGATAAACTGAAATACGGATCAGAACCCAAGGACAGACTTGATTAGAAATGCGCAATTACCCCTTTCAATGCCTTAATACCAGCCGGGCTGAGGCTTGAATCTTCAGGGAATTTGAGAGGGTCCTTGAGAATGGAATGGGTCATCCGCTCAGCGTTCCTGCCGTCAAAAGGCCTCCGATGGAATAGGAGCTCGTAAGCTGTTATTCCTAGACTCCACCAGTCGATCTCCCAAGAGTATCCCTTTTTCCCGACGACTTGAGGAGCCATGTATGCCATACTGCCGGCTATGCTGGTATGCATCCTCCGCTCCGAATAATGGATAGCAACATTGAAGTCCGTGAGATGAGCATGACCTGCGGAATCAAGAAGAATGTTGTCGGGTTTGAGGTCACTGAGACAACGGTCAGTGCATGCGGGGCAAGTGGCGAAAAGTCGTACCGATGTATTATCCGTTGCCGGTGAAGATATTCGAGTCCACAAGAGAGTTCAGCCACCCAGAATGCGACAACATCTTCTGCGATGCGTCCCTTCCGTTCTAGATGGACTAGAAAAGATGTAAGCAAAGAGATGAAAAGAACAGATCGCGTACGCACATCGCAGGTCCCCTCCAAGCATGAGATCTAAGACAAAGAAACAATTCTCGTCGTCCTGGAACGCGTAGCGCATGTTGACAACGAATGCATGGTCTATCTGGTGAAGCGAGATGTACGTGAACAACATAGCCCACCCTGGGGAAATGACGAATGTACCTCCTCCAGTAAGCGACGTTCTTGAACAACATTGGCGACAGCCTTCTGCCGTATACACTGGGCTTTCTCGATGTACTTGAGGGCGTAAAGTTTTTTGGACTTCTTGTGCTCAACGACGCGAACCTACGGGGGGTCAGCAGCGCCCATCGCGCTCTGAGACGGCGCACCTTGCCGAAAGCACCTCGGCCGACAGCGCGGTGGAGATCAAAGTGGTAGAGGGTGACTTCACCATCAAAGTCGATGGGCTCGGAAAAGCAGCAGCCCATGTCTCATTACTGGGAGGGAAAGGAGCGGAGGGAAGCTGATGAGCTTTCTCAATTCAAAAGGAATGCATACTTTGTTCTATGTATGGGACCTAGCCCCTAACTTGATATTTTTCAATTTGCCTGTCTCAGCCATGTCTTTGCTCTACCCATTTCCCGCTGCACTTTCTGCTAAGTTTCCTGTTCAATTTTGATAAGGAGTCGTCCGCTCTGCTCGCGCGCGCCCCTCTGTAGCGGCAAAACTCTCCTGACCTTTTGGCTAAATAGCTTGTGATCTGTCAATTCTGCACCGGTTTTTCCTCTTTCAATCAAATAGACACAGATACCTCATGTCCGCCTCATGGCTTTTCTCTTTCATCCCTTTCAACAACTTCAGGGCTCTCGCAGTTCTTTATTCTCCATGCAGGACGCGCCTTATCTTGCTCATCCCCACTTCGCAATGTACGCGTTCTTGCCCTGCATGCTCTTGTTCCCGTTTAGTTGCCACCATGTGATCACGAGTTGGTGTACGTTAACCCCTCCTCCACTTGACCCGCGCGCAACGTCAAACAGCGGGGCCCGGCGGCTTTGAATTTCTGAGAGCGCGTGAACGTTCTCAATGATCGAGATATCGATCGTGTCCGCCACGAATTGTTAGGGACTCTTTTCGTTGTCGCTCAGCGCTGCAGGCTGTATACAGCTATGGTGCAAATCTCTTCGGGCCACAATCAATGTTAACCTAGAGGCTAGAGGCTCCCATCAAGATCATGTATTGATATCATTCCTCGGCGTTTAGTATTTTGATTGATCGATATCGTTTCAACGTTTCCGTACATCGCACTGGACGCGTTTATCCGTGGCATGCTAACGCCTAGACCAAACACGCGTGCCATCGTTTCCTCGGAAATAACTGAGACTAAATGAACAGCGCCACAATGTTCTCTGTCAATCAAATATCTCAATCTCCTCACTAACCAATCTGTCTTCCTCCTTCGGTGAGCCTGTATCATAGTGCGGCGCCTGGATACGCCTCACGATCAACTTGGTTTCCTCTCCCTTTCTCTTCAACGTCCGCATAACCTTGGTAGCAGCGTCCACCGTTGCCTGGTCGCTCATTGGCTCTTCGGTCGCCTTTGGGAAAGTCACAATGAGCGTTTTCAGGCTCTTCAACTGCACAAGCTTGGGTATGATATTTGCCCACTCCGCTGGAGCGGTATCCTGTGAGCTGATCCCTAGCCCTTCGCAGACAGGACGGCGAATTTCGACTGTGTGAAGGCTACTGGGCGCACTCTTCACAAGGCCTACTCTTAGGTTGAGGTATTCTCCTACGAGTAGTAGGACAGAGTCATCACTCACGATCAACGAGTTTAGGATCTTTCACCCAGTCTATCATCCCGTCAAGAACTTGGCACTTGGGCAGCTTCTTGAGTCCACCTATGATTGTTGAACCAGCACCTCCGGCACAACGTATGTGCAAGACGTTAGGGCAAACACCGATGACCGCGTTGGCGGCCTCCGTTGGAACAATGAGAGTCGCAACACTTGGCAGCTGAAGGTCCTTGATTGCCTTCCCCAATGCACCTGGTGTTTTGCAATGAATGACATGAAGCGTACGCAGATTTGGCAACATTTGCAGCAGCTCTTTCAAGCTCCTGAGAGTCGCCTCCACATCTGACTTGGTAAGCACGATGGAGAGCGTCCTGGATTTCGCGTCAGACACGTATCAAACAAGCGGAAAGACTCGTGTAGTACTTACCGCACACTTTCCTTGACATGTTTGCCCATCTTTTTCATTCCAGCGGCCTTGCGCTGGAGCCCAGACATCACGAATATAAACCATTTCGAGGCGCGGGCCGGCGGCACGAAGCAGCAATCAAAGCGTTCCCAAGCCCATGGCAGGAGGTGCGTTTGAAGAGCTTTGCAAGTCTGGGAAAGTGCGCGGACAGCCTCGGTGCGCTCGCGCCAGCGGAGGTGAGCAGTCGACCCCATTGACCCTCCGTATGTATCGTGATAATACTCCAAGGGTATCTGGCGCAGGTAGCTGAAGATTTCTGAGGTGATCTCGTTGGGGAGAGTAAGAAACGGAGTAGGCGCCATGTTGGTCGATAGAGAGGAAAGTGGAAGATAGCGCCAATAAATAACCCAGTCATCAATTTGAAACAGTCAAAATCGTGCTTCAAGGGTGGAGTGTCACAGCCTCAACTCGTAATTAAGCACTTTCCTATGACGTCTATCTAATAAGTGGAGCGCCATCGATTCAAACATGCAGCTCTACGCGTTGTCCAACTTGTCGCGCTTTTAGAAAGAAGGTTGAACGCGATCGGGGAACTCGGAACTCGGTCCGAAAAAATTCTACCATCACCATTCTACGAAACAAGGTTCCGGACACCTTGACGCCGGACTGAGGATTGGCTCAAACTCGAGTCAACGGACGGGCGGTGTATGACTCCTCTACTCAGATGGAGGACACTGACTCAGAGATGGCTCCGTCCTCGTACTACCACTCCAAGGTTCTACCATATGGATTCCACACGAAATATCCGTAGCGGACCAATCAATGTGACCTTCTTGGGTACCGTCTCTGCTTCGCCGACGTCGACGCGCCGCCATTCAGCGCTCACCCTGAGAATGGGCGGCGACGTCTGGCTGTTTGACTGTGGTGAAGGCACGCAGACCCAACTTCAGCGGAGCACTATTCTTATGGGGAGCATCGAGAAAATTTTCATAACACATACCCATGGTGCGCCTGGTCTCTCCTGTGGGCGTAGTTAGCTTACGCCGCTTCCAAGGTGATCATATCGCAGGATTAGTACCGCTCATGTGCGCCCTACTTGATGGCGACGGAGGTGCAGCGGAAGGCGACGATCCGCGTCTCACTCAAGATGGAACTGCTAAAGTAAGTGTTCCCTAATGATTCTTCATTCCTGTGAAGTGAACGAACTGTTTTTAGCCTCTTGAAATTTACGGACCGTTAGGCACGCGCGCCTACATTCGAAGCTGCCTTAAATACACGTATACGGCTCTGCAAGAGTCATACGTTGTCCACGAACTACGCTTTCCGAAGGATCCCAGGAACGACTTCACGTATCTTCCTCCCCATCGTCACGAACTGCCAGGGCGTAATATCGAGCAGGAAGGTGGCTTCTGGCATCTATACGACGATGGAGTTGTCGCTGTTTCTGCTGCACCCATCCGCCATTCTATTCCTTGTGTCGGATATGTTGTCAAGGAAGCTTACCTCCCGGGCAAGATTGATCCTAAACTCTACATCCCCGCCATAAAGAAAGCCGGAGACAGCTTACGCCTCATGTCGGATTTGCAGCGTGGCGAGACAGTTAAACTGTCAGACGGCACTGTACTAAAGGGACCGGCTCATCGACCAGGCAGGAAGATCGTAGTCCTTGGAGATACTTACAATCCTTCACAAATTGTGCCTCTTGCTATGGATGCAGATCTCCTTATACACGAGGCAACCAATGCCCATCTACCGCATATTGGCCTCCCGCAATTCGAGGTAGACGGCGAAACTGTCGAAACTGTCGAGAAACGTGCCAAATCACGCGGTCATTCCACACCTCAAATGGCGGGCGCTTTTGCGTGTACGATTCGGGCCAAACAGCTCATCATGAATCACTTCTCCGGCAGATATGGTGGAGACAATGATGTGAACGAGGAGTCGATGATAGTCATGAATGCCATTGCCGATCTGGCAAAGTCAGAGTACGATGGCGGCGTGCTTTGCGCGAGGGATCTCATGAGCTACGACGTGGTCGTACCAAAATAATCAATCCCATTTGAGGTACACTATGTCTCCTCGTCGTCGTCGTCTGGAGGCTCTGATAATTCACTGCTCGCATCTGTGGCCTCGCCCTCTTCCATATCCTCTCGTGCCTTCTTTTTGCCCTTTGGGTCCTCTTCAACCTCACCCATCTCTATGTCGTCGCTGCCATTCTGGTTCGCACCAACCGACGTCCTGTCACCATCCTCCATCTTTATGCCAACAGAGAGTGGTGTACCCTCCGCTGCACTCTCCCCAGAACCGCCATCTGGTGCAGGTGTGAGTCTCGGAGTGGTAGCAGTGGTCTCTATTGGATTCCCGGATAGACGAAGGACACCAAGATTGCTAACGATAGTGTCGAAGGAGAGCTTTTGGGCGTGTATCGTGTGATTTAGGGTTTCGTGTTCGGCGCGGATTGTTACAATGTCGTTTTCCAGAGATTCAATTATTCTAGTATTCGCTTAGAGTTAGAGTAGAGCGCAGACGTTAATATACACATACTTGTCCAACTCATCACGACTGGGAAGAGTGTTGATCTTTTCAGCCACCAAGTCGTACTCCATCTTACGGCGTCGAATTATTTGGGCATGTTCGAGCGAGCCTTGAGCTGTTCTATCTGGCCAATGAGGCGACTATGGTCGTCCTCTAGATAACTGTGTTTAGAGGTGCATATAAAGCCAATTAGGCATTGAACGCACCTATTCGCTGACGTTCCTTCTGGTACTCCTCGACCTGTCGCGCCTCCGCCTCACATATCATGGCGCTCTTGGACAATGCTAGTCTGAAGGCTTCCAATTCCACCAAAAATGATTCTCTAGCATCATCTGTAGTGGTCTTGCCGTCCGACGCCTGCTTGGAGGCTACATAAGTGTGGAACTTTTTCACGACGCGGCGCAGAGGTCGGTCATCGTTGTATATTCGCGTATGGATAATCGCATCTAGCAATAAACGTTGAATATGGAATAATGTTGAATGCTCGGCCTACCTTCTTCGTCTTGGGAGAACTGGGAAACCGGCAGAGGAGCGGGAGGTTGTGGTGTTGAGGCAGCCATCATGTGGCTGTGCGGTCTCTGCTTTAGGCCACATCCTTCTCCTCCGAAGCTTCTTCGTCCTCTGCTTTCGACTGTGATGTTCCCACGTATTCGTGGAGATCCTTCACGACGCAATCAAAAGGTGAACGCAATGGCGACTGGTCTAGTTCTGGACATATCTCGGCGGCTAGCTTTGGCGCACAATTTTCCGACCATTCATCAGCAGAACTCTGTCAGCTTTCATTTACACGCAACCACCCTGTAGATCTTGTGGAAGATTCTCCTCAGCTCCGCCTAGCTGACTCGTCTCGGAGCCCGTGTACCTCAACTTGTTTAGTAGTCTCTAATCCCGTGCTTCAGTGAACTCAGTCCCTTTTCTTGTTGTCAACTCACGCTCAGTCTGGATCTATTAGGCGGCATGGGGTCTAAACGTTAAACCGTGTTGATGACTTACCCATTGCATATTTTCAACTGTCATCACTCTCTGACTTCGCAAAGTGGAGCTTCAAGGTGAAGTCTTCTGTGGTTGGGCCATGACTTGCAAACAAATGGAGCTGATTGATCGGAGGTGGGCGGTCCTTCGAGGTTCGTCGACTGCGACTGCGGAAGGCCACAGTATCGTGAACAATGCCCTTTATGTGCTCATTCTTTGAGGGTACATGACGACTGCCGGCTTTTATTGCTGCAGGTGCCGCTGCGGCGCGATGAACGCTCCAGCAGCTCAGCTTCACTAGACCCAATCTCTTCGACACGACGATACTCAGCGCACTCTGGATTGTCTTTGGGTCACTTCTCAGAGGCTCTTGGCAGACACAAGGAACCTAGAATGGATCCTTGCAGGTCGAGGGAAATGCTTCAGTTATGCCCATGGATACAACGGGCTGACATGGAGACGCAGGGCGAACGGCCCGCAGCCGAACCATCGCATCTTGATAAGAGTACTGATTTCACTCTACAAGATCTGTTGCGCCAACTAGGACAGCATACACGTCGAGTTCAACTCGAACGCTTTGCGAAATAACAACAATTTACGGACATCCACTTTGCTGGGAACATCCCGCCTCCACTGTCCTGGGTTAAGAACGAGAGGATCAGGCCCGCCAGATCTGATCGATCGTTCTAGGTGCGCAGTCCTGATTTTTCACGTTGCTGGAGTAGCGTGCCGCGGTTGGGTGGTCACAATGCTTTGTGGACTCGCTATATATATAAAAAGTCTCCGCTTCAACGCGTTGCCACTTTCAACCCAATCGCCCACTTTCTTTTCAGCATCTGAACGCAGTCAGGCCACTGCCTCTTCAGCCAGGTTTCTGCCATCACGGTGTCCATCATTCCTCAAGCGTTCATAGTCGCCCACTCTTCGCGACTTTGATTTCAAGTTGTTCGCCATGTCTTCCTATCCCGCATCATCCACTGCCACCGCAAGCAACGCGACGTCGAGCGTCGCAGGTGCTACTGCTGGTGGAGCAGCACCAGCCGCTGGCGGCGCTGGTCAAGGCCCGCCTGGTGTCGACCAAGAAACCCTTATCTACCACATCTGCATTCTCGTTCTTGGTCTTATCGCTCTTTTATTCCTTTTGAGAATCCCCCGGATTGTCGCCCGCCTTACGCGCAGAGCGGCATGGTCGCAGGGCCATTTCCTCCGCAACGTCGCCTTCAATGGATCGCCGCGGATTGTCCACCTCACTCATGACAAATCCCCGGCTAACGGCATGTCCTCCGATGACTCGCATACTTACTATCAACACGCTACACATATCCAGCGTACAGATGAAAAGGGCGGCCAGATGGTTATGAATTATCCCTCGCACGTCTCCACATGCCCAAGCTTCCTGCGGGAATTCTCGTCTGAGCTCTCGACTCGCATCTTCCCTGGATATTCTCTGTCACAGGTCATTTGCGGCTTGGTGTATACTGGGTGCTGGGTCTACCCCACACTGTACAAGTCGAACCCGTTCTCAGAACCGGAACGAATGGGATGGGTTGCTATTGGTCAATTGCCTTTCGTCTTTGCGTTCGCAGCGAAGAACAATGTCCTTGGTCCTTTCTTAGGTCTCGGCTACGAAAAGGTATGTTTTGGTCAGTTTTTTTTATCTCGCATCTCATCAACATATCTAGTTGAACTTTATGCACCGCATCGTTGGAATGATCATGGTTGTCGCGGTGAACGTACATGGCATGGGATACAGTATGTCGTCTTCACTAAACATTTGCACGGTTCTCATCTATCGGCATAGTTTATAAGTGGTTGATTAACGAAGTATTTTCGGAGAAGATCGCTCAACCATCATATTACTGGGGTCTCATTGGCCTTATTTCGTGCGATATTCTATATTTCTTCTCCACCGAGTTTTGGAGAAAGAAGGCGTACAATGTCTTCTTGGGCAGCCACATTAGCGGTTTCAGTCTGCTTCTAGCAGCGGTACGTTATTTCATTCCTCTTGCTGTGGCTCAGATGTACTGATGAACTTTCAGGCTTGGATGCACAAAGAAGCTGATGCACCATTCGTATGGGCTGCTATTGCTCTTTACTCGTTCGACAGCCTCATGCGGTGGATCAAGACTCGCGTTCACACCGCCATCGCCCGACCCCTCCCCGAATTGGGCATGACCCGTCTTGAGATTCCACAGATCAACGCCGGATGGAGGGCAGGTCAACATGTCCGCCTCCGCGTCCTCTCGTCTGGCATGGGCTTGTTCGGTTGGCAGAGGTTCATCCTTTCACCATCGCCAGCGCCAGCGATGGTCCCGAGGGCATGATCCTGATGATTAAGAAGTCGGCGGGTGGACGAATAAGCTTTTCGACATTTCTAGCAGCGGAGGCTACATGAGGCAGGTTGGACGAAATGTTACGGTCATGTTGAGGCCCGTACGGTGCGTTTCTAGCATCCATCAACTGAATTGTACTTACGTTCGTCTTTCAGGCGGACCTGGACATGCTATTCCTGCCAGCAATTCTGCCGTTCTTCGTCGTGGGTGGAAGTGGATAACGTATGCCCTCGCCGGCATAACGAGCTCATTCAAAGGATCTGAGGGGAGAGAGTAGAGTTAAGATGATAGAACTCATTGGACAGTGCAGGATCTGGTACACCTTTTTCCCCATGTTCCGACATTACTCAAGGATGTTCTAGCTGCCTCGTTCCTCTTGTACCAACATTTCCCATGATCCAGCAAAGTCTGTACCGCCGGTCAGAATCTCCGTATTCTACACTCGGGCAGTCACGGAAGTTCCCTTTCCCCAAGACTTTTCCACCTCGTCTTTCGCTTTCGCCTGGACGCCCAAGTTGTCGACTATGTTCGAGGCGACCATTTCGCGGGCGGTCACTGCGGGATCGGGTCACGAAATGGCATGATGGTTGTGTTTGCGGCCCGACTGCTCTTGCCGATGACGTTGTCAGACAGGTCAGCCAATTATCCCAAGAGACGGGATGAGATGGGTGTATTGAGGTCCATGAAGAGTAAGTCTCGTTACCCAATCGACTGTGCTCGTTTTACTCACGTTTCCTCTTATAGCGTTTTCGGATGGTAACCTGACATGTACATAGAGCAGGCACACGCAGGACTGTTTTTGTATGAGGTGTTATAGATTAATTTTGTTTTTTTTGTATCAACAGTTGAAACTACGCGTCACGGAGGCGTATGTATATTCTGCGTGAAGTTCTATTGAGGACTCAATCGTTAAAGTGTTTGATGTTGGAATATCAAGTGCATTGCTGCACTCAATACCGGTACTCCCGATCTCGGCGCACTCCACCGGTGCCATCACCACCGACTCGCCACCATTCCCGTCGTAGATTAGTCATGCCTCCGATAGGTATTCTTAGTACTTACCTGTAGAGTATAAAGGACATGTAGGTATTAGTACAATCCAGTTTCGAATTTGCGGGTTTCCGCACCTTAGTCCGCCAAGTTCAACTCACCGTTCATTCCGTGTCGTTCGCTCTCGTTTTCTCACATTTGACTGCCCTTCTGTAGCTGATAGTTCGAGACATGGACCATTCTATCGTTTGAGCTCGCTTGAGTACCGGCCTTCGAACAATACCACGGTGTATCTTGTGGAGTCCCATCCTCGTAAACGTCGCGGACACGTGAGATCTAAAGCGCGTGCACCATTCGACTTGTCCATCATCGATGACTCGGGACTTAGCCACCTTTCGTCGCCGTCTACTCGGACATACGGTCTCGTGAACGACGTGTAGTTCCGCGCAATACCTAGGCAAGGACGAGTGACACTCGTGATGGCATCCACGCCATTGGCATTTCCCCACACCTGCCGGTCGGATTTATCGGTCAAGAACACTTATAAGCAATGAGTCACTGGCAAATCTCCAGTCTTCTCCGTCGCCAGATAAGAACAATGTCCATCGATATCGACGCCGCCAGAGCCACCGTCGCCGCTCGAATCAAGATTGAACTGCAATCGGAGAGCCAAGATGTCAAGGATGCGCAAAGGAAACAGATCGCTCGCTCGTTTGTGTGTAAGTGATAGACGCGCCCTCTTCCCTAAATGATGATTGACTGATTCTGTCTTAGCGGATACTATTACGGGTCTGTAGCCTCCATATGCAGCTTACGGATGCTGATACGAAGCACGTAGCTCCTACGAAGGAAATGAACGAGTACGCCCTCCAACACGGTACACTAGGCGACGACGTGTACGACGAACCCTCAACCATGTGCGCGGCCTTTACTCTTCGATCCCCGACTTCCCTAATCAGTCACCAGAGCCTTGGAAGCTCATGTGGCGAAGATAACTGGCAAAGAGGCCGGTCTCTTCATGTCCTCTGGTACTCTCTCGAATCAGATAGGAATCCGGACTCACCTCAAGCAACCACCCTATACCGTTCTTTTGGACCAGCGCTCCCACGTCTACAAGTATGTTCATAGCTCTGGCTATCTAACGTCTCTCATGATGATGGTACCAGATATGAATGTGGAGGATTAGGCTTCCATTCTGGCGCCGCCGTCAGCACCGTGATTCCATCCAATGGCGCGTATATATGCTCTTACGAGCGACCTTTATTTAAAGCCAAACTTTTCAGGTCACCACCTTAGGCTCGCCGACGTGACAGAGAATATGGTGTATGGACCAGACTTTCACAGGTGGGGTTCCGCGCTTCCTGAAGACTACATTAATCTTTGCAAGTGCGCCAACGGCGGTCATATCTCTTGAGAACACCCTCAACGGAACCATATTCCCTCAGGATGAGATCGTCGCGATATCCAAATTTGCGCGTTCTCAGGATGTGAACATGCATCTCGACGGCGCTCGATTGTGGCACGTAGCGGCAGAGACAGGCAAGTCAATGGAAGAGCTTTGCGAACCCTTCGACAGTGTCAGTCTCTGTTTCAGCAAAGGCCTCGGTTAGAGAATTCTGTGCAACTTCAACTTCCACCTCACAAACCTGATTCCTCTCTCTTCAGGCGCCCCCATTGGATCGATGCTAGTAGGTCCCAGGGAATACATCACTAGAGCCCGTCGTTTCCGGAAGCTCTTCGGTGGCGGAATGCGCCAAACTGGATTTCTAGCTGCCTCTGCAGCGTACGCCTTGACATACAACTACCCGCTTCTGCCAAAGGTACACGCTCTCACCCGAAAGCTCGAAGCTGGATTAAAAGAGATCGGCGTGACTATTCTTAGTGGCGCAGAGACCTGCATGGTGAGCTTCAACTGATCATGGACTGGGGAACACACTTCATTAGCCTAGGTGCTCTATGATGCATCCAGCATTGGCACCACATTCGAGGAAGTCGCTGCAAGGGCCAAAGCATTACCGGAGCCTATCACACTGCGCCCTGCAGGTCGATTAGTAGTCCACTTGCAAACCACGGAGTCTGCCGTTGACGACCTGTTGGCGGTCATTCGAAAATTGGCGGATGAAAAGAGAGAAGCTGGGTTCGTGAAGCAAATGCCCGCTACTAGTGCCAACGGCTCGGCGAAGATCTATGGGTAAAGGAGGTCGTGCGAATTAACCCAGAATCGAATGTCGTTCGTGCAGTGGATTAAAACTACAGGTATTAGAGACAACGTCATGGTAAGGTACGCACTCTAGAGAGTCATGCGCGTGAGGCTGTGTGTACAGACTATGGAGGGGTATCGTAATACAATTGTAGAGTGTACAAAAGCTCGGTTCACTGTGCAGGCTACATGATTAATAGGAAATATGACGGGCTCAACAACTTGCTGTAAGGTAGATTACGCCCTGCCTTTGCCTTTCTTGCTGGGATCGGCTTCATAGGCATTAGGCTCTGCGTGCTCTTCATGAACAGTGGAACCGTCATCGCGGCTTTTTTGTGCCGCCGAGTCATCGTGGTGGCAGTGTCGCGAATGGCGGTGAGCAGGACGGGCGCCGCCATCATCGTCAGAGGAAGAGTCCTCGTCTGACGACTCGTCGAATCGTTTCGGCTTGTGATATATACAACAGACTGCAGACAGAAGTCAGTACTACAACATGGCGAGGAGCTATAACACACTTTTGCTGCTCTTACGACCACACCCCTCGTTGTCGACAGTGTCCTCACTCCATGCAACTCGGGGTTTTCTGGGCGCCCCGCGGAGCCGCAAAGTTCCAGCAGGCGGCGGGGAATTGGACCTTGACGGTGCTTCATCTGACAAGGTTGGCGTTAACGTTATTGTGCGAGAGCCATCGCCAGGCGCGGACGTAGCGCCTCTGTGACGAGCCGATGTAGACATGATGGACGTTGACAGCAAAGAGATGACTTCACGAATCACGAATCCCAAATTTAGTCATAATCGTCGGCCGATGACTTGCACTTGCGAGGAATCGATATTGACCTCACCACTCCGAAGGCAGTCAAAATCCAGATACAGTAAGCTATTACTACAGTAAACCAGGCTACAGAGATAATGAATAGATATAGTATGCATCACAGCTTGCAAGTCCCAGATAAAGGACTTGAGTACACCCAATCCCTAACCCCACTCGTCCGGCACGAATGGTGTTACCAGCTCATACGTATCCTCGTTCCCGCGTCGACCTGACTTGTTGCTTTTATTTCCTCGGCCAATGACCTTTTTGAAAAGCCCTCCCATCTTGCTCCTCTCAGACTGCTCACCGACATCCATCCGATCCAGACTAGGGTAACACATGTCCATCATCCGCGAAAGCTTGCGGAAGCCAGTCGAACTGTCGTGCGCGTAACGGCGCGACTCATCTAATGCTGCTTGAAGATACAGCGCGAGATTAGGGAAAGAAATAGGAAGTTTGGGATAGGGTAAAGCTTCGGTCGCGGGTATGGTATACGTCTTGGATAAAGGTGTATCGGCGCTATCTCGGAGCACATTGGGCAGCGATGAGAGCGTGTACGACCAGGGCAGTAGCTCTACATCGCTAGTGGTATATTTCTTCGCTCCAGGAAACGTCGGCGGAACAGGATGGTCAATCGTAAACCATACCACGGTACGCCAGTCCATTGAGGCAGGGTGGGGCTAAGAAATGGTTAAGTCACAAATCAGGAGGGCGAATCACGTCCTCTTACCCGGATAAATTGGACCACTACCCGTAGATGTAGGTCTGTCTTGATTACCGACAGTGCCTCTAACGTCGGCTCCACCCGTGTACCCGACAATCGCGCCATCAGCTTTAATAGATGCCGCCAGTTGGGGGCCATAAAGTGGAGAGGAGGACATCGCCCATAGGGAAGGGATATAATGTTTGGCATCACAGCCTGCATGATTTGTAGCGTCGGTGTGATTGCTGGAGGAACGAAGCCGATAGCTATACAAATTGTCAGTAGAGAAATTGAACAGCGCGCGTGAACACGTACAGACACCCCGAAGTAACTCCTGGTCCACGAACTGGTTTCCTCCGACAGTCGGTTGGGGCTCCTCTGTTCCCTCACTAACCGATGATAATGAGCCAATCGTTGGGAGCTGACCATTCGACCCTAATAGTGTTGCATCTGCACTCGCCGGACGCGAGTTGGGAAGTGGCACCTCTGATGAACTGTAATAAGAGCTTGCAGATCCAGCGGAGTTACTGCGATATAGACTTGACTCGACCATCAAGGACGAGTCCGCAGCAGAGAGCGATGGACTCCGTGAGTTGCTAGTAAGTGGCGGGGATATGGCGTCGTTATACGCAGGAGGAGCAGAAGGGGCATTGATCAGTGGTAGGGGCCCACCATCGGCACTGCGTTGCTTCTCCAGCTCCTCTTCAGCTGCTATTTTCCTCGCAAGCTCTTCATCCATAGAATTGATGGTGTGAGATATACTTGAAGGGCCAGCTGCCGGCGACTGAGCCTGAGAGCGAAATTGAGCTTCCTCCTCTTCCTCCTGGGCAGCCAAGTGCCTAGCAAAAGCCTCATCGTCGTCCAAGTGCGATTGAGATGCATCACGTTCCTCCTCTTCAGCAGCAAGTCGCCGAGCGAATGCCTCATCGTCTGAATACTGCGATTGCCAGCTCTCGCTACGCACTATCGAAGTGCTTTCGGAGGCCAGTATGCGATCCGTGGACGAGCCGGGCTGTGCATTGTACGATCGCATGCCCGACGACGTGTACGAATTCATGCCGAGCGATTCCTCAAGAGCGCGCGCGAGATCCTCCTCCTCTTGACTAGAGAGCTTTTCGAGAAACTGCGCCTGCCTAGTAGACTCTGTGCGCGACAACGCCAATGCCTGCTGGAGCTGCGCGGGATCGGTGGGAGATTCAGTGGCATTTGGTTCAGGACTGGCGTTCGGATAAGAGGGAAACGGTAGTTCGGGGCTGGATGAGGGAAGTGAGGGTACTGGTGGTGGTGGCGGGGGCGGGGGCGGGGGCGGGGGCGGTTGTGAACCGAAATACGAGTCGTAGGGCCATTGGGGAGGGTCAGGTGGAGAGCGCTCGCGAATAAGGTCTGGGCTGGTGGATGGCGATTTGCTGCCAAAGAACAGGTCCGGCTTGTGGATGGTTGAGGGTACGTAGCCCGGGGTCAGGATGGGCGGATGTGGGCGCGTCGGCGAGTAACTAGTACTGCGTACAGGCGCTGTAGACGACCTGTATCGTCGTACATCGCGCGGGTCGCCAGTCGGCGGGGAAATGGGCCAGGGCTCTGTCACAGCATCATAAGGCCACTGCATGAATAAAGCAGGAGGCAAACGTACCGGAAGCATTGTCATAGGAGTGCATGATCCAATGCTCGTCGTCGTTGACGGAGAAATGCGCCTGTCAGTGTTTTCGCACTGAGCTTATTAGGAAAGGGTCCAGCGTCTATGATGATGGTAATCCGCCAACAGCGCGGGCGCTTAAGACATTTCTTTCCAAATTCCAACATCCACTTCCTTAATGCATCCCCCTGCATTTGCCTTGGGAGTACTTTGAATGGACATAAGCCAGCCCAATTATTACAACACTCGGCCGGTGATTCGATGAAAGCAGTCAACAACTGACAATGTTGCCGAGTATATATATATTCAGCGGAATGTCTGGCGGATTTGGTAGCACAAATTGTGGATCTAGATAGCGTACAATGCAGGACAACGGGGGTGAATGCTGGGGTGAACGAAACTGAAATGAGATGCAACGTATCAAAGAGGACCGACGAGAAATAGTGGCATAGGTGCAAAAAAAAAAAAAACATATGAGATAAATGCAACATAAAGAACGTGAGCGACGTGAGGGTTCATGATATTGAATGAGATGCAGTGACTTTTGTGGCACCAGGCATTGTGGTCGTTTTGAAGCCAAGTTGGCGCATGACAGCTGCAAAATAAACGTCAGACGCGCCACCGCAATGTTCTTTATAACGACATACATAACAGGTCTGCCTTCTGCAGGGGCTTTGACAATGAAGCGGAAAAGAGGTTATTACCATCGCCTGGGTCCGTGCCACTGTACGCGCTGACGGCAATAATCGGCGTATTAGTATTCTTGCTGTTGGTACTTTTGATGTAACGCGCTGCACCCTCCCCGTCAACTAGACGCCCTCATTAGCCCACCGGTTTCAGGAAACGAGACTTTAACAACGTACGAACTGGCATGTGAAGATCCATCAAGATACAGTCAAACTCTGGAGGAGTAATCAGTAAAACAATGACGGCGTCAGTTTCAGTGTATAGTACGCACTGATATCTCCCATCGCAACACTGATAGCCTCAGAACCATCTGACACAACAACACACCGACAACCCAACCGAATCAACAAGGTCTCGATAATCTTGGCAGTAATAGGGTTGTCTTCCGCGAGCAAGCATGTCACTGCACGATCATGGGGATCTGGTCCTTTCCTCAAGTCAATAGAGTACACAGAAGAGGGCGGTGTCCCGATGGAACCGTGCCCCGAATTCCATGTCTCAGAACCTGATCCATCTCCCACACTAGAGACAGACGCTGTTCGTAATCGACTAGGCATAGAATTTCGCCTGTCTACGCCATCTAAATGGTTGTGCTTGAAACGATCGACGGGCCCGTATTCCGAAGGTTTACGAGCATGGCCCGCACTGCCCGGTGTGCTGGTTCGCGACGGAGATGATGCTATTGACGACGTAGACGTAGCAGGCGATGGAGGATTGGTCGCGATGGCTTTAGGATCTGATGTGGTGACAACACTTGGTGGTTTCTTGATGCGAGTGGACAGACTCCGACGACGATTATGCAGCCCAGACGTTTCGGAAATCGCGTGGGTCAAAGGAACCATCTGGTCGGTCTTCAATTTTCGGATGACATCGTCGTTTGCTTGCTTCAAGACAGGCAAATTCTTGAAGCTGAAGGAGCCAAAATCGTCACTAGCCGACTGAGGTACATTGTCGCGGTCACGGCCGGCCATAGGAATCGGAAGAGGAGGAGGGGGCATCGACGCATCCACCACAGGACTGTTCATGGTGGATTGACCCGCAACCGCTACTTGGTCATCGTCGTGGAATAGTTGAGGGATAGCACCTCGAGGATCAAAGTAGTCGGTCGATTCGGGATCAGTGACCTGAGGAATGAAAGCGGCTTCAGTCGATGTGACTTTATCCCACTCGATGTCGTCAAAGAATGGATGCGCTTTGACTTCGTCGGCGCCATTAGCTCCAAGGCGGGAAGCCGGATCGATGGTCATTAGGCGTTGCATGAAGTTGTGAGCTTCTGGCGAGAACTCGTACCAGTCTTCGTGCCAGTCGATCATCCCAGATAGAATATTTTCGAAGACACGTTCCGGTGTTTCCGCATGGAAAGGCGGAATACCATAGAGAAACTCGTAGGTAATGACACCAAGAGCCCACTAAAAGCAGTAATTAGTTTTGAAAAGCAACGTTACATTGTACCCACCCAATCGACTGCAGCATCATCGCCACGCAAACCCAGGATAGTTTCTGGTGCCAAGTAGTCTGGCGTACCCACAAACTTCTGTTCACCTGGCGGTGTTCCACCTTGTGAATTGGAGTTGGAATGCGAGTGGGACCTTAAATCAGTCGTAAGCTCAGTTGCAAAAGACTGCAAAGGGCTTTCATTGTTTTTCCCTCGTCGTGGGTAGAAACCCATGACCGATTCAGAACCACTTGACTCGCTAACGTCATCTGTTGGAGGCAAGTAAGGCGAGTTCCCAACACGCGGTATTGACTGGGTCCGCTGCGTAAAGTACGACGAACCTCCAGTAGCATCGGCATAGACTAAAGGCGACGACAGATACGCAGAATCGATGGAAGGCGGTCGTGATCGGGAACTGTATCTCGTTTGTGGTCTACCGAGTTGACTTTCGCGAGTCTGTCGTCCAAGTAATCCAATGCGACTGAGACCGAAATCTGTTAGCTTTAGATGGCCGTGCTGGTCAATGAGTAGATTATCAGGTTTCAGATCACTAGAATATTGAGAAATCAAGCCCCGCTCATGACATTGTCAATGCAGACTTACCGATGTACAACTCCACGCTGATGCAGATATTCCAGTCCAAGCACAACCTCAGCAATATAGTTCTTTGTCCACTCCTCTGGCAGCGAGCCCAAGGATTTGATCAGAGCAGCACAGTCTCCGCCGTTCAGGTACTCCATAACAAGATAGAGGTTCTCCTTGCTTTGGAAGGTGAAGTACAACTTTGCGACAAAAGGCGATTCGGCTTGCTTCATCAAAATCATCCGTTCCGCCTTGACGTTAGTGATTTGATTCTTCGCAATCATGTCCGCCTTCTTCAGAACCTTGATCGCATAGTAATCCCCGGTGACTTTCTTCTTGGCCAGGAAGACTGAACCAAAGGCACCTTTACTGATCGGTTTGATGATGTCGAAGTCCTTGATGGAAGCGGGTTGTGTGCGAGTCAACGGGTTAACTGAAGACTGTCTCGGAGACAAAGGAACCGCTGAGGAGCCAGAAGAATGATTGACGGTGGAATGCCGTCTGTGACCACGCTTCATAGAGCGTTGGCGAGTAGGTCCGTCGCGCGCCATGACCTGCGGCGAAGCCGGAGGAGTTACCGCACTGTTAGGTTCCAATAAACTTGAGGATGATTTACGGGTTCTAACAGTGAGAGGAGCAGGATCGAGTTCCATAGCTGGGACGAGATCTTCGGGAGATGGAGCAACTATTGGCGCTGCGAGAGCAAGAGGAGAAGAAATAGAAGAAGGAGTCGAGGAACGAGTGTGCAAAGGACGAGTGTTGGGTGGCGGTGGCGGTGGAGGAGCAGTGCTAGGTTCGGGAGAGGCAGATTGAGGAGGGATAGGAGAAGTTGAGGCCATAGGCGTAGGATCAGGTGAAGACTGGATATCTCCGGTAAACGCATACTCAGACGTCGTACTCGAGTGATCGTCAATGGGAACATGAGCGTCCTCAGGCTCGAGGGCTAGGTGATGACGATCCACAGCGTCCTCTTCACCGCTTTCGCTAGAACCGCTGCTACTATCATCCAGAGTAGCTAAATAGGCGCCGACCTTGTCTTCAGCTTCATGCCAGATTTTCTCAGCATATCTGATCGTATTCTGCATGCGCACGACGTTGTCAATCTTCTGACGCATCACTCGCTCCGCGTCCTGAACAAGCATCCCGAGAGCGTTATCCTCCGTCGTCGGTTTGCCCCAATTCCTAACCTGCGACATCTTGCGCTCCGATGTGGGAGACAGTAACCGCTGACGTTCAATTGGTTCTTTCGATTCTTCCTCTTTGAGGGAAGGCACAGACACCTCGTATGCCACTTGCAAAATATCCTCCAGTTGATCCAGCAACCTCCGCTGCATCTTCTTGACACCAAATCTTTGCATTTTGTTGACGCGGAACAACTGGAGAGGAGAGGAGATGATCGGAGAAGTGGAAGGCGAAAATATGGGCTTGCCGCGATAATACGGCGTGGATACAGGGGAAGAGCGATCCATGGTAGCGCACAAATCTCGAATAGTATTTCGGAGTTCGGAAATGGACTCATTGCATTCGGATATCTCTGCCTCGAGACGATGGGTTTCCGCGCACGTTTCGCTGTGCTTTTCAAAGTACCATTGAGGGATCTGGCATTCACAGATGCGACACAGTATAGGATCAGTGCATATAGGCTCGTTGAAAGGGAATGGATTCTCTGCATCCGTCGACTTGGGCGGTTCTTCGGGAAGCGTAGTGTCGAGAGCAGGAGAAGAGGGCAATTCCTCTGGATCAATATCACCGGCGGCGATCAGCGTTATGGCAGGAGAGTCGTGTTCGTAGCGTGGGGAAGCAATAGGTTTGACAACCCACATGGTGTGGGTTGGTACCCCATCCTCGCGGTCGATCATGAGCATGCCTTTACCCTCCATTCGCTGATAAAGCGTCTGGCCGATTGGGGGTTCGCGCTCTTCGTCACGCTCCAAGCGAAGTCTGAACTGAGCCTCCACGGTATGAGAATCGTCTTCTAAAAGCCGCTGCGTGGCTAGTTGGAAGACATGAGAGTCAGCAGGATGAATCAGTTCAGATATGCCGTTGCTGATGAGATCCTCTGGGTCCGATCTGTGAATGTATTAGGCGGAATTTTGGTAGCACGAACAAGGACCATACCCAACGACAATACTCCAAGCATGATTCACCCATATGAATCGGTCACCGTCCAAGCTCAACTCCATGACGATGTTCTGGTTCTGAGCCGTCTCGGCTTGCAGACGTAACCTTTCAGTGGCCAAAACCCGGGCTGATTCATTATTCTCTTGAACTTTGGGTAGCCCTTTCAGTGATGAGTCCGCGTCCTTTGTTGAAGACCAAGAAGTTGGTAACGGCTCCCGAGTTCGTCGACTCTGACTAGTCGGCCTAGACATGCGAAGTTTATGCTCATCTTCCGGATTCAGTTTGAAAGAATCTAGTTCCATATCTGTTCGACGTGTCGTGGGTGTAGGAGCAGGAGGGACCGAATCGTCGGCAGGCTTCATCACAAACGTCAAAGGTTCATCCATTTCGTCGTCGTCGTCAAAATTCCAGAATTGCTTTTCGGCCTCCCACCATTCGACCACTCGACTGAGACCGGCAATCGCGAGAAGAACTTGGACATACCAGTTGCGACCCTGCCAGTCCGGATGTTCGTCCCAAGCTTTGCCGATATTCTGAACTCTTTGTACAAGAGATTCACAAGCCTTGGGCTGGGCTGTCAGTTGAGAAATAGACATGTCCATAACATCCGTCGCCACCCCGATAATGTCATACAGGGCCGCCATAATAGGATCAATTGGGTCGTCGACGATGATTCGGGAAGAGCGGCGATTGGTAGTGGAAGAAGGAGGTCCATAATCAGCAAAGGAAGCATGAGTTTGAAGGTGTGGTAAAGGAGAGCGTGAGCGCGAGGTTGAACGAGAGCTCTGACCGGAACGTGTTGGACGGGTAGGGATATGAATGGTGCGTGATAATCTCCGTGAAGGGCCCTGTGCGGACCAGGAAGCTGCTGGCGCAGAGGCCGCATTGGCCTGCTTTCGAGTTAACGGCGCTTCGGGAAGGACGATGACTGAACTTGCAGGACTGGCGGCAAGACCACTCGAGGATACGGACGAACTCAAGGGCTTATCCCAAGGATTTGTTTGTTTCCTGGATGTGCCAGGACTCATAGATGATGATGCTGAAGCTGAATGACATGTCTGAGCGGAAAGTCAAGGAGGGGACTGTGACTGACCTTGACGGCTATGTCGACTGCCGAATTCCAATTCAGCCTCGTATCCGCCGTCTGAGCTCGACTCGTCTGCAAGAGGGTCTGAGCGCAGATCGGCGGCGGTGAAGGAATAATGGTCATAATCTCCGGGCTGAGAGTCTCTATCTCGTTCCCGGTCCCTCATTTCACGATCTGTCTCATGATCTCCATCTCTAAGCCTCTCTTCGAAAAACACGGTGATGTTATTGGTGACACGTTGGAGTTCCTTGTCGCATTCCGCCTTTGCTGCCTTGAGGCGCCTGGTGACATGGCGTCGGACAAAGGGCATGGACACTGTGCTAGACCCGCCCGAGGCGTTGGGGTTGGCGAGAGGAGCGGAAGGTGATAGGACGGATTCTGGTGAGAATACAAGAGGACTCGGCGGCTGCCGATGATAATGACCAGACTCTGACATGTGGAGGGCCAGATTGCAGACAGGATAAGCGGGAAGGAAGGCGTGCTAGGCCGAGTGAGAAATGAGGAACCGAGACGGTGACGGGCGGGCGAGTAGAGCGCAATGCGGTGACAAACTTTGTTCAAGATGACATTAGAGGGAGCGGGAAATGGCGACGACGTTGGCCCAACGACGACGATGATGGTCGGAGGCAGACCAGGACAGGGTCTGGATGTACATAAGCATAGGTTAAATTAAATTAAAAATTTTATTTTCGAAAGAGTAACTAATAGTCCTCCGCTGGTTCTGCCTTGCCCGAGCACTAACCTGCAAGGCATTTGGAGGTACTTGGTGGCTGGCATCCTTACAGTATCAGGAAACGGTGAAACGCTGTCACGTGTGACCGTTACATTGCAGCATGCTTCGTTCCATCATCCGCCGACCAGCTAGTCTGCGCGCTTTTTCAACGGGAAATGTCCTTCGCAACGAGGCAGCCAAAGCAAGCCAATCGTCAGAATTGATGGAGTTGTCCTCAGTTCTCCACGATGCCGCCGAAAGGGCACCAGCGACCGGTCCCAGTCAGTCTTTTCCCGTGACCTTGTTAACGAGATGCTCACATTCACAGAAATGGAGCTTGCACATTTAGCAGAGGGAACACGTACCACATCGAATCTCAGAGAATTCCCCGATACTTCGGTGCGTTTACTCTTTCTCCAGCGATTCCATCTAACCAACCCCCAAGATCATCCGTCCCTACGAGCTGACCTACCAGTCCCGTAGAGCGCGTCCGAGCCATGTTCGTCGGACTCCTGCTGTCGGTCCAAACGTTAGGGAGGCCCGTCAACGCGACATTTTCTATTCCCTTGGCCTCGACCCACTCGACTATGCCACAACGCCCGAAGTACTAAATCACTTCATGTCCAGCATGGGTAAAATCAACACCCGTCCCGTCACTGGGCTCACTCGCAAAAATCAGAGACGCATCGGGAAAGCGATAAGACGAGCTAGGATGATGGGGCTCATTCCTGTTTTCAGCACACGTAAAAACCAATTGATCACCAATCCAGTTACGGACTTGGAAGACAATGACGAGTTCCAGTAGCTTTAGCGTAGCCAATATCCACTCTTTTTTTATTACAATGTCAAGTTATCATAGCTCGGCGAGGAGCATTGTTCCCAGTGTCTGCACAACTTGGTCTCCCATCGCCTTCTCAACAGCTTCCTCTAAATGCCGCTTGGGGTCTTGTTTTCCAACATGACGCGTCTTGAGCTGGTCAGCAGTCAGCGTCGATTCTTCCTGAACCGATTTGTTGTATGCTTCTGAAAGAGAAAGCATGGACTGAATGACCAAGTCAACTGACATTCATAACACCCTGAACACGGCATACCTTGATAGCTTTCTCGTTGTCTTCTTTATGCAGATGAAAGTCTCGCAGTCGGAGGCCTTCCGTCCAGTTGCGTTTGTGTAGGTTCATTAGCATGGCCTGCTCCAATTCTGTCTTGCGATAATTGACAGCAATAGAGTAGTAGTGTCGGTTGAGGCCGTGAATGAGGGCCTGTATTGACGGTTTGTTGATATGACCGATGTTGGAGGTCGTCTGACGAGGCTCCCTTCCAGCAATCACAGTTTGGGGATTGATCAGGCGGAACGCGTCAATGACAACTTTACCCTTGACGGACTGAATGGGGTCGACGACCACGGCGACGGAACGAGAGTTGAGGGATTCAAAGGACTAGCACAGACTTGTTCAATATCAAACTTGAGGACATATGACAAGCATAGCTCACCTGCTGAGTATTAATATCTACACTGGATAACCAACACCCGAAACCGGGGTGCGAATGATACCAGCCGACCACCATTTCTGGTCTGGATGACAATTTAATATGGACAAGTTTGGAACGGAGAGAGAGGAAACCTCACCGTCCGGTCTGTTTCAGCATATCGACCATCTTGGCCTGGAAAACGTGATCCACAGACTCTACGCTGACCGTCGTACCGGACTGTGGCATAGCAAAGACGTCGATGACCTGAACAGTGTATTCGTCGACAAACTCGCCCAGCATCAGACCCATGACTTCCATAGGGACACCAGCGCGTCCGTGTTTCAGCATCTGTACGTTTTTGAGAAAGACCGTAGGATCAGTCGAATACCACTCGCCTTCAATAAGGCCAGAGATGAGATGTGAATAACCTCGCCGCTACGAAAATGTCAGCCATCGCCTTGGTTGATAGCACAAGATCGTACTTGTCTGGCGTTGTAGCATCGCCGCTTTGACCGCCGCGGCCGCCCATCGGAAAGGTACCTCCCATGAATTCATCCATAATTGAAGAGTGGTAGTTTGAGAATGGCAGTGACGCGTCGCTGGACGTGCGTAACGTGAAGCAAGCTGAACCAAACATTGACACAGCAGCGGGGGTTTTAGTGCCACCGATCTTGGCACGATTGCTACTGCTACGTGCTTTCCGCGCGCTTGCTTATCCGAGGCCCATCTCAAAAGACGGCCAGTTCAATAAAATTGTGCGGCTTCCATTGCTTTGCTCCGAGTCTCACAAACTCTTATAATATGATATATAAGTATAGTAATGCCGAGAACAGGACCGGTACTTGACGCGACACATCCCAGAAGGACAAGAGGGTGACGAAATAATGCACCTTTCAGCCCACAAGTCGTTCAACAGAATGTTAGCAAATGCGATAATCAAGAGGAAGGCCAAGTGATAGGATTCGGAACTGCAGGGGGGAGGTAAGCAAGCCCCTCAAGACTTGTGAGGGCGATGAGATATTATAAAAGTCACCGCGTTAGATAACAACACTGTTTTCCGTCATAGGAGATAACTATGTAGAGATGAAAACAAGCCTCTACGCTGACGAGAAGCTTAGTAGACTCAATCCGAGTGGTACCAGATTCGATCATCCTCGCAAGTTGAAGAACTCTTCATTCTTCGCCATATCCGCTGTCATTGGAATACCCTATACATAGGATGGTCTGGGTCAATAACGGGGGCAAGTTGACAAATATAAGATGCATGGACAGCAGATGAGGCAAGGAGAATGTCTGAGGGATCAGATATGCGTGAATCCGTGAGCGGGAAAGATAATAACCAGGCTTACGTGCACCTGGTCATAGTGGCAGTACGACTGGTGGTGGAACCTACTGTTACGCGTTGATTACGCGCCAAGTCAACGTCGAAGTGTTGTGATCGTCTATTCAACTCGACCAAACATCAGCACCGCTTTATTCGCCTTGGACCTCGATGGGCACCAGTGAACTATCGGATGCCTTGAATCCTTCCTATGTCATCCCTCAGCGCGCCCGGCAGTCGTTGTCTTCGCCGTCTGATCAGCCAATACCGCAGCCTCATCCACAGCTGTTCACGCCACATAGAAGCGAGCTAGAACACGCGATTGCTCTCCCGCAGCCTCCTCCACCACCGGCCAGGTTGGTTGGTGCTTCGACTGCAATTATATTCCCGTTTTATGTCCATTGATTTGTTCTCCAGATCCCGGCAGCAAGCACCAGAAGGTGTTCAGGCGTTGATAAAGCTGGTCGCCAACACACATCAGGCGGCTGAGATCGAGAGGAAACGACGGATGGCATGGGAGCAAGAACAAGAAGCAAAATACGCCCAGCGCCAGGCAGACATTGAACGACAAATGCTAGCAATGCGCCACGAAATAGGCACTCTACGGTCCATGTTCACCACCAGTTCTCAGACTCCCTTCGGCGGCTCTCCTGCGTTTACCGCGGCCTCCATACTCCACCAAATGCATGCACAACCGTCTAGCTCGATGTCGCCTCCTCTTGGGGCGTCCCCGGTGTCTCAGTCAGCAGTCGTTCCCGCTTATCTTGGTCAACCAATGCTGCAACAGGCCCCTCAGCTGTATACCATGCAATCACCGCCTGAAGCCCAAATCCAGCCATACTCTTCGATGCCCCAAGCTGGCCCCTCCAACCACGCGCAGTTTGGTACCTCATTGACGCCTTCGCCTTCACCTCATCTCCAGCCTACCCTCACGGACCCAACAATGCATCCTCAACCGACTGCTCCTGATGCGCCAACGTATCATAGATCTTCCCCGCCGAAGACGAAGAAGAAACGAAAGGCCTTGGCGCATAGTGACTCATCTAGCTCTGATGAAGGCTCCGACTCTTCCGATTCTGATGCCAAACGCCGCCCAAGAAAGCGAAGAAGTAATCACCACGACCAACGGTGTTTCACCATACATGTAAGATCCTCGCTTGTTGTGACTATATGGACTAAAGGTTTGCTAGCATGCTATGCGGAAGCATATCCTGCAACTCATGGGCATTCTCAGCGGTGATAAGTTACCGGACGGCTTCACGGAGGACCAGGAGTGGCATGAGTCTGATCCAATACGTTTCGTTTGGGACAAGACGCCTAAACAGTCGGTGCACAACGCCCGAATGAAGGCGCGCGTAATTGCCCATATCAAAGAGAATAGACACCAGTACAAGAAGGTCCCCGACAGTGATTTCGCAAAGAAGAACTTGGACACCGCGTTTGACCAGTGCTTTACGACTTTCCGGCAAAAATTCAAAGCCCAAACGGATGCTGCTGAAGCGCAGCATCTGAAGGACCGCGAGTATCGCAAGACGAAGAGGTCGCGTCATAGTGGCAGGAAGAAGACTGTGAGTCCGGAATGTGTTTCTCTTGGTTACGATGCTCATATCTCCACAGAAACTAACTGCGCGCGCGGACGCACGACTGCAAATCAAAGCTTTTGAGCATGTCGCTTTTGATGGTGCTTTCCAACTCGAATGCATGTCGTCAGATGACTCTGGAAGCGACGATGAGAGTGATATCTTGTATTCACAAGGCTTTGCGTGGCGTAGCAGACGTCTTTTATGTCTTTATAACGTTCTTGATAGACAGGCAGCTGAGGACCGGGCGAATCAACCAAAGCGAGGTGTGGGAAAGAAGGAGAGAGTGGTGGGAGATTTGAAGCAGGGTGTTCATTTACCACCGAAAGGTGTTGAAAGGTGGATGGTTAGTCGTCGATGGATGTCTGATCTACAGGCGACGAAGCCGGACTTGGTGCAAGAGGTGTACAAGGCGGTTGAGGATCATCCGGACTCATTGGCGGTTGTTCAGTCTTGTCCGCTTCTTGTTGATAGCAGTGACAATGAAAGCTGACAACTGTAGTAATATTATTTGACCGGGTTGCCAATTTCCAGCGAGTAATTAAACGAATACTATCCAGGTAACTTGGCGCGAATCGTTACATGTGACAGACCCTGCATTTGCCACCGCGATCTACTCGACCACCATGTCCTCTGATCTCTCTACTGGTAATTATGGTTGATGGCCAATGCGACGTCAGATCTTAATACTCTGCCAGGTACCAGTCAGTTTTGTACGTTCCAGACTCACAACGACAACTAGTACATTAACGCGCTAACAAGACTCGGATCGAACGAAAGAGTTCATCGAACTTCATGACCAAGTGCAGGTTGGTACGGTCGCTCTGCTTTTGACTTGCATTTACTCAGCTGCAGGCATAGACGAGCGTACACTTGCTCGACTCACTAGAATCATTTCTCTCCACGTTCCAGCGGGATCTGTCTGCGGTCTCTGGCCAAATATCCGAGCTGCAGAGCAGGAGCAATGACATCGAGAACAGGCTCAAAAGTCGGCGGGTGCGCCGTCTACTTGTCCCTTTGGCTGTCTGCTAACACCCAGCATAGAAAATCGAGAAACCGCTGTCTAGCCTTATATCGGACATTGCCATCCCGCCCGCGATGGCCCGCCTTATACTGGATTCCAGCGTCGGAGAACCGTGGATAGAGACCATAGAGGAGTTTGAGAGGAAGCTAGAAAAGGGCAAGACCCGCTCACGGGTCAAGGCAGCAAGGGATATTGGCGAAGTGTCGGAAGGTCTGCGTATAGTGGTACGTGTTACTTGTTGGCGGTTTGTCTCTCGCTCCTGATACCTTGCAGGCTGCCGGCAAGATACGACTGTTCTTTCTGGCACTCTTTAAGCCCATCCTCAAGAGTGTCACAACGAATATCCTTGTCATACAGACGTCGGTTATCCTCAAATACCGTCCCCTCTACACCTTTCTGCAACGCCAAGCGCCAAATGTCGCGCATGAAATTCAACGTTCATATGTGGGCACAGCCCGCACGTATTATGAAACTGGCTTCCGGCGGTACGCGCGTAGTCTAGGATGGGTTAAGGTCGGTTGATATACGCGTATCACTCGCTCATGTTACAATGTCATGTTACAGACTCGTTCAACGGAAGTATTTGAACCTATAGGTTCTTCTAGCAAGCCTCCGCCACCGGAAGTTGACCTTCAAAGGCTCGCCTACTCTAGAATAGAAGGACCTACCGTGACTTTGGCGTACATGGCCGACGACAGGTCCCACGTAAGTCTCTTTTTGTCTCTTGGTTCCCGTTATTGAAGATTCTGCAGATCGAACCAATTGAAGCCATCTTTAGGTCGCTCTTGCTCGTGTTCATGGACAACGCGTCTGGAGAATACATCTTTGTCAAGACTTTCTTTGCACCAGAGACAAGTGTACCATCTCGTGATGAAGACAGCGGTCTTCTTTCTCCTACTTCAATAATGTCACCCACCGAGCGCAACTCTGTCTCGGGATCCGACTTTGGTGGAACGCGAGTATCTCCGACTTCGATATCTGCCGCCTTGTCAGCGGCCAAGGAGGAGCAGCAAGCAACTGACGCCCTTTGGAAACAAGTGTTTGACCCAGTGTTGCAGTATATTCAGGTAGATCAATGTTCTTTCGTCGCCATTCTCGCTTACTGAAAGGGTTTCTCAGAACTTTGTCAACTCAGTCGTGGAACCTGTACCACCCGTGATACCGCTTTTAACCATGATACGTCTGACTGAGGACGTTGCTTCCGAGATCGAGGCGCGGTCATGCCCCGCTGCCGTCACCTTCATTTTTGGTCTGCGCCTTAATTTGTGGCCTGTGTTTCAGAAAGCCATGTCGGACCACGTCGAGTCCGTGAAGAAACTTGCTGCTGGGAATGCTGGATATTTTTCGCGTGCCGCTGCTCTGACCGAGACGACGGTGCTGCATGTACGTTTGGCGAATTCTTTTATGCGCGTTGCGTTTCTTACCTGTCATAGGTCTGTCAACATTTTGTGATCTTGTTCAATGCTTTTGTGGCTTTAACGCAACAGGCCGAGGAGACGATGATATTTTCAAAGTGAGCCCGCTTCCCGCGTACCCCAATTCAAGTACAGAACAAACCTGCTAGTCTACTTCGACTACGACAAGAGCTCATCAACCTGATACAACGCTATACAAATCAGATATCCGATGCGACCGCCAAAGCCACTTCACAATCATCCATTTACGAGTCCATTCTGCAGGGACTTAGTGTACGTCTAGCCTGGTTCTCGCTGATCCTCATTCTGACTTTCTATGTAGAAGGGTAATCAATTCGCAGCTCATCCGAAATCACAGCAAGAGCTAGCCTATTGGTCTAATCTTGAGGAAGAGGCTCGCCGAAAGATAATGTCTGTTCAGCAGCGGCGCTAAGCTTAGATGTTCTTTACATTGGTATACTCTATGGATCTGCAATATTAGTGACTATTTCTGCCTTTGGTAAATCTTGCCAAGGAAGCTCGTGAAGACCGCCCTCTTCAAAGTTCCCTCGCCTCCCTCCGGGATGCCATCAATCAAGCCGTTCAACTCTCTATATACCTTCTGCTCGTAAGCGGCATAGATCTCGCGAAGCTTCAACTCCTCGAACAAGGCCTTGACCTTGGCCTCGCACTCCTTGTCCTTTCGCCCATAATTGTCATCGAGCAGCTTGCGCTGCTCTGGGGTCACCAACGAGAGTGCGGTATTGATACACCAGGAGCACTTGTTGTCGAGGATGTCAGTACCGATCTTGCCGATCTGCTCGGGGGTGCCCGAGAAGTCGAGGAAGTCATCCTGAACCTGGAAGTATTCGCCGAGGGGAATGAGGATGGATTTAGCGAGGTCGTATGGTCGTATGGGGGTCGGGGAAGAAGGAAGGATATATTCGGTGGGGACGTGGCACATGAACAGAGCAAGCGCGACGGGAAGGTAGAAGGAGTAGTAGGCGGTCTTGTAGATGACAATAAGGCTATGCCTGTAATGATACGTCAGACATGGGGGGGGACAAGGGCATCATAGCGCGTACTTTTTCAGCGAGAATTTACTCAAATCGACTTCGTCTTCGGATGCAGTGATCAAGTCAATCAGCTGACCCATCTCCGTCTGGTGTGAGGTCTCGAGGAAGAGCTCAACAACGTCAATATAGTAGGACTCGGAGCGGAAATGTTTCTTGAGGAGATGATAGATTGCTGCCTCAAGCATGAATGAGTCGTTGATGGCAATGGATCCGACGCGAGGAACGCGATACCAGCAAGGCTGGCCTCTGCGCGTGATAGAGCTGTCCATCATGTCGTCCGACACCAGGAAGAATGCCTGGAGGAGCTCGACACCCCAGCCAAGGACGGCAGCCTTCAAGTACTCATCGTCGTTCAACGCACGTCCCTTGAGAATTTCCACGGTGTCGACAACAGACATGCCGCGGTTCAGCTTGCCACCGGGGACGTTGTATTCAAGATTCTGCGAAATGTATGAGGAAAAGTGGAGGTAAAGCCATCTCATCGGTAACGTACCCTCTCGTACCACTCTGCAGCGTCCTTGGGCATGCCCTCGCCATTGAAGTGGTCGAGGAGCTCCTGCTTGATAACGAGCCAGGCGCCCTCGAATTTGGCGCGACGGGCAGCTTTGTCTGTGGACATTGTGATGGATCGGGTGAAAGGGCGAATGGAACTATTATCGGAACGAAATTAGAATCGGTCCACTCTTTATATGAAAAAAATTCATCTTGTTCGCTCACTGAGACACAAGCGGCCTCGGACCTTACCTATCCCCAACTTGTATCCGACAGCGGCGACGACGCCATCTTGACCGACCGATTCAATTCCATCTCGCACGCTGTTCCCGACGACGGCCACACGCCCGTCGCGCTGCCAGTTCCGTATCCATCTCGGCTGCTGCTCTCTGGAGACCTCTCTTGAATACCTCTTATTCTCCGTCGGAAGCAGTCTTACTTTCTTGTTCTCCGGGTTCCTCGCACTCGCGATAACAAGGTAATACAATCGGATTATTGAATACACTCATATACAGGTTGGTTCGGGTAAAATACAGACGTCGTCGCGACTCGTGAGAGCGAGGAGCGAGGCAACCTGTCGCCCCGGTTCGTGATTGCTCAAAAGGTGGCTTCAGTGCAGATTTCTTTATAATGTGAATGCAACATACCATAATGCTTTTCCGACGCGTACTTTCAGCATCCGTTGTCCGACCGGGCATCATCCTCCCCTTGCGGTACGAATAGCACGGGTACCATTACCACTCCTCCCGACGATGGCGCACCCTCTGCTAACGTCGACACTGGCTTCAACGCGATATGCTGCTGTCGCATGTCGTACATTGTCTCCTCTCTGCTACCACTCCCCCTGCGCATAACGACGACAAAGATGCATAGCGCCAGGACAATCAAAAGGAACGGAAAGGTGACCTCTCCGTATGGAACGAGTTCGATGATGTCGGAGGATGATGGTGTATCAGCTACAGGCGGCATATGTTTCGACTAGTGGCGCGCTGTTTTGGAAGATGCGAGCAGGGAGGTGCTATAGAGGACGCGCAAGATGGCGGTCGTTTAAAGAGTTTGTCTTTCGCAGGTCCGGACTAGCGAAAGGCCCTCTGGTTCTGATGTCTGGGCTTTTTAAATCGGGGATGCGTGGTCTGACTACATGTTTGCTGACTTATAGCCAAATCTTCACTCCGTAACGGGTCGTACCGGCGTTCTGTAGATCCTTCAGACGGAGATCACTTTTGCCTTCATCAGTGGCGTCATTCTCAGACGCTCTCTCTGTGCACATTCAATTCCACGAATATTCTACATGGCTTGATAGCAAAAGGACGCCTCGATATACCCCAAAACTCGACCTGACTTTTGGACTCGTCGTAAACTCATAATATGAGTCATACCCAGAGTATGCCCGGTGTCAAGTTCTCTTCTTTCCCAGTTATTCCCGGGCCTTCTTCGTTGCCTAATACTTACTGGTCCGTGTCCACCAAGGACGTGCTTGGAAAGCGGCATTACAGTCGTAGAAACACATTCCCGACGTCGGACAATCGCCTATTCAATGGCCGAATGTCTTCGTCAATCACTGGTGCTCTTCTAGCTGTCGCGATTGCGAGTTTAGTTCCCGAGGTCGGACCACTTTTGAAAGAGACAATAACAAATGAGTCGATGTCATTGTACGACTTGCTATTATAAAAGAGTTGCGCCAACTGGTACGATGTATCGACCATGCTGCTGCCGCTGAGCGGCACCGCGTCGCTTGAACGTCCACGCGACGGGCGTGTGCCGTCCTGGCTGCCTTTCGTGGTTTCACTTACAAGATGGTTGGGTCCGGATTCATTTCGATAAACGTCTTCTGTTCATGCACATCACGACTTCGCTGATGCACGTTGAAACGTCTGAATTATATACCTGGACAAACGGCTTGACACCCGCCCGAAGGCGGGAAGCGAACCAGGCTTGAGCATGCATGATCCTCGAAGATTCAGATCTCGATCACTTTCTCTGAACCGCCACCTCTTGCATACACTTGATCCTGCGCCCCATCTGCAATTTAACCGTGATGATTGTTCCTTCGGCGCCATTCAATCTTCTGCATTGACCAGGTTGTTTCGTTGGCGATTCCTTCCGGAACTATCGATTTCAGGTAATAGACTTCTACAGTGGGATGATTTTCCTTCGAGAAAGAATGAAGTCGCGTTCTGTGATGTGGCCATGTGATCAGATGAGCGCGTTTAGTTGTATTGCTCACGCGTCGCATGCTCTCCTCCCGGGGCCCCAGATCCCCACGCAGCAACGCAACCGTATTCCCCGGCCCCACTGTTCATGGTGTATGGTACCACGGTGCTTCCATCACACATCAAGGGCATGGGGCCATGCTCTACGTGGTCCGCGAACCGTTCCGCCCACTCCGAACGTCAGATGATGAAAGGTGTCTTCCTCCTTTTGTCGATTCCTCCCAACTTTTCTCGCACGCCTGACTACCCCTGCGTACATTTTGGTCGGAGAATTCTGATCTATTCCCCGGATGCACTGAACTTCCCAGGTATATAATAACAGTCGGGCTTCTGGTCTTCCTCAGACTCGGATTCTTCTGGTTCCTTGTTTAACACAAGTTATGGCGCCTATTGTGACGAGGGCTGTTCCTACGAACAGGCGAACGATCTTGTTGTCAATCTTCGTTGCATTTGGTGCGTTCTCTTGTTTTCCATAAGCAGTTCGCCGACGCCGACGCTCAGAACTCTTTAGGAGGTAAGATGTCGTTATTGTGGCCTGCGATGTATGTTGACGGAGTGTATTAAAGGATTCCTCTTTGGATACGACATTGGTGCGCTCGGTTCAGTCATTGACAATCCTTGATATCACTCACACCTCTATAGGTGTCATCTCAGTGCGTCTATGTCCATGGACACCGACAGTACGCTTATACAAGTTGTAGGGATGTCTGATCATGCCGGATTTCGTTCGTCGCTTCGGCGAGCTTAATGCTTCGACTGGAGAATATGTTCTTTCCAGTCACCGGCAATCTATCATCACGTCTCTGCTTTCGGCTGGGTACGTCGCGCTCGATATAGACATGGATCAAAACTAACGTGTACATTGCACCCAGAACATTCGTGTAAGTCGCAATGCTGGGAGTTCCCTTCTACTTGCTCATGTACCATCCAGTGGGGCTCTTGGACAAGCCTTCACCTCTGATCGTTTCGGACGCCGAGGATCCATCTTAATTTGGGCGGCTATTTTCACGGTCGGGTCGTTATTCAGACCGCCACGGAAACGTCAATCGCTCAAATGTCAATTGGGCGGTTTATTGCTGGTCTCGGTGTCGGTGCCATGTCTGGTACGTCGTTCTCTTCCGTTCTGTCTCCTAACTAATTATGTATCCCATTAGCCATTGTCCCGTACGTGAGCTATCAATGCCGAACGAATTGCACTGACGCTTTGATCGTAGTCTATACAATGGAGAGACTGCACCCAAAGCCCTTCGCGGAGCACTCCTCGTGTTATACCAATTGCAAATCATTATGGGGTGAGTCTCTTTCTGTGGCCGGAGTTTATCCTGATTTTTTCCTGCAGTATCTTCCTGAGCTACATCTAGACTTGGCAACCCACACTATAAGTAACTCTGCATCATGGCGTATTCCTGTCGGTCTACAAATGTTATGGGGGCTTATTCTCTTGTCCGGAATCTTCTTCCTGCCAGAATCCCGTACGTCTGTTCAACCTACAGACGTATCGCGTTCTAATATATCTGTAGGCGCCACCTTTTGGGCACAATCGGACAGAGGAGGCTCGCGCTGTCATTGCAGAGTTGAATAGTGTCCCCTTGAAGATCCATTGGTTGAGGAGTTGGTTGAGGAACTAATGTTCGGTATCAGAGCTGAGAACGAGCACGGAAAGGCGACATGGCTTGAGTGTTTCTCGACAAGAAATGCACTGTGGAAGCGCACCATAAACGGAATGATGCTGCAGTTCATTCAGCAACTCAATGGCCAAAACTTCTACTGTGAGTTTCCTTGTCCAACCCATTTTTCAATCGTTCGAATACTGCACCCAAGATTACTACGGCGATACGTTCTTCAAGAGTGCTGGAACCGAGTGAGTCTATTGCTATATATACAGTCCAGCATCGGTTTAACGGCGCCTTCCTGTAGATTGTCGCCGTATGTCATTCAGACCATTCTAGGAGCCGTCTCTGTCGTCGGAACTGTCCCTGCTCTGGTATATATGCTTTTTTGTCACCATCATGCTCTTTGCTAACCTGTAACAGTATATCATCGAAGCTTGGGGACGTCGACGCGTAAGTGGTTCGTGCAGTCGTATATTGGATGTCCTCACTAAACTGGCATCTAGTCTCTGCTTCTTGGAGCCGTTATGGAGGCTGCATGTTCTCTTATTGTACGTGCTTTCCTTCCATCCAAAAGCCTCGTCGTGGAACCAACGCTGTTTATTAGGCCGGTCTTGTTGGCCATTTTACCCTGGCACCTACTGGGACGCCTACAAGTCTGCTTACGGCTCGCAACAAGCAAGGAGGTAAGTCCCAGACTCTACTGTGGGTGTTGTTGTTCTCATGTACGATTTAGGTGATACCATGATCGCCTTTGCCGTCTTGCATGTCTTTTCGTTCTCCATCTTCTGGGGACCGGTTCCGTAGGTGTCGATTTCGCAAAGAAGTAATTCACCTCTAATTATACTAACACAGATGGGTGTACCTTGGCGAGTCCTTCCCCCTGCGTGTCCGACCGAAAGCCATCGCCCTGGGAAGCGCAACGAACTGGTTGTGGAATTTCCTGCTATCTTTTTTCGCTCCGCGTATCGCTGAAGAGTAGGTTTGTCATTTGATGACGTTGCATCCCGTTGAAAGTCTTCTCTAGCATTGGTCCTCTCATCTTGTTGATATTCTTCGGAATGTTGACATTCGGTAAGTGAGAAGACCTCCAATGGTTTTATCACTTAACTTTCTACTTCACAGGATGGTTCTACGTGTACTTTTCATTCCTGAAACTAGAGGACTAAGTCTTGAAGAGGCACGTCACTTCAAAGTCTTTTCTTCGAGCTTGAACTCATGCTGTTCCTCAGGTTGACGAAATGTATCGTGCAAACATTAAGCCATGGCGGTCTGCCGACTGGAAGCCGCATCTGCTCGACCATGTTCATGATCACGAAAAGGGTGTCCAGGAAGTGTTGGATAATAGCACGAACGACGAGAAGTCTTCGGCTTGAATAAGGGCTACGCTTGTACATGTATTAGTTACGGTTCTCATGAGCTTTCATCTTCAGCGCATTATCTGAAAGACACATAAGAGTACACGACCTTTACTACAAGTAAAGCTGCTGACGTGATTTGAGTTTCCTTTCCTGACTCGATCTTAATCTCAAATTATCACCACCATGGCGGAACGTCTACAGCAGCTCGTCCTCGACACCCTCGATGCTCAGTCAACGATAAAGGATACCCGGCAGCTCATTCTCCCTGGCGCCAGCGCGCCCGCCGCCTCTAACGATGACCAGATCGTTATTCTCGGCGCGCTCAATTCATTGCTCAGCCGCGACGTTGGTACATTGCAGTTGTTGTCTTGTTGACCCGCTAAATGGATCCTAGATGATAAAATACGATACCCATGAAGTCTTTACACATTCCTTAACGCCCGAGGGTGCGTTAATCGTCAAGGAGGGATCGCACGAAGCACGGGTGTGGAATGCGCTCCCTGTCAAGGGACAGGGTGCACCGGTGCCCGCTGCTGCGCTCAAGAAACTCGTTGGTGATGAGACCGCCAAAGTTGGACAGGGCCGCGCTTTCAAAAACGGATGGATCGGGAAAGAGGGCGATGGACTCGTCAGAACAGTGAGGGATTGCCCAGCTGGTCGTGGATACGTGCTTATGATTAAATCAGACAGAGACCATCCAGGACACGACCCAGCTTGAGCTTCAGGAGATAGAGTCTACTGGATCTCTCAAGTCGGGCGAGAAAATCCTGGCCGATCTCCGCAAACGAAAACTGATCGTTCAGAAGTATGGCTTCGCAGCTGTACGATCCGCCATAGATACTCATTGCATTGCTAGGAAGGGCAATGGTTTACCGTGCATAAAGGTCACGAATTCACCACTTCCACGGCAAACCAGAGACGGACCTCACCACCGAAATGTTAACGTCGTGAGTCGAAATACTTGCTATCATTCCGCTCATTGACGCGATTGCCATCAAGTGGAAAGTGGAAAACATCCAAATTCAAGAAATACAATTTCGAAGCAGAAGGCATACCCACAAGTGGAGGCGCGTTACACATGCTCCTCAAAGTACGCGAAGAGATACGGAATATCTTCTTAGAAATGGGGTAAATACATTCTCTCCGCCTCTTGGTTCCTACTAAGTGCTCCGGAACAGCTTTGCAGAGATGCCCACACAATCCTATGTCGAGTCTGGTTTCTGGTGCTTCGACGCCTTGTTCGTTCCCCAACAACACCCAGCTCGGATCTACAGGATACCTTTTACATATCCGGTCAGTGATGTTTTCATTGAAGAACTGCAGGCAGCTGATTTACAAGACCCTCCTCACTCCTTGCCTCCTGAGAAGGCATACTATGAGAGGGTTGCAAAAGTGCACGAGCACGGTGATTTCGGTTCAACAGGATACCGAGCCCCGTGGGCACCCGAGGAATCTTCGAAACTCTTACTCAGAACCCACACTACCGCCTCCTCGGCACACATGTTGTACAAACTTGCCGCTAAATGTCGAGGAGAGAAGGTCGAGGGCGATGAGAGTGAGTTCACGCATGGTGGTAAATCGACAACCGAACATGGAAAGTCGGACGATGGATTCACACCTGCAAAGCTTTTCAGTATAGATCGCGTCTTCAGGAACGAGACTATGGACGCCACACATCTGGCAGAATTCCACCAAGTAGAGGGTGTCGTTGCTGATCGAAATTTGACGTTGGCTGATCTCATTGGTACGTCCAATCGACATCCTTATACACTAGAACTGCCGGTTTACACTGTGCAGGTTTCATGCGCGTCTTCTTTAAGAAGATGGGTATCGAGAAAGTGAGGTTCAAGCCTGCGTATAACCCTTACACGGAGGTCAGTGTATTTCTTCGCTCTCGTCGTCTCAGTCTGACTGGTCGGTAGCCATCGCTCGAGATTTTCGCGTTCCATCCAATGTTAAATAAGTGGGTCGAGGTCGGGAATAGTGGCATGTTCCGTCCAGAGATGTTGGAGCCTATGGGCTTCCCTAAAGATGTTCGCGTGCATGGATGGGGTCTTAGTCTTGAGCGCCCTACGATGATTCGGTCAGTAGATCATCGTGCTCCCTTGCTTATTTTGACTGTTTTTATCAGATATGGCATCAACAACATCCGGACACTGGTTGGCCACAAGGTACCGATAGATCAAGTAGAAAACTCACCGGCCGTTATGTTCTGATCGTCCGCATGAAGTGTATGTTTACCAATGTATCAGTGTGTAGATTGATGTTGTACTACGCCACCGTGGATCAAGTTGGCAACAATGTGTTGATATATTCGAATCTTTCTAATAAGTACAGCGTCCTGATTCTAGGAATTCATTACATACACCGAGCGCAACAAGAAACTGTACATATTGTACGATAGCTAGTCTTCAAAAACTGACATGGGTTGTGTAAGCATACTGGGAAACAACTTGGTATTGTTCTGTATATCAGAAAGGAAATGACGTCCAACCCTCTTTGCTTGGCGCGGGGATGGATGCGCGACTGGATCCTTGGAGAACTGAAGATCGGCCATCGAGTTTTCACTATCGAAAGAGGGCTGTAACTGTAGAGTTCTCAGGTTTCTTTCCGGAGGGGGGAGATCGTCTTCCTTGCGCTTGCTCATACACAAGCAGACGAGAACCATTACGAGGAGAAGCGCGATACCGCCAAAAGAAGCCCCGAGCACGATGGGGAGAAACTTCTCAGGCGGTATATTCCGTGCATAGAAGAGCGCTTTATCGGATGCTCTTGGTGCTAGGCGCAGCGGCGCTCTTTGAGAGGCAAGAAAAGCCTGCTCGGCTGACCTGTGGTAACATTAGTACAAAAACCTAGACGGTGTCTAAGGATCGTACGGGCAGAACGTCGCCGTAAGCTCGAAATCAGACTAAATGGACAGGTGAGTAACAGAAAAGCTTCTCTGGATGCATGACACTTACGGCGGTGGCGTCGCAAGCGATTGACGCCGCTTGACAGAGCCCGGACATACCTGTGAGAGTAATAAAGACGGCAACGAAATTAAACGTCAAGATCCCCACAATGTATGCTCTTTTGTGAAAAGTCAGAGCACGAGAGACTGACGAAAGCTTCAGCTGGAACAACACCAGACATGGCAAGGACCTACACGAGCGATAACGAGGGTAGGGAACATGTTCTATGACTGAACCTTGCGATGAGTCACGAGTTATTCCAAGACGACTGAACTTACCCTGCGACCGAGACTGAAGACGCCGTCAGATCGACTAGAGCACATTCCTGTAACAGGGAGTTGCTTGTTGACCCTTTTCAGTGTTAGCGAACGGGGCGCCGGTCGTGGTGAACAATGAATGAGGTGGCGTACCTTCAAACGAACTTCCGAAAAATCTCCGTGAATGCAAAGTCATTAAAAAGCAAGGCAACCCACATAGTCGAAATGTCGTGCCCAGAATTGGATTCGTGTGTGTTCGACTTCTCTCTCGTCTCGCTCCCAATGAATAGTAAGGGCTGAATAGCCATATGATCAGCCGCTCGATTGAGGATCGCAAGGAAGGAAAAGCTCGCACACTTCCGGAGTCGCAGCTGGGGAAAACAAATAGTGAAACCACGACAAGGAGCAAAGGAAACAAACTCACTGGTTCACAAAATGAATAACGCCGGACGCTGAGACTATTCTCAAGATATGACAGACAAAAAACATGATTGACCAGCATTGTTGAAGAACGAACGAAGAGCGTCGCATGGCATACAGTAGCAAGGGACTAGCAGATCACTTGAGGCTGGACGGCTTTTAAGTAGACGACCCGCTGAGCAACCTCTTAGGGGCCACAGTTCTAAGCGAAAAAGGTTTCGATAGAATTCTGCGGAGCCGGTGATAGGACGCTCAGAGACTCGACTTGGAGGTTCCAGCCCATGTAGATCGATCTTCGAATGCTATGAATACCCCGTCATAACGTTTCGAATGCTGAGTATTTGGTCGGACGCCACGATCGTTGCGTAGTGATGCCCGAAGGGTGAGCAACAATCAAACCCTGAGAACAAAAAACCTCCGTGTAGGTACCAGGAAACGAGTAAAGGAAGTGACCCATCGGCGTTCAAGTCTTCTCCACGAAAGAGACGAGAGCGAAAACTGTGCATATAAATAAGCATGTAAAAAATGACAGCCTTGAAGATGTAAAGAGATCCGTCAGGCGAGTGCTAGGTTAGAGTCAGGATCGGAGGATTCCAAGGCTTGGGTACGACTTCCATACACTCGTTCACCGAAGTCTACAACTACGTAAGTATGAGAGCCCAACCCAGAGAGCAGTCATGAACGTACCATTCTTTCCTCCCCAACGAGAACAGCGAACATCTCCGTCCTCTCGTGTGACGACAATGCCAGGAAGTCGTCAACACTTATCTGGCACAGAATGACATACGCTGCAAAATGATTCATACAAGGCACAGTGGCTAGACTCTCCTCTTCCTGGCAATTGCTTGAGGATCACCTCATATCGTATGAGTGAGTGAATCTTACCGCTGGGACTTCTCCATCCAACCACGGACGATCTCCCCACAACGTGCCATCCAACTGTTCAGCCATATCACCGTAATACCTAGTAAACAGAGCTGCTTCATGGACGCTATCGGCAAAGGCTGTATGCACGGAACACGATGTGCTCTTTTTTTCGCAGGCTTCCATCAAAGAAAGATCTCGTCTGAATCGTCCCATCGCCTTGATAGCAGGAGGTGTATAGGCATTGAAGCTAGTATCATGCTTTTCTGCTGCCTTGAAAGAACACGAGATAGGATACGCTTCGAAGACGACGAGTATGTGTCGGTATCGCCACGACTGTTCCGAAATATTGGCGACCAGAGTTTCGCGCTGGGACGCAAGAGAGACCAGACTCGCGAAGACAATTGAGGTATTAGCGTCCAGAATGAGATCGACACCTGATAGGTGTTCTCGCTCGGCAAAGTCAACGGCACAATCAGACGAGCGAAGGTGGCGAAGGAGCACATTTTTCTGCAACAGATCGATTGACGCGAAGTAAAGATGTTTATGAGAAGGAAATTCATGGGAGGGTAATTGGAGCGTGTTCTTGTCATACAGTTCTGGAGGGGCTGTAGGACGTACAACAGGGACAACAGGTCGATCCAACTGAGAAGGAGCAGGTTGTTGAACAGGCTGAGCCTCGAGTAAACGCCGAGCGCGCAATCGAAGAAATTCAGAGAGTCCTGCGGCATGACTAGAGATACTCGGCTGTGTGAAAAGCGGATCCTGTTCAGGATACAAAGAGACATGGTGAGGCGGAAGGTCTTGATCAAGAGCGCCAGCTTGAAGAGCTTGAGGCTCGACAGTCAGCGTTTGAAGGTTATCGATGGTAAGACTTGGCCTCAGGATAGACTGCACTCTGGACAAGCCTTCATTAGATTCGAATTCGAGAGACAATGGATGAAAGGGTCCCGGCATAAGATGCGACGGCGATGAATGGCCAAACGAGGGCTCCCGTTCTCCAATATCTGCCGCTGGATATGAGAGATCTGTGATATACATGGGCTGCTGCTCCATGTCATTGTCAGAAGGACATGTATAGGAGAAACGAAAGTGATGAGGGTCCTCGACAGCGGGGTCGACAAAAAAATCTTCTCCCAGAATAGCGGCGTCATTTAGCCCATCAAGTCTTTGTCGTTTAGCCGATCGAAAGAGAAGGTGACTCTCTTCTTCGTCCAAGAACAGCTCGGTATCCAACTCATTGCTGACTTCGTAACGAGTAGGATTTATTGAAGGGGGCGCTTGTCTCGGAGAACGAGGATCGTTCTCCTTGTCACTATCCCAGTCATCCTCGGGGAGATTTGGATCCTCAACGCCACTTGTTCTGTGGCGCTCAACTCTAGAAAGAATTATTCCAATTTCGTTTGGCGATAATCCGAATTCAATAGGCATAGATTCAGTCCATCGATCTTCGTCTGTGATGGGATCATGGTCGATGACCGAAATGGACTCGAGTAGATTGTGAACCTCGTTTTCGATATGCTGTTTTGGGAGTCCAACTTTCGTGTCATCGCTGTCAACAATAACAGTGGATCCGGTGATTTGCATGCTACTTGGCAGCCTTTCCTTGTCGCTAAAAGGGCTAGTTGGGTAACTCAATTATGTGGTCCGAATCGTAAGCAAAAGAAGTACTGACGTCCAAGATAGAGTCAAGTTGAGAAATTTGAGACCTTTGGCTTTCTTTAAAAACTGATGCAGTAAATTCGAAGACTCTGCCGCCTTATTACTTCTTGCTGGCATCACAAAGTCACCAAAACTCAGAGGAAGAAATAGATCGTTGGGCACGTGAACATTTGGAGCAGATAATATTGGCACTGTGATGCGATCCGTTAGCGATGAAAAGGACGCCGATGAGACCCACGCTTCATGAGAAGACTTTCGCTGGTGGTGAGAGTCTCTTCCATGATAATGGTCTTGCCATCGCTGTCTTTGACGGAATGGAAAATGGCAAGAACGTCGTCATCTAAGTCGTCGTGTTCAAGCATTGATGGTTGTCCAACAATAGACAGAGAAGGCTCTGGAGAACGACGTGTCGTTGATTCCGCAACACGAGACAGTCGTGCATGGCCCAGCAGGAAGGAAGCCAATCTAAAAAGGGGTGAATAATGGAACCACCAATCGCCACTCTTATACTGACGATTCGTTGGTCTTTCGTCTTGTAGCCGGATGTGAGGAACCTTTGATCCTCTTCTTACGTGGAATGGGAGGCACCTCTGGAGATATGTGTTACGGTACTAATCCCGAACGGATGCGAAAGGACATACCCATCTTGCTGAACGTTAGTATGCTGAAAGGACTGGTATCTGGAGATGGGAGATTGAAGAGCTGGTCTACATTGTCTTCCTGGCTTGATAATAGTGAGGGTGGAGACGATATACTGCTGAAAGCCTCTGGAGAGTGGATCTTTAGCACCTTGTGATAAAAGCTCGTGCGGGGATACTTACGCCAACCATCAACAACACGCATATGCTCTCGAAACATATCGACATCGTCCTCCTCCACTTTTACGGCCGGTGGAATCTTCTTCGGCAGGTCAGCCATCGACTGAAAATCGGGTAAAATCTTTGCCTTCTGGGTCGTGCCGCCGCGGAGCCGTTGAGAGCGAGGGAAGATGGGAACAAATTCTTCGCGCCAGATGTATATTTGAGGTGAGTCTGGTAGTGTATGAGGGTCCAGATAAGGATTCCTATAATTTGTGACAGGTCGGGACAAGGATGCGGCTGACTTGAGGAAAGCAGACACAGCGTGGTGTTCTTCTGCTTGCAGACGCCAAGTTATATTTCTGTGAACATGGTGAGATGATAATATAAATAAGAACAAATGCTTACAAGAGATCGGATTGCGAGACTGGAGTGTCATCCAACTGGGGCAATGGCACGGATGTAAATGCGGGGTGATTGGTAGGTATCCCTCGAGTGAAGTGACCAGAACCAGGCCTAGGAGTTGCTCTTGTAGATTTTAGTGACAGAGTGGAAGTCATTCGGGTCTGGTGAGAGGCCGCAGTGACACCGACTGGGCTTTACTCAGAAAATACAAACGCTAGATGGAAACACACACCAGTAAATTCCTTGATGAGTCTTTCCGTCTTTGGGGGACCTTTTCCAGATCGCATAACACTTTTCAGATACTGAGAGACCTCTGTTGTAATCTGGAACTTTTCCTGATACGGCGCGATGCTCTTGAGCTCGAATAGCTCTGTGAGGCGCTCCCAAGGGTCCATCGGGAGCCTTAGCGCATTCTTGTCATGTAAAGGTATTATTTTGAGCGATTCTTCGAGCAGCTGATGGGAAATGAGTACACTGGACACGGACTTCCAGGATGGCCAACCTCTGATACAGCGTCGCTCGTAAACTGAGCGTGGTCAACAGTCAGATGAGTAAAGGCGTATTCAAAGAGAAGACTGCGGATATGCTCGCGAAAAACGCGTTCCTCGTCGTCGTCGTGGCTGTCGAGCATGACGGTGAGAGCAAAGGCACCGGCCCGACATGCCGGGCACACGAACAATGCGCCTAACATACCACTGCCAGCACCTGCTTGTGTCCCTCCATCGGAGATTACTTATACCCAATGCCAATGCCTAGGCTTTTACGACCCTCAATGTGGACGATGATGCTGACGACTGTGATGATACTTACTCAGATACCCTCCGTTCTGCCTTACTGGTTAATGGCAGCGAGTAAGTATTCTATCATGAGAAAATCCTGACCGTAACACGTTCATAGACAACATACTGACTACCCAACGGCTGGATCCTATCTTGTCACTTGGAAGTGTGGCATCGCATGTGCATTCCGGTGAGCATATCAAGCGCGATTTGCCTTCAAGCATTCTCACGCCATTCTTCAAGTTCTCGGAGGAAGCAACTTCTCTATAAATCTCACTACGACTGCTGAACTTCGGGAGAGTGAATGCACGTCAATCCCTGTTCAAGAAGACAAGAGCAACTACTGGTATCCTGTCAGTCGTTGTAAATCTGTCGTACGTGCATAGCGATACTGACGAGCTGCCAGCACCTGTACTTCCAGTAGGTGCAATACTCGTCTTGTCTGGCTCGCTCCCAACCAAGAATAGGAAGAATGATGGCTCCTTCATTGCCGCCAACGGGAGTGTTGTCATGTACAGTGCTTTTCGTTGCGATATCTTTCCAAACTGACACAGTAAATTCAAGTTGTACGTTCAATTCCGCCCGACCTCAGGAAGGTCAACACAATCTTCATAGATTACTTGTTTAGCGACAACTCCTCCATGACAACACCATTTCCCGACGACGTGTGTTGACCTCACCCGGATGATTCAGCTCCTAACTTTGCTTCATCTAGTTTCGAATGATATCTGGAGACCCGGATTTGCGTACATTGAACGCCTCGAGTTTCGCCCAACAAGCTATAACTTTTCTGTGCCTTGATTTCGACGGCGTGTCCGCAAGAACCAACGAACTTCCAGTCGATCAAGACTGTCCTTCTGGCATTCGGGCACAGATCGTGAGTGCATTGCATCATCAGTACAAACATTCATTCTTCTGACGGCGGCAGAATTTCCCCTCGTGTTGGGATGGAGCCAACGTTGATTCGGACGATCACAGATCTCACGTTGCATTTCCCTCAACTGGACCAGACAATGGAACTTGCGAGGACGCAAGATATCCTATCACCGTTCCAAGGATCTTCCTGGAGGTTGAGGAGTGGCCGGATCTCTCCTACCTATACTGACTTATCGTGTAGGTTTACTGGATCACTTCAGTGTTTGCAGACCGTGACATGCGTAATGAGGCAATGGCGCCCAGTCAACCATTTGTGTAATACCTCCAAACGCCTTTTCACGCAGGCGCGTCTAACGTCGTTCAAGCTTTTCGAATGGTGACCCTACTGGATATGGTTATCATGCGGACTTCTTCAACGGATGGGAGCGGGGCGTCCTGCAAAAAGCGATCAACGTCTGCAATTGTAATCCGTACGGCGACCCTGCCTGTTGCGTCGCTGCTGGCGCATTCGCCATGGACAGCAAGAAGCAGTGCTATATTTCCGACACTATCGATGAACAAGGTGTGTTCATCCGTGCTCAAGAAGTTCAGTGAAGGATCATGCGCATAGCGGTTGGAAATCTAAATGTTCTCCCCGGTGCAAACCCCGTCCAGGCCCCGTGCTTTGAGACGTATTACCCGGACTTCACGCCTCCCCTTCTTGATCCAGTCTATGTTGGGCAGACACTTCCCAATAAGACAGGTGAAATAGTTCGGGCTGCCGCGACGATCAACGTGGCCCAGACTGCCAAGGAAACATGTATAAGGAAGGGAGCCGCTGAGAGGCCCACCTTGGGATGGACATTCATGATTGTGTATGTATCAAGTATGTGGCATTTTCTCTATGTGATTTAGCTGGTAGCGTAGGTTGGTGAGTGATGGCACATCTCGTATAACCCTGTTTTCTGATACATTCCAAGTGAAATACACGTGATCGCGCTTGGTGCCAATACTATAACAGCCACCGACGACTATTCTATCTGAGACTATTATCTTTCCCTTTAAAACGTACGTCGGCAAGGGCAGGAAGGCTTGTTTGCGAATTGATCAACACCGGCACCTACATTCCCTTCTCTGTTCTAGCGAAAGTCATTTTGCTCTATGGTTACTATGATGAATATCTTTCTTTTGGCTTCTTTCCTCGTATGTTCCGTGGAGTCGGTGTTTGCTTTCTGGTTATGACTGCCAGTATGTCTCGCAAAGTATACGTCGTATGGGCTTATGGGTGATGGACAACAGACAATCTCCTTACATCACAGCGCTTGGACCCAATAGTGTATCCAGGCATAGTGGCTGCTCATGCACATTCCGGTCCGTATGGTTATCCTACCGCAACTTTTTCATGCTAACACTTGACCAGCTGTCGGGGCTAGCAACTTCACCCGCAATATGACCACGGCGGATCTTCAGGAGAGTATGTGCACATCTATGCCTATCGTCGAGGATAAAAGTGTCTATTGGTATCCGGTTCGTCCTGTCCTCCGTGAATTGTGGTCACCGTTAAACAAGTCGTCTCAGATTCTCTACTTCCAGTAAGCGTTTGTTCTTGACGAAGGAAGGCAGGGATTTATCGCGCGCCAGGCATCGGGATGGAAGCTTCACAGCTGTTAACTCTAGTGTTGGCATGTCAGTCCTCATTTTTTCATTCATACCGTTGACTGACCCCCAGGCAGTTGTTAGTGTCTCGTTTTCATCACAAGCCTTATGTCGACTGAGCCTTACGTCGACTATGTTTCAGATTACATGTTCAGTGACAATTCGTCGGAAACAACGCCGTTTCCGGATAATGTGGGTAGCCCAAGTTGATTAGCTCACTGCTGCGTAACGCCTTTCAATGTCAGTTTCGTGTGGTCGCTGGGGATCCCAAACTGCGCTCCTTCAATGCATCAAGCTATGCTCAATTGAGCGTGAAATTCACATGTAGCAATGGATACAGAACCTCTCAGATGACGCATGGACTTCCAGAAGATACGGACTGTTCACAAGAGCTTAAAGCAGAGATTGTACGTGTTTCTCTCGATCTGTTTTGCAGCGCCTGACTTGCTCAGGATTTCCCTTCATGTTGGGACGGCGTAAACCTTGATGCAGAAGATCACGTCTCCCACACAGCTTATCCGTCCAATGGCCCAGACAGCGGGATATGTGATGATCCCGCGTACCCCGTAACGGTACCCAGAATCGTCCTGGAGGTGTGTGCGATGTAACTAGGTTTTCCGCGACGCTCATTTCGGGTTAGGTTTCTTGGATGACTGCGCCGTTCGCAGCCATACGTGATCAAGCCATGTTTCCCAGTCAACCTTATGTGTTAGCTCCTTCCTGTTTCAAAGCTCGGTCGCCGTATTGATTACAGAATAGGTTGTCGAACGGTGACCCCACCGGTTACAGTTACCACGCTGATTTCTACAATGGCTGGGATAGCGGCGTCCTTCAAAGGGCAATAGAGCGTTGCAATTGCGACCCGCACGGAAATCCAACATGCTGTGCTAACAATGGTGCCTTTACATTGGATAGCACGGAGGGGTGCTTCATTTCGAATATCATCGACGAGCAGGGTAGGTCAATCACCACATCTCCTAGGTTGCTTAGACGTTGAAGCCTTTAGTACTCGGTACAATACCTAATCTTACTGGGCCCAACCCTGTCCAGGACAAATGCTTCGAACAATATAAGACGACCTACATACCCGCCATCCTCGCGCCAGTTTATGTATCGCGAACAGGACCACCTACGCTGATTGGGCAAGTTATTGTCCCCGAGAACAGTACGGCCGTGGCACAGACTGCTCTAGGGACCTGTCTACGCACAGCACCGGCGTCAGGCGCTGAGACGCTACGTCCAGCGTGGATTACGGCTGCATATATTCTTATGCTGGGACTTGTGTACGATTTACTGAACATTTAATATACATCTAAGGCGAGTTCGTACTGTTGTTGATGTGACGGCGACGCGACCTACACGTGAGGTAGGGTCAGCGTGCTCGGAATGCGGCAAAATCCTTGATCATGATGCGGTGCCGATATATGCTACAGCTTTTGCTCACGCGTCTGTTAACGGCGCTCGGCCATGTCGAGTAGAATCGGGGCTTCAAAGACCCCCTTTAGGTCCTCGAAGGGGCGCCCTAGGAAGTCTCCGTTCAGTGCAGACACAAACTTGGGATCCTACGACCGCAAGGATCCCTTTCGCGCTTTCAATGTCCTAGCCGGTCTTCTGGCGTCGCTCGCGACGCGGGTCGGCGGCTGCCAATATAAGCTGACTACAGAGGAGCACACACTCTCGCTTCACCTGCTGAGCATCGTTGAGCCGTACATTAGCGCGCATCCGTCGCGGCGCACTCTTATCACTCGCCAGCCGACTGAAATATTGGATGCCATCGTGTTCCACATCGACTCCAAACAGGACTTGCTTTCTTTCGCGTTATCGTGTCAGAGGATGTACGGCATCGTTATACCCCGTCACTTCGATTATCGCCATTTGCGTTGCAAAGTTAGCTCCATCAGCGTCTGGAATCATCTCATCGTCAACCGCTCCCTTGCGAAGAATGTACGGAGATTGGAGATCATGGATGAGCGCTCTGCAGAAACGGAATACGTTCCGTCAGGAATTATGGTCTCTGATACGGACTTGGAATCTACGGACGACGAGTTGAGCATGCACGACAAGCAAGAACGGTTTCTTGTCGCCGCGCTCACAAGAATGGCATCCCTCGCATCTTTCACTTGGTCGTGTAACCATTCCCCCATGTCCATTGGCAATGTTTGGCCTACGCTGCTGAAATGCCGCTCGCTCGAAGAGGTTCACATTAAAGATAATATGATTTTTTCTGCCAGTGAGGAGGAGCCTTCCACTGGCCGGTCTCTTGTAGTAAGCCAAGACCTCCTATTCGCGTGTTTTTGTTGATTTGACGGTGCGCATTAGCTTCCAAGCGTTAAGACGGCTTCTTTCCAATCGACCAAACATAAATACGGTGCCTGTCCAAACCCTGGACTAGCGCGCGTTAAAGGCCTGCTCAACTACTGTCCCAATCTTGAGGTACTTATGTATTTTCTCTTCGCGATTTTGCACGAACGGGAAGTGAAATATCAAACAGAATTTGGACATATCATACACTCGGCCGCAACCTAGTGCTCCTGCTCAGGTCCCGGCTGACGAACTCTTCTTGTATGGCAGATGGCAACATCTCAACTCCCTCACCCTGACTAACCTTCGCTGCTTACCAGGAGGTGGCCTCGATGCAGCTTCTGCTTTCCTTCTGGCTCACAACAGTCTGGAAATTCTTCATCTCGACATCACTGGCATGACATCCAGTACCAGACTTACTCTCGGTTCCAATGCTCTCCCGCGTTTACGTGAACTAAAGGCAAACAAGGACATCATTGCAGACATTCTCCAGAGTCCTACTGATGAACCGCGTCCTTTGGAAATCCTGAAAGGTATACGCCTGTCTGGGTCTCAAGCTGGGGATCAGGCATTTATGACGAGCTTGAAACTATTCGCTCCTGACGTAAAGCGGATTGAGTTGAGTGGCTGGCACGATATGGAGGACATACGCCGTTTAGTCGAGGCGGCGCCCCGGCTTGTATGGCTGGACACGGGCAAGAAGCTCACCGGCGCGCCAGGAATTGTGAACAACACCGTCGAATGGGCGAGCTTGCTATCGGGTGTTCCCGACCTCGCCACTTTCCATGGTGTCAAATTCTTCTACGAAGCCTCCCAGACAGCCACTGGCCAAGCCGACAGATCGAGAAATCGGAGGAACGAGGAGGTGGCTAGTCTCTTGGCCTGGAAATGCGCGAAGCTCAGGCGGTTGGATCATTGGGAGGATGGATCGTCCAAGGTTATCATTCTTGCGAGAGAGAAAGACGGTGTCAGGTGGGACGTCAGGCGTGTCAAGACCTCCAGTTAACTGGGAATTTGTCGGGCTTTCCCGATGGGCGATCGTCCTCTGTTTGCCACCAAAGATCAGAAGGAGGTTGCGTCATACGAAGAATCGGATTTCATGCACTATCTATCGAAAATTGTCATCTCGTAAAACTCTGTCTCTACGGTTCGCTTACAAGAATACCATCTGTACCCTTTCGTTGCTATGCTTACCTATGCTATCTTTGATGTCCTTTGAGCGAAGTCATTGGAGAATTCGGAAGGACGGACGTACAGGCCTAACTGATGTTGAAATATCAAGACCGTTATTCGCGCGCCTATACTATCTGTGAGTGGCATCGGCCCAGGTGATATCCTCGAATACAAATGTAAACAAGAGATTCGTCTATGCGGTGGGTTGCAGCTTTCGACAATACTATGAAGTCTGTAGGTAAGAATATGTTATGTAACAAAAATTATAGACCATGATGTCGAGATTAAAATGAGAAGACAGCTGCATTTTTCCTCGTTCCGAACATGTACACCAGAGCCTGACTCATGAACAGTCCAACTGTAATGCCAATCGTAACAGCGATCATGGCACCTCCAATATCAATACCGTTCCCATTAGCTGTGATGCCACCAGCTTGAGAGAGACCAGACTGTGGGGATGATAGTCAGAGAAGAAAAGACCGTCGTGAAAAACATACGGGAACCAAGAATAAAACGCCAGTCACCATCGAGGTGAAAGCAGTGCCACCCATTTTTCGCGAATAGATGTTCCCAAGAAGCCCAACAGTAAACGCGCCGATCGCAGATACAACATCTGATCGATTGAAGATGTAGTGATTCGCGATTTTGTTTGAGGTGTAGGAGGCACATGAAATGACGACCATAACAGGGAGTTGTCTGCTTTTCAGAGGCTGCAGGTTGGCGAGAGAGGAAAGAAGAGAGAAGATAGGAACGATGATGATCGCAGTCCAAGTCGGGAAGGGCTGAAGATACCACGGAAAATGTCTAGGTCTGTAGCACGCCTCGATGATGTCGTGCTCATCAAGTGGTATTGTATGAGTGAATGTCCAAGTACCGACGAGAGGAATGCTGTTGTTGATCGTGCCGTTATCGGCAACCCAGCTGCCAGTGAGAGAAACCGTCGTCGCTAGACTGCTAGCGAGTTCATCCAGTTGGTGACGAGTGTGGCGGTCAAGTAGAAGATAAAATCAGAACCGATCTGTAATCCGAACCCCTGCATGCGACATGAGTATCGGTCAGAAAATTCCATGATGAACAACAGACCAAGAACAGCGTATAGATTAGGGCGTAGACCATTTTGACACTCCCGCATACAATATTCTTAGAGGCCAGTTCTAGCGAGCTGCTCACTAACACCAGGATGAAGAGGGCTACATATGTAGGAGGAAATGCTCACAGATTAGGTATCCGGGAAGAATGCCAATGATAGCTGATGAGGAAATGGCGGTATAGCAGAATATTTGACTCCGAATACTGCTTAGTCCTCGAGCGGCGAATGACACGAAGATAGCTGCCGTTATTCTGTGAGGTTGTAAGAAGGTGTTAACACCAAAGGCAGACACCTACTCAAAAACGTTCGCGTAGAGGGCACTTTTCGTCGCGCATAATTGAAGAATGGCTAACCCCAAGGCGCCAATACCAGCAATCCAGAGATCCAAGAACGACCCACCGAATGCCAGAGGGCAGATCAAGGCGGATAAACAAAAGGCCAAGAGACAACGAAAGGCAGTTGAATACATAGGAGGCGCGTTGAGGAGGTCCTCGAGCTGCTCAGTAGCTTTCTTGGCGCTGTTCTCGTCATGAACAACGGATCGATATATCAAGTGCACTTTGTGTAGAGCACCCAAAGACAACCGACCACCACACTTGACGAAATGGGTCTCGGAACAGCCAAGTTCTTGATCCCCAAAGGAACAGATGATGACTCCAGGCAAGTGAATGAATTCGGCTTCGACCTCTAGGATACGGGCTGCAGCAATGAGTTGGGACTCAATTCGATGGGAGGGTGCACCGAATGTCATTAGAGCACGAGCGAGTTTGATGAGGAAATCTTGTCGGTTTTTCATTGCTGTGAGGCGGATGGTAAGCACTTCATTCTTGTTATCACTGCAGAAGGCATACATGTAACGTTGAACTCGATTTTGACGCGCATGAGATGCTTTCGGCGCGAGCGATAGTCCATCTGGCGGAGCGCATTTTTTTCTATGTCCTCTAAGTCATCGAGATATCGAGCTCGATTGCCAGTTACGAGAGGATCGTCCGGATCCAAAACTTGAGAGCTGTTGGAGAAAGTAGAGTCCCTTCTGCTGTAATACGCTGGACGGCGCGTACGTGAATGGGCGTCGTCGTCAAAATCGTCGTCTTCGCCGTCGCTGTGCCTCATTCTTTGCTTGAGAGAGTGGAGATCGAGCATTTGGGAGGGAATACCGCGTCGTTTCTCAGCACGTTCGGCATTAGGGTCAACCTTCAAATCTAAAAGTTCTTCTTCCTCTGGAATTCGGATGTATTCTTGCTTTTTGGCAAAGCTGACACTGCGTCTCGGGGAGCGTGATTGGTTGACAGACGGCGAGTTGCCAGATAAGCGTTGTACGAGTGTGGAGGCGGGGCAATGTCGTAGGGATGTTGATAGGAAGACAGTGTGTACCGCTCGTATGGATCTTTTAGTCCTCCAAGAGTGGCGTCCGAGTCTCGCCTGTCTCGCCCATCTTGATCCGGCGCGAGTGGTAGCTGACTGAAGCGACGAGAAGAACGAGAGTCGCCTTGAGGAGATCTGAATGGATTGTGGTCATCAACAGTCCAATGAACGTTATTTTGCTCCTGGGTGCCAGGCGAATTGACGTGTCTTTGGTGACCACTAGCGGCGAGGGGAGGTGATTGCGGCAGCGACATGTTGCCCTGGTCGTGCGTCGACATTGAGCAACGAGTTGGTGGTAAAAAGTGAAGTACCGGCGATCGCGATGGGTCCGTGATAATTGTAACGGATGCATAAATAGTTGTAGATAAATTATACAGCGCCTAGTTATACTGTCCGTATTTATGACCTTCTGCCTGCACCTGGAAGTGAGAGTCAGACACGCTTCAACAAAAAGAAGAAGAAAGGAAAATTTCAGGACACCCGAGCGTATATTGGGAGTCTGGGAGTTGGTCCGCAGTGCACACGATGTGTACTTGGACTGGTGCACAGCATAAAGCTCATCAGAAAGCAGAGGGAAGAGAGACTCACATGAAGGATTGGTAGATGGAGAGACCCAAGAAAATTTCGAAATTTATAGGTACGGAATCCGGGCCGGAATATTTTCCCACACGCGTGCGGGGCTAACCCTTGGAACACGAAATGTTGTATCGCTGCTGGCGGTAGTCGACCACATTCTCTCCCCCGACGATCTCTACCTGCCGCCATCATCGAAGCCCTTATGAACCTCTTGTTTACCCCCAATCACGTCCAGCTGCTCAATTCTTGTTATCCGCCAACGTCGGCGTTGCTGACCGCTGGCCCCGACTACTCGCCCAATTCCCAGGAGCTCAGTCGCCTCACCTATTATGCGTCAGTGCTTGGATTGCTCATATATGCGCCTAATTATTTACTCTGTTCTAGCTCCAATCACCCTGGCAAGCTCAACAAGCTCGGCGGTGAGCTTGAGAAGCGTCTCAAGCTCGAATGTCGTAAGGCAAAGTCTGGAAATCAGCGAACTAGAGCGTAAATGCACCCGTTATCCAGCAGACACGATAATTCATGGTCTCGTTCAGGTCCCTTCTTATATCGCTAGCCATATTCCGCTCCCTTGCCACCGAATGCCGCCGCGACATTGCCTTGCTCTCCCCATCTCTTGTCGCTTCAGTCGACGCCTCCCTCGCCGCCGTTCCATCTGATCTTGAAGTCGTCGCCAGGGCGGCCAGTGTTGTATGTCGCATTGTCCATGTCCACTGTGTCGCCTGATCATCCGTCATAGTTTACCGCTTGGACAACTTACACCAACGGCCATCTCATTGGTGCAGATAGTGGCTTTACACGAGATTATCTTTCCGCACTTGGCGCCTTTGCTCAACTCAGTTGCATACAACTCAAAGACCAGGAAATACAAAATCGGTGTGGCCACCTCGTTTTCTATATTCTTTCAACTTATTCTTAGAACACGACTTATCGGCTTCGCCGCTCTCACTGGGGCTTTAAGCTCAGAGGCACTATACAATGATACCGTTCAGTTTCGCGCCCAAGTCGCTATAATATTGAAGCCCATCCTGGTGACCATGTTCCAAGCCGATTTGAAAGTCTTGGATGGCCAGTATGTCCCTTCCCCCATCTCATTTCTAAACTTCACTATCTATCAGGGCAAATGGTGTCAAAGACGCTCCGTTGTCTCCTTACCTATCCGAGTTCCGGACGCGGCCAACCATTGAGCGTCGGGCAGCGTCCATTCATCTACATGTAGACGGCGACAATGGTCCGTCAATGTCTGATGTCTCAAGCGCTTGTCTTCGCGCGTATTTTGCGCTACTCGAACATTCGAACGGTTCACAACTGGGTTACATCATGCGCTCATCTTTCGACAACCTGGACCAGTTGAAGGGGTGGAGCAATCTCAGTCACTGCTCCTGGTTCGCTCAAAAGACTGCTGACTGGTCGCAATATCAATACCGTTACGCAGTACCGACGTGGCTTGTTGAACGGCTGATAGAAGCGGATGACGCTCCTGTGGCGACTCCCATGCACCATGCCCTTACGAGCATGGTCACTAACGTATTCAATTCACCAACGCCACTCGTTAATCTTTCAACTTCCGACATAATGTCCAATCTGATGACTGTTGTCATACGGCGCACTACTATCGACCCAGAGGACTCTCTTCTTCCCTCCCTCGTGCAGTGCATATCTTCTCTGGGATGTCATGTTTACTATTCGGACCAGATCCAAGATCTCACGGTATGTGTATTCCACCGACTTCAAAGGGGATGTTGCCTCATGACTTTACGTAGGTAGAGGTCATCAACAGATTGACCATGGTTGAAGTCCAAGGTGTCGTGATACGCGGCACAGTTACCAGTCCGCATGTAAGAACAGAAGCTTTACGCGCCTTACTCGCTGGGTTGCTAGGGCTCCTACATTCGGCGGATGTACATGAAGCTGTTTCTACTCCAGGGAGTCGGAAGCACTCTGGGTCTTTCTCTCACAAAGCGCCTTCACCGTCCATTGATACGGCCAACAAACATACCGTTCCTGATGAACGCGCGTCGCGTAGGACAAAGGTCTCTCCTGACATCTGGCATGATACGCTAAGTCTCTTGTGCGATAAGGACTTTGCTGTTCGGACCGACTACGCACGGGCATTGTCTTTCTACATCGCCAATGAAATGCCAAAACATCCGGACATGAACGACGCAGGACCTCACAAGATGCAGACATTAAACAAAAATATCCTGCTGCATTCTGGCGACGTAGGCGCCAAGTTTCTCAATGCGTTGCATTCGTACCTTTTCATATTGGCCACTACCTCTTCGTTGGGTCTGTCATTAACACCAAGCCCGTCGACATCGGTCTCAGCATCCACGAATGGTGATTTACTAGAACGCAAGTCGACTAAAATCCAGGTGGAGCTTGCAAATGGAGAAACTCCCGCACCTGGAAGGCCGTCCTTGGCCAATATACAGGCCCCTCGTGGACGGAAAGTCTCTTTGGCGTTCAGGCTTCTAGAGGGAGCGTCAGAAGCCCCGGCATCGTCTTCTGCCACGCCCTCTGACTTTGCCGACATTCTCGACGTTTTGGCGACGGTGCATGGTCAATTACCTGTTCGCGGACTTCTAACCGGACTTCCCATGCTCCTTGCCTTGGACGCTAAAACGAGGAAAGAAACGAATGAAGACCCAGTCGTCGTCAGGAAAGAGAACGCGACCAAGAGTGTCTTGGCTAAGGTGTGGCTGTTGTTGGGCTCCCAGTGGGATTTGCCAGCATTAGTTGACATTGCGGAAAAGGTTTTGCTTCTGCCTTCTCCTTGTTTTGCCGGGACCTGATTCATAGTTATAGGCCTTGAAAGTCGCCCCGGAAACCGCAAAGCTCCCATCGCTGCCTTCTTTAGAGTTGGGCAATCATCACCCTCCTCAACAAGCGATCGAATTTGCTACAGTTCCTTTGAGGCCTGAAGAAACGTCTTGGGCTGGGGTGGACGCTGAAGCTGCCCTGTCATTATTGGTTGATAGTGCGAACGTCCAAGAAGCAACGGGGCTTGACAGCGCGAGTCTTCGTAAACGACTTTCCCAAAAATGGACTGCATCGGATGCGTTGCAAGATTGTGAGTTGAAGAAGTCCCCCGCAGTTCAATTATCACTCATACAAACGCTCAGCATATAAACGGTCGACCTCGTACGATAACACCATCCGCGGAGATGGTGTATCACCCCTCCTGAAGATATCCCCTGCTCTAATGCACATTGAGAACATGTCTATGCAGAGCCTTGCACGTTCCACGCGCGGCGTAGGAGTAACTGATTTGCGGGAGGCGTTAGAAGGGCGAAGTAGCATGTCTAATCCTGCTCTCGCGATGCGACCATCCTCTATTTCCACTCTGGACCACAACTCGTCTCTCGCAGGTGGCGATAGTCGTCTCACGCAGACTCGCTCGAGGACCAAGAAACGCACCATCACCGGCGGCCCCGGGGAAGTGAGGGACGTTCTGAATAAGCTCGGAATCGGAAAGCAGAATGGCAGTCTGTTGAAGGCTTCGTTCCCCGCCCTGCAAAGAGACCAACGTCACTGAACGTGCGCGCATTGCCGCGTTCCCTTATTTAACTTTTAACAGACTAATCTCTGGTAGGACTGGGATAATCGCGCACACTATTCTTATTCGCATTGTAATTATTCTACATCTCATGATGGACTGACTAAATGTAATGCACTTGATGGTGTTTTTTTTTGAATACTCTAATTTTACGCCACTGTTATTGTGGGGCGTACTAAGTAACGTGTGCAAATCGAAAGCGAGTTGGTATCATGTATGTGTACATGGAGCACAATATTAATACACCCATAACTTAGAATAAATGCGGCTTATCACCTACGCTAAGCACCCTTCTCCCCTTCGCAGTAGTCCAAATTCTCAAACCTACCGTCTGCGCTTGACTGGTATCGTATCGGAATATCGAAGCCATCATTGTCACTTATCACCACCGGTAGAGATGACTCCTGCATGAGGTGTACCATTCTCGCGGTCCCGACGTCTTTAGGACGTTGGGTTTTAGATAGGTCCGTTCGCCATCCCAAAAGTAAAACAGCGAGCGTGGCTAAAGCCAAGCTCGCCACGAACGACAACAAAGCGCGCCACAAAATTATCTGAAGGTGTGCTTCAGGGCTGGCCATAGTTATTGACACCACATTGGCAGTGCTGTGTGAACTCCCGTGTCCCGGCGACAAATCGCCGAACGAGGCGCAGTCATCGCGATACACCGGTGACGGTAGGCTGCATTTTTGCCAATAGTTCCAAAGGTAAGAGGTCGCGAGGAGCTCGAGGGTCGTCTCAAGATCCTGAAGTGTAGCGCTTTCACGAGATTCGCAGAGAGCTTTCCCCAAAAACTTCTGCACGATGTCATCTCCAGTCATAGCGATGAGGAACTGTCGATCCATATCTGTATCGGCCTCCTCCCACTCGAAAAGGCCCCAATCATGCGGAGGCGGAACTTGTGGTGTGTCGCCATCAGCGAGCAAACCAGCTTGAGTGACTGACACGTTAAGCGTCATTGACTGCATTGTACATCCAATGACTTGGACATATCCTTTGATTGTGCCCTCTCCGCTTCCTCTTCTTCCTCCTCCTCTTCATCATCATCGTCGTCATCACCCTCACCACCTTCATAGCTGGACGATATAGTGAAGTTGGTTGAAAGCCCAGTGGAACCTGTCGCGTCTCGCAGGAGGAAAGAGGGATCTCCGGTAGCGAGAACAAAAATCACTTGGTGATGACCCACAATGCCTTCGCCGGAGAACTTCCACGGCTGAAGGAGAATTCAGTGGGTAAGCCTACGTTCACTAGGCCTTTAAGTTTCTGTGCCCAAACATCAGACACAACCAGGCCTGGACTAGAATCCCAGTACGGTGGCTTGCTCATAGTGACATTCAACCACACTTGGTTGTCGGTTGGAGTTTGAGAACCACCGACACCGCCAGATTTGATGACACTGAGAGGCTGCGAGGCATCGTCCGCATTTGGCGCGAGGAGTAACATTTCTACGACAGCATCGGTGGGCTGAGCGCACTGTACATTCACTCGTGTTGCGTTGACGGTGACTAGAAAGTGGTAAGACGGTGAAAGAGGCGTTTGGACAGACGCACCCAAGTCGAAAGAGTACAACGGAGCGGGAACATCATGAAGAAGACTGCATACAGTTAGTTGTGGAATGGGGAACGAACGCGAGAGAGCGTGGAGTACCTCGCTTGTATGCCCGGACGTTGGGTCTTATTCACCCCAGCCAGAAACATTTCTCTGCGGGCGACACTCCAAAGAGCTCTTGCATCGGTATTTGTGACTACGGCAAGGTCCGTTTCGTTGAATCCGTAGTTGCCGGAATGACTTGAAGCAGAGTACTCCGAGGTGGATACGGTGCTATATCGGTAGATACCAACACCTGAAAGAGATAGGCTATTGGCGATGCAGATAGAGAAGAGATATGAGATGTACCTAGTACGCCTGATGCGCTCAATTGCAGTACTGTTCCTGCCAACAGATAGATAGGGATGCCAAAATATATGGAACGAAAAGGGTGGCGTAGGCGGCTTCTTGTTTCAGATGGAGATCGGGTGAACCAGTTGGAGATGGCGGCAGGAAGACCTGTCCATACGTGTATTCTCGCATCGAGTTCGAGCAGGGTGCGCGCTGCAGATAAAGTCATGATACGGACTTTGAAGTGGAGCAGACATACGGTGGCGGATAGCTTTGTCGACAGCAATCGTTCGACAAGTCTCGTATAGGAGTACAATGACGGCTGTAAAGAATGCCTGGAATCCCAGTGTGAGATAGCTCGATAATTCGGTCGCCTTTGTAAGAAAGAATCAGGAAAACGAGCAGATAAAGACAACCCTATATACGCACCGACTCCATGTCGACTTCTACTGCATGCTCCCAGTGCATGATGCCCACTGTAAGTATGACCGCACAGACCAGCACGAGCAGGGCGTGGAAGAGATGTATGGACAGGATCCGTTTCGAAATTCTGGTGGTCGGTGCTGGCGGTGCTAGCGTCGTCGACGACGCATTGGACAGGCGCTCTGCCCTGCCCTTGAGAGACCCAGCATCGCTTCCCAACAGCAATACCATTCGTGTGTTAGAGAGAGATGGCGAGCAGCCTGAGAGGCATCCACCCACTTCGTGAGAATGGCTGAATGACGCTGGATCTGATGGTGACCGGGTTAGGGTTATAACGCCCGATCGGTATCATCAATTCTCTTTGGATCCGCCAGGCTATTTTGGAACTCAAAGCAAACGCAAAGCAAAACATTGAATACTGTAATTATACAAGCCATCTATGCATACAGTGGTCACCAACTCATATCGGCTGAAGAACATCAGTAAGCTTTGTTGCTGCGAGGGTGAAAACTTAAACAGACCTGTCTCGAGCTTAGTTTTTCGCACGTCTTCCATGATTCGGGCGACGTGGTTATCGAGCATTTCTACATACGGTCTTAGTGAAGTCAGCCGCCAGTCTAGAGACCGTCAAACGAGATACCCGGCAAGCGTAGATCAGAAACCACCTTCGTCGCCAGCACCCTCTTCCACATGTTCTGGTTTGTTTAACCGGTTCAATTCATCAAGAAGTTGACCGACAGTCGGCACCGTTTCAGGATCAAATTCTTCCACCTTGGCAGGATCAACCGGCACACAGACACGTCCGGTCTTGGGATGAACGCAAAAAGGCGCTTTGAGAAGATGGTTTCGCTTCTTTGATACTTCAGCATCAAGACGAGGATACGTGTATTGCAGAACAATATCTTGCATGGCTGCAGATAGGGTAGCCTACAGCAGAGTGAGAATTTAGCACGAGTACCTGGGAGCTTGAACGTACACGATCGGACGCCTTCTTCACCAGGGCCCTGAAATCTTCCCATTTATCAGAGGAGGAACGGTCAGGATCTGCGTCCACTTTGTACGCAATGTATGGACTATACTCGCATCAGGGATGAGTTGCAGGAGAGCCTCGTAGCCCTCCTCGCTCGCGAAACAGTCTTGATCGGCGAGAATGAGATCCGAGAAAATGTCAGCAAGTTCTTTGATGATTCCGCTGGATGCACAATGAGCGTCTCGGAGTGAATGAACATTGGTAGAACGTACCTTAATGACGGCGGCAATGCCTTTGAACCAAACCGAACGTTTACTTTCTTCCCCGACTCTTTGCCCGGTTGGACAACAGTAAGCCAGCCAACGATAGCTCTTCGTTCATCATCGGTAAGCTCCATTGCTTCTGGATCTGATATCCACAAATGAATACCACGTCGACCCGAGTAAATCCATATGAGGTGCTGGTAGCCAAACTGGTCGCGTATAGATTTGTCCAAGACGCGCACGGCTGCTGAGATGAAAGCCCAACAACGCTTGCAGATGCCGGCGTCCGAGCAACATGTCCGTATAGGATCATAATCCGTCATATCGATATCGAATACGAGTTCACGCTGTAGAGGTTTGAACTTTCCTGGCTGCAAAGTTCTCCGGTCGCGCGGCTGCAATACAATGAGTGTCGGGCAGAAAGGCGTCGAGATAGATACCTTGTGGGTGTACGTTGGCCCTATCTCAAAACGCGTCGGGTTATACTTGATAACTTGCTTTTTCAATTCGTCTGCAGTCGTGAAGGAGTTGTAGCGCAGGTAGACATCACCAGGAAGCGTGAATGCGAATTCTCTGTTGGAAAACAGCTTTGTTGGCGCGTGCTGGTGGTTGAGCCAGGTGAAGATGGACTTGAATGGGTAGAGGCGGCTGTAGAAGATGCTAAGCGCCTCAGGAGAGGACGTGTCCATGTCGTTGCTCATTGTGGAAATGGTGACTGGGCAAAACACACGTCGTGGTAAAAAGATGGAGACGCGTCAGTCACGGCACGAGACGTGACAAATATATGCCTTTGTCATCCGTAGGCCTGGCCCGCCACATGTATGCACCTCATTTGCCTTTTGGTCAAGTTACTCTAAATTACTCACCCAGGCAAAAATTCGAGGCCCTCTAACACGTCGTCTGCGTTTACTCAACGTAACAAATCTATTGATGTCGTCGAACCCGTAATGCCGCGTGGGCTTCCTGCGTAGGTTCGAGCCAGGCGTAGAGCAGGCGTCGACTTCAAAACGCATTCCTCTCGGCGTCGATAATGGTTATAGTCTCCCCAATCCAAACACTCTCGTCGTCAAAAATGGCGCGTCAAGCACAACCTTCTTCACCATGTGGTTGAAGTTGCGGAATGTTTCATCTACCTTAGTCTCGTTACTCAGACTCTATGAGATGAAGGAAGACAGTCGTTCTTTCTACTATAGACCTATCCTTGTTCAACCCCACAATTCAGACCTCTCCGTGCTGACCAGTGGCACTCTATTCTCGGCGTCGGCTTTTCTTCCAACTCCAAACACAAAAGCGACGAACTCGCGTCAGGACTTGTCAAACCTGCTGCAGACCAGTCTCAAAAAGGAGAAGTGGAAGTACGCATCTTGTTGGATCCTTTTCGTATCTGACAATTCTGAGGCTATCATTGATTTGAAAAACTTGGAATCTGTGCCTATGACATTTGCGGATCTGTGCATCACACAAGATGGGTCGTCGATTAGAGATGATGCAGGTCATTGAATATGATCTTGCCTTCCACTATATTTGTGTATTTCGAGATGTCTTCTTCCGTGCGCCGTTACATGGACTTTAGATTATCATACGCCCTCATTTTCTTCAGACTGTGGCGTCTTACTGACTATCTTTCAGTAAGTACGCTTCCGCAAAGGTCAACATTTGTCATTAGTGACAATACCTCTTTGTAGCGTGCTATGCAGTGTACATTCGTTCGCTCGTCATTCCAACACAGAAAACACATACGTTGCCTCCCAGTTGTATGGTCTCGTTGGTCCATAGATTTGATCCACTGGGAACTCCGGGTTGTTGATCGCATCGAGCCAAGACTCCTGTTCAATGACGAGACATGAATGCTGGGGATACGAGCTCAAAGGACCGCCATGAGCGGCCTTCCTTGGAATGGGAAGGTCTGGATTGAAGATCCCATTACAGGAGTAAATCTTTCGTGCGTTGATTAACATCTCCGCGAAAGCCTTGCTAGAACTTACCTGTAGCGCCGGTTGATTTGTGATAACATCCAACCTTCGATGCATCAGTCGAGACAGCACGAGCACGCTAAGCCCACACTCACTTGATTCCTGAGTTGGTGCTCCATACTGAGAAAACCGGCCCGTCTTCCAGATTGTTGTCGTAAATCCATGCATTGTCAAATCCGACACAGTCTGTTAAAGTCCCGATTAATGCTCATGTCCTGGACCAGGCAAGGTCTGTCTGTACCTGTTCCACAGTATGCGAAAGGCTCTGTGTCATTGATACTCCCTCCGATAGACTTGGCCTCTCTGAAATCCAGAGGTGTCCCGGTAACATCTATCAGTTCTCCGTTCGGGATGAGGTTCCCGTCTGTAGCAATAACCCTCGACGCATCAAACTGCGCCACATGACCTAGCAAGTCTTCGCTGTCTTGGTAGGCGTCTAAATTCCAGAAATGATGCCCGCTGAGCATGATGGGGGTTTCTGCCGTTGCGATGGCGTTCATGCTGATCTTCCATGTCGCCTCGGCCTCGAGTGCATAGGTGACCTAGGTGATTGACATGTTCTGTCAGTACTTTCGGACCAGAGGGCGGTCTTACAGCTACGAGAACAGTCCCTGGGAACCCTTGTTCGCCATCTGGATCGATGAGACCGAATGTCACGGCGTTCGCCGTTTTGTAGAGAACGGACCAAGGACGTCGATCGTACCCAATCTCGCCCCCATGTAAACTATTCGTACCTAAAGGGCGAAGGTATAGCTCCGATTACAACAGACATTCGGGGTGCTTACCATTGTGTTCGTTTTCAGGGACTTGATATTTGTTCGGCCCAGAAGCATTTTTGGTGACGGGGATAGTAAATGTCCCGTTGCGGATACGATTGGCGTATCTCAAGGCGCGTCGTTCCTCAGCGCATGCCTAGCATCAAAAGTGATAAACGGCACACCTTCCGACGATGGGCCCGAAGAAGTTGCGACCTACTTCTTCTGATTCGTACCACGTCTAGAGGAGTTCGTAAAGTACGGATCAGCTGTGGAATATCATACTCACCACGTTATCGTAGCCCAAGAGGATATCGCGGAAATTCCCAGTCTACAATGGTTATGAGATTTGATTCCAGAGCACAAACGTTGCATACCTTATCCTGCACCCAGAAATTGGTCGCCGTCGCCCCATACGGAATGAAGTTGGCTCGCGCGGATCCATCAGGCGCCGTCAAATTCACGACTTGAAAAGGCTATTGATAGGTGGAGGGGATCAGCATCTATGTAAAGCAGTATGCTTAGGAGCTGAAACTCACATCAGAGTCCCAGAGTGCGACCGCCGCATGCGTTAGCCCAAGAAGAATCGGAAGACGGTACGCCAGATTCGGAAGCCTCATCTCCAACGTCTCCAAGAGGGAATGTGCGAGCAGGCTAAGTCCTACTTGATCGCATTTTATACGAGCCCCCATGTAGGCTCGACGCCGTCAGATGACTGAGAAAGGTGGTCATTTGTATGGCGGTCCGTCAGTCGGTAGCGCACTCCAGCGATGTACTCAAGGGTCGGGGCGGTCATGGGTTGGATTGTGACGAGAGTTTTGGAGCATCTCGTGCTTGTACTACATAGGTGAGCGCTGATTCAACCGTTTCAATCAACGACAAACGGTTCGTTACAATTGGCGAAAAAGAAGCTCTTTCGTACAACGACTAATTCCGTAGACGTCTTTGAAACCTCCGTGCACTCCCTGCACCGAGTAATTGCCTGCAAGATGGTCAAACGCGAACGCACTCCTTTTGGCATCACATGATGATGGTGATGAATTTGGCTGGTGCGGTCTTTACTTGCTTCCATATGCTGTTACGGATAAGCCACACACTTTAGGGGAACTAACCGACTCAATGCCATGAGTCTCCCTCGGATTTATCAAGTAGGTCTAATTTCAGCATGATGAAACGAGCTCGAGCTCTCCTCTAGGTCACGTCCGAAAACATCGATGTTGAGATGGTGGTGGAGACTCCTGCTCAGCTTGTTTCTTTATGAGCCTTACGGCAATCGGAACTCTGTACGCGTACGTGGAAACCCAAGTAGCGCATTTATTGCACGATCATTTCGGAATCGTCGTCAACGCCATCCTTGCTGGAACTTGGACACCATCGCAGTTATGTTTCGGACAATTCACATCTCCCGACTGCAGGAACTGGACCTCGAATTTTTTTTTCACATTCTACGAATCATATGGCAGCACAAGTCTCGACATTCCGCGCTGCTCTCATCACGACGCAACATATGACTGTCCGATTACTATTTGATTCTGTGGTATAAAAGCGTGTGTATGAGCTGCAAGTATCATTGTGCAATCTACAGTTCACTTTCTTTCGACAAACATGAAATCTACTACTCTCGCACTCACTCTCACCTTCTTTGTCACTGCTGCTTCTGCAGGCAAGCGTGGCCTCGCTTGGCCTTGGTGTACGTTGTACTAGTCTCAGTAACGTCGCGTTCGCTAACGTAGTCAATACAGACAACAGCCCTCTGTAAGACGGTCTATAGCACTGCTCGTATTCCTGTTACTGACAGCTCTCAGCGATCCCGGCGTCCTCAACAACGGTCAAGGACAGGTACGCGTCGTAATTCTGCGCACATCATAGTTGATTGACCGCGTATAGGTTGTCGCCATGTATGTTTGGACTTGACCTTCCTGATTTGATTAGAAATCCTGACTTGGTGCAGTTACGATTGGGAAACGTACTCCCCTCCTTCCACCAACGGCGCCGGTGGACTGGGTTTCATTGGCATGCAACGCTGCATGGACTGTGACTCCAGCCCTGTTGCGCAGCTTGCGTCTCGCCAGCAATCTCAAGGATGGGCCAGTAAGTATGCTTTCTTTCCCTGATGACATTCAATTCAAACACTTTTCTGCAGCCGTCTTTAGCTTGAACGAGCCAGATGTCAATGGAATCAGCGCTTCCGATGCTGCCAACTGGTACAAAACTTACATCAACCCTTTGGTGAGTACTTCGTCTCTGGAGCTCGTTCGGGATCTAAAGAGTACTTTAACAGGCCATCAAGAAGGCCTTGCCCGCCGTGACCTCGAGCACCTCGTCTGGCCAAGGTCTGTCTTGGCTCGCATCCATGATCAGTGCGTGTGGCGGTGGATGCTACGCTGACTACATCAACTTGGTGCGTGCATACCTGCGCCTTTTTCTTGTGAATTCTAACTCTGCAATTACAGCACTGGTATGGGTAAGATCTCGCCTTTCCTAATCACCAGAAGACTATCCTGATTCCTGCATCATAGAAACTCCTTCTCCGACTTCCAAAGCCACGTCGTCAATGCTCACAACCAATTCCCTGTCAGTGCCGCCTTGTAGTCGGCTCTCTCCGCTCCTACTGACAAAATCTCCAGCAATACTCAATTGTCATCTCGGAGTTTGCGCTCCAGAACCCGTCCGGTGGACAATCGGCGCAGTACGTGATTCTTCTCAGAAGACGATACACTTTACTGATCTTGCTTGCCTGCAGAGTTGCTTTCTTCAAACAAGTAATGGGCTTCCTCATCAGATGTATTACGAAGCACTAACCGATCTGCAGGCTTTCACATGGTTGGACGCGCAGTCCTACGTCACCTTGTACTTCCCTTTCGTGGCCACATCCCCTGCGCTCTTGCAAGCAAACGATGCTGCTGGCGCAAGCTACGTTGGCACCGGTTCCACCCTTTACAACAACGATGGTTCTCCCTCGGCCGTCGGAAACCTCATGTATTAAGCTTTCCCATCCTCTCGTTCATCGCATACAACAACTGTTGTACAAAAATATGTACACTGTAGACATTTAATTTCTAATAACATCTCTGGGTCTCTTGGTTTCAACTCGTTCTCGGTTCCGCCCACATGCTTAGCAGTGTTCCCGAGCCTCGAGACTTGATGATGTTGTAAGGTCGTTCCGAGAGCCGCTTTCCTGCGTCTATGCTGTCGGTCACCCACTTAGGTTTCACGACATGGATGGCTTTCTTGGATGTCAATAATTTGTGCGTCTTTGAGCCGCTTAGGCCCTGGGACGTCAGAATATGTGTCGCGCCGGACGGGGTCATTCTAGTGGACCATGAGGGACGCGACGGGAGTAAGGGAATACAGTTGGGACTTACAAAACCTGACCGCCGGCTTGCGTGATAATACGCTTCATCTCAATGTCTGTGGTATCTGCTAGAAATCCGTTGATGTAGATACGCGTGTTCCTTAATATTTGGGATGCGTCGTTCTTGACATCGGCTGATACCTGACGTTGCACTTTGAGCTTTTCGCCTCGAAGTTGGATATAATCGGGGTGAGAGCTCGCGGTGCGACCATCTGCAACTTGGTGACCCGTAGATAGAGAAACGACATGATCTAAAGTGGCTTGAGCAAACACCTGATGAAACGCAGCGATACGAGTCTACCTGAGCGTTCATAAAGATCAGAGTGCGTTAGGGGATTTGATTCGTTCGGTAGCGTGTTTAAAAGAAGGCTGGTGATATCAGGCGGCGCGTCGGATTCTTCAAATTTCGTGAGAAGTTTGCTAGATGACCATCAACACCATAAACTAGAGCGCGCAGAGGCTTTTACTTGATGTGTTCTTTGCGTTTGGCAGCCGTGGTGCGCTCAACTTTTGGATAAGGATGGAACTTGTCCTGGCTCTTGCTCTTGTCGTCACTTGAAGCGCCACGGCGTGTTTTGACGACAGTAAAGTACCTATCCATCGTTTTCACTTGAGGCCACACATAGAAATAGAAACAGTGCACGTTGTGGTTGGTTGACAAGTCGAACCGATCATCAAACAAAGCAGGTGGCGGTGCCGGTGTTTGTCCGTGCTGCTCCTTCCGTCTTGCGCTCACTGTCACCGCGGCCATGGTTCGAATAATCATAAAGGGAGGCGTCTGGAAGGTATTTCATACTATTAAATGCTCATAATGTATACTAAATATACGATAGAACACTGAAGATGAAGTGTTGAAGGCGGCCATTGCGAAATACGGCAAGAATCAATGGTGCCGTCTGATTCTCTATTTCGGTAGGTTACTGCTTACACTCATCCAGGGCGCGTATATCATCGTTATTGGTCCGTAAAACGCCCAAACAGTGCAAGGCGCGGTGGTACGAATGGCTGGACCCGTCAATCAAGAAGACAGAATGGTCAAAGGTGCGTAATGCATGCATAGCGACTCTGTTTCTCAACTTACATCACACTGCAGACGGAGGATGAAAAGCTGCTACATCTCGCGAAACTCATGCCAACACAGTGGCGGACTATTGCCCCAATTGTCGGACGGACCGCGACACAGTGTTTGGAACGGTACCAAAAGCTTTTAGACGAGGCAGAGGCCAAGGAGAACGAGGAATTGGGATTCACAGGACCGAGTGGAGACGCAGGACCCAGCGCTGATGATGTTCGCCGTTTACGACCTGGAGAAATCGATCCTGACCCAGAAACCAAACCTGCTCGTCCTGATCCTATTGACATGGACGAAGACGGTTAGTTTACATTCTTCCAGTTGGACCCTCCCAGCTGACTCTACTTCCAGAAAAGGAGATGCTGTCGGAGGCTCGTGCGCGTCTTGCAAACACTCAAGGAAAGAAGGCGAAACGGAAAGCACGCGAACGTCAGTTGGAGGAGGCTAGACGGTTGGCTGTGTTGCAGAAGAAGCGAGAGCTGAAGGCTGCTGGAATAATGTGCGTATACCTCATCCGTCGCCGCCACCAGCTTGCTAAACCAGATGTAGTACGCGCCATAAGACCAAGAAGAAGGGGATGGACGTATGTGATATTCTCTTCAACATATATTGAAACACTAACGGCCCCCGTAGTACAACGCAGATATACCTTTTGAGAAGAAGCCTGCCGCTGGTTTCTACGATACTGCTGAAGAACAAGCCCGTATTGCAGCAGCACCGGTCGGCCAGTCGTTAAGGCGTCTTGAAAACAAGCGGAAGCCGGATGCTGAGGAGGAGGAACGACGGAAACGGCAGAAAAAGGCCAAAGAAGGCGAGGGAGGCTCTGGTCATCAAACCAAGTTCATTGCTGCCCGTGATGCTCAAATTCAGAAATTGAAGGAGGCGGAATCTATTGGTCGGAGGCGTAAACTCATGCTCCCCACTGCACAAGTGGGCGAGAACGAGTTGGAGGATATTGTCAAAATCGGCCAAGCAGGGGAGAATGCGAAAGCCCTTGTTGCTGGAGGCAGTGATGCTAGTGGTCGGCTACTGAGTGATTACGAAGGTCTAGAGGCAGCACGGATGGCTCGAACGCCCCGAACAGCACCACAACGTGAGTTTAAATGTTCATGTATCACTAAACTAACAATGCTATAGAGGACACCATTATGTCGGAGGCTAGAAATCTGCGAAATATGACGATGGCTCAGACACCTCTTCTCGGAGAAGAGAACACTCCAATGCATGAAGGGCCAGGAGGAGGTACAGGATTTGAAGGTGCTACACCTCGCCATCAAGCCGCTTTTACTCCCAACCCTTTGGCGACGCCTTTCCGAAATGGAATATCCGATGTAGGAGCAACACCGAGAGGCGAAATGTCCATGATAGCTGGGACGCCGCTTCGTACACCGCTGCGCGACAATTTGTCCATCAATCCAGAAGGGTTCAATGCCGTTGCAGACACTCCGCGTCTCCGGGCCAATTCTGCGAAAGGAGCGCTACGTGCAGGTTTCATGAATCTACCGAAAGCGGAAAACAACTTTGAACTTGTCGTGCCCGAGGATGAAGAAGACGGGGATGTTGCCCTTGCGGCCATGTCACTGGAGGATGCTGCGGAACGCGATGCAAGGATAAAGAAGTTACAAGAGATTGAGGAGCAGAAGGCGTTGGCGCGGAGATCTCAAGCTGTGAAACTGGGACTTCCTCGACCAACCAATGTGGATCCGGAGGTGTTGCTGAAACGACTGGACGTGACCGACGATGCGGCGGAACGGTTGATCAACGCCGAGGTTGTACAACTGTTGCTGCACGACTCTATCGCTCATCCTCTGCCGGGAACTTCCCGGCCAGGCGGTACAAGGTCGACATATACTATGCCTGCGGATGAGGATCTGGATAATGCGAAGCAGGCCGTCAACGAAGAACTGGCCTCGCTCGTCGGCTTCCCCAATGCCAACCCCGAGCGACTGCGAGAAGGCCTTCTTACCCTTGCGAAAGCTGAACCGTTTGAGGACGAGACATCATCATGGGCCTCTCTCCGACAACAGCTGACGTTCAATGCTGGCTCACGTGAATGGGTGGATCCGTCATCGCTGACAGAGGAAGAGCGGATTGAGGGTTACAATGCGATATTAACGGAAGCGCGGGAGACATGAGCAAGGAGGCAGCAAAGGCAGCCAAGATGGAGAAAAAGTTGGGTGTTCAGCTGGGCGGATACCAGACACGGTTCAGTGCATTGGCGAAGCGCGTGACGGATGCATTTACAGAGCTACAGACGACCAGATTGATTACGAGAGCTTCTCACGACTGAGTCTGAACGAAGGAATCGCTGGGCCAAGGAGGGTGGAGGCGTTGAAGGAGGAAGTGGACAAGTTGGCAAAGAGAGAGAATGGGTTACAGGAGAGGTACAAGGAGCTTGATGGGGAGCGGAGAGAGGCTGCAGCTCGGGTTGCGCTGTTGGAGGAAAAGATGATGGCCGAGGCAGAGGCTATGAACGAGGCGGCATTGGCTGAGATGGAGGCATAGTGTACAGTTTTGTAAATAGTAGTAGTATACAATGTCCGTGATAGGAAAAATAGCTGGCAGCAACGGTATAAGAGTCGTGGTTGTATACAAAGTAGATGCTCACATTAGATTTCAGACCAGTCTCGTTTCCTCGAACGAGTATTGGCGCTGATAGGCGTTGGGGGTGGCGGTGGTGGGCCTGTGCATTGAATGGATTGGGCACGGTGACAAATTTGATTCTGCTCTCCAATGCCGTGCGCACGTCGGCATTTGGACAGGCTGCAATGAAGCCATTCATGACTGCCCTGTCGCGGTCCTCCTCTTCAAACTTGAAGCGGGGGGCGGTGATGGCGCGGTGGGGAGGAGACGAGGTTCTGGGGCTGTATGCGGCGGAGGAGGGGGAGGCCGTTTTGCGTCTTGAGCCAGTCATTGAGGGCGGCGACGAGCTGCTCTGGGGTTGTGGTGGGGAGGAGGAGCTGGTTGGCGTAGGCGACGAGGTGGGGGGTGGAGATGATGTAGCCGCTGAGCATGAGGGACATTGTGAGTGAGTGAGTAGTAGTAGTACGCGTGAGAGAGCGTCTCACAAGTTCTGGTCATGGGATCGAAGTATGCAACCCGGTGTCAAGTTAGGGTTAGGGTCATCTTAACTTGACTTTGTGCCAATGGTGCGTCTCTCATCGTGTTCAACGACGCTCGGACACTGAACACGATTAGCTTCCACTATCACTGTTAAATGCCGCGCAGAACAAGCCTATGGTGCGCCCTCCCCATCCATACCATCGCATCACCCACTTACTCACTCCAGTTGGTCGAACTCAAAAACGGCGAGACGTTCAACGGCCACCTCGTCAACTGCGACAATTTCATGAACATCACCCTCAAGGAAGTATATCAGACAAATCCAGATGGTGATCGTTTCTTCAAGCTCAAAGAGTGCTATATCCGTGGCAGCACAGTGCGCTCTCCCCTTCCCCCCAGTCCGCATCCCAGTTATTGACGTCGCCGGTGCAGATAAAATACATCCGCATACCCGAGAATCTGCTCGACGTTGTCAAGGATGAGCAGAACAGGGCCAGGGAGGTCGGAAGGAGCAATGCAAGGGGTGCACATGTCGGAAACAGAGGCGGTCTGTATTTACATCAAACTCCGTATCGCGACACTGACAGTATTGTTTGCAGGGCGCGGTGCACCCATGAGAGGTATCTCGACCCACATTCTTACACTGATACTACTTGTTGACATTATTTTACAGGACGCGGTGGACGCGGAGCACCCATGCGTGGTGGAAGAGGACGCGGACGAGGCATGTGAGATGTATCCTCCTTTTCTTATTGTTCTCTGTGGTTAGCATGTATTAATATTCCCTATACTACCTCATGTTCGCCGTCCGTCGTCCTCCGTTACCTTGAACGACACACCAAAGCTGTTCTTGATCCATTTGCCCTAGCGTTGCTACTAAGTAAACAAAGTCTTGACTGAAAAGTGAGCTCACGCTGTATAGAACCGTGCCTATCGCAATCACTCGTAATACCGAGCTCTCGTCACGCAACATCATCTTTTCTGCGTCTTCAGCAGTAAACAGCATTGCCCGTGATGTGGGCCGTCCATATCCCGCCGGCATCCATTGCATCTGCAAGCGCAAAGAAATGAGATTCTTCGCCGGCTGTATTGACTTTATAATCTTGCTCTGTCGAAGATAATCAAGGAAGGCCCACGAAACAGCAACACAAACTAACAATATCTGTGGACAAGACGGAACACCCTATGGATTCAATCTCTGCAAACTTGGTGCACAAGCACTCAATGTCAGTCATCGTCATGCCCGCCTCACCAACCTCGAAATGCCTCAGCGTCCGCCCATGGACTTGCGCCAAATCCAGAATGAAGCGCCGCGGAATGGCCGCCTCCCCCGACACGGTGTACGCGTCCAGCTTGAACGTCTCCAGCCCGGCCTTGGGCACCAGATCCAAAATCCACCGCCAGAGCCTGTCGAGCCCCATCTCGTCAATAGAGCTCGTGTGGATGGTCAGCTGGCGGATATTCGGGATCGGGTGGTCCAGCTTCTCCTTGCGCGTCGAGTAGCTCTGCACATAGTCCGTGTCGAGCGACTCGAGCTGCGGCAGGTACGTTGCGATCAGCGGGATGGCTGGGGACGGCACGCCCTTGAGGCGCAGGTGTCGTAGCAGCGGGAGCCCAGAGAGCACTTCGATGATGATAGTCGTCGGGACGCCCGCGCACCGCTGATAACAGTCAGTTACGCGTAGTATACTTGATTGCGAAGAACATATATTACCCCAAGCTCCAGAGACTCGAGCGTATCGCCAAGGAGCGGCGACCAGCCCTGGAGGACCCGCGGCGGGCCCTCCATGCACCATATCGAGAGCTTGTGCAGCCCGGTGCGCTTTTTGAGCGTCGACCACACGTCCTCGCCCAGATCGCCGTTGCTCTGGATCGTCAGGTTGCGTATAGGGATGCTGTGTAGCGCGTTGAGGAACCCGAATAGGATGTGGCTCGACGTCGACCCGTCGTCCGTCCATGTCAGGCTCTGCAGGTTCTTGCACCGCGACAGCGCAATCACAGTGTCGCGCGTAATGTTCGGGTACCGGTAGAGCATCCCGCAGTGGACTGCGCCTGAGTGTCGATATAAGCAGTGAGTTCAGGTAGACGTCGTCGTCGCACCTGTTTCGGTAATGTGCTTGACATACTGTGCTAGCTCTGGGCGACTGTTTAACGTCGTCGCAGGGTGGTACAGCACGGTCTGGACTGGTTAATCACTGCTCGATCGTTGTACGTATCTCCAGACGCACCTTGCCAATGATCCTAGAGTCCAGCGACTCGTACAAAACGGCAGCGCAGTCCGGTTGAACGCTCGGTTGACAAGGGCACACGAGCACCAGTCTTTGCGATTGTCAACTGACGCAGAATCGGCGCCAGGATATCGAACGGAAGGTCTCCAAACGTATCCATTTCAATTTTGGAGATGAACGTCTGAGCACTAGAGAGGGGCTCCCCATCACAAATTTATAATACTAACTATACAACAGCAGGAACAGCATTAAATATGTGCTAAATCAGGTTAGGATGTACTCATGAATAAGACCGTCTATGCTCTATGGGCTCCGCGGCGTAGCACTGGCCCAGCTCGAGCTGGATATCTCACTGCCAAAATTGCTCCGCAGTTCGTCAAAGTCCGACATGACTGAAGGCGGCGCAGACACGGACACCGCATCATCCTCATCAGACTCGCTATCGGTATCGGCCGACAACGAGTGGTAGTCATCTGTATGAGACACAGACGAGAACGGCGTATCGGGGCGCGACGAGGGCGCAGACAAAAGCTCTACTCCATGCTCTTGATCCAAGTCTACTGGGTGCGACAGCGACAGACTTGGGATCGACGTGGGAGAGAACAGGCCGGTATTCAGCACTGGAGAGTCTCCACCGTGCTCAGAGGTATCCGGAGTGGGCAAACGGCCGGGAGGAGGCGACCGAAGGTCTCCCGCGAGCCAGATAAGTGCAACGGCGACGGCGCTCTGCTGGCAATCGTCGACGTTGGCGTGGCGGCAGCATCAAAGATGACATGCGTCGGGGCCATAGGAACGTACGGAATCGAGATGTTGGACTGTATTTCATTATAATCAGGACACCATCCAACTGCGATGAAACATACCTGGTCCAACGTCGACGGCTCCGCAACGTTCTTGCGCTGTCGCAGAGTCGACGACTGACTGCGGTCTACCTCGTTGCGCCATTCACGTACCTCCTCAGATACATGAGAGACGAGCTTCTCGAGCTCAAAGGCGCTCTTATCGTCGTCATCGCTGCCGTCGTCCGAGCGTTTGCCAGAGCGGCCTCCAGGGAACGGCAGCGACACAGAAATCGCCGCTTCTCGCAGGCGCTTTCGTTCCCTGCGCCTCGAGAGGAATTCCTGGGCCCATTTCTCGAGCTTGGGTGCTATGTGGGGCTCATAGACAAACTAGACGACTAATAAGAATCAATTGGATAAGCTCTAGAAGACGACAATCACCTCTTTAAATGCTATACCCGCGGCGACGGTGCCAACGACTGCAAGAACATAGACAGCAGGAGCGGGCATCGAGATGGTTACAGCCCAACCTGGGTAAAGCGACGCTTCGGGTCATCGATTTCGTTTCGGCAGGCAAAATATAATTACATCATATCAATTTATACACAGCACGCCACATACATATTGTCCCCCTACTTCCACGGTAGCTCGTCCACGCATTGCTTAATCTGTTTCAATGTCGTCAGACGATCATAATTCGCCGCACCGCAGTCCGCGTTCTGGCACTTGGCTGCCCAGCACTGCTCGGCCTCCTTCCACGCCATCACGCCCAAGCTCGCCATGTCCCCGCCAATACCATCCACAGAATATCCGCTAACCGTGTCACCCAGCGGCCGCTTGTCAATCTCCACCAACATTGCCTGCTTAAAGTCCTTCCACGTCTGATTGTCCAGCTGCGAACTTGAGCACCGCGCACACGCGTACGCGTCATTGTTCCCCGCAGAGAACCGATGCACGTCGTTGATCAGCGTCTGGAACGTCTCCACGCGCGCTCTGCGCAGCCGCATCAGGTGCATGAGGTCCTTTGAGGACAGCCGCTCAAGGATGCACGGCGGCGAGGAGAGCAGGTCAGATTGCAGAGTGTGCCGCGCCGCGCAGTCTCTTTCTTCCGTCCAGTCGAAATGTGACGAGAGAACATAGACCCGCAAGGGGTCGGTAGCAAGGAAGGATGGTGCCGTAATGGCCATACGGATGATGCTAATGGGCCCTAGTGCATCCCAGTTCTCAGCAAGAGTGAGAACACGTTCTAGAGTGTCAAACGACCATTGCGATATCGGAGTGGGAAGTGATTTTCCAGAGAGGAGCAGAAGTAGCGGCGTGAGCGTACAGGAGGGTTCATGTGTGGGTATCTCTTCCTCCACCTCCTCGAATGTCGAGCACGAAGCTCGTTCATGTCCTTCGACCGTCGGTCGACAAGGTTGGGGGAGAGAAAACATTGTCCGAAAGAACCCGGACGTAGTTCTCAGCGTGTAGGAAGGAATACGGTAGAGAATGTTATCTGAAGAGCGTAAGACCACATCAGCATTAGGGGAAGAAAAGGATTCTTGGTACTTGGGCGTGTCAACATGGGCACGATGGGTCGGAGGGGGGGCTGCCATCGAGTCTTAGTTGACCAACCCGCCTTGTTCTCAGACATATAATCTGTTCCACACGTGTAGCGCATCGTGTACCAGGGTCCGGCAGGGCGAGGCACGACGGAGCCAAAGCCCTTGCACCAGCCTGCATTGTCACGTTCTTCTGTGGGTTCGACCGACACGTCGAAATGCCCTCCATGACCGACTCTTAACGTGTAGTGTTTGCTGCCCACCTCGAACAAACCTTCACCACAAGTACCACGACCCTGAAGCTAGTAATCTTTCCACTTGCTTCGCACGTAGCTTGCTTTTTGGACGCCTTAACGATCCGAGTTACGTCCACCGGTTATTCGATAACTTGGAATGCAAGTCCGGAGGACGTTATATCTTTCTAAACATGTAAGTAGACACGATTCCGAAGAGAAATACCACCGACCTTCCGCCGTACATCGTGATGATCAGCACGTTCTGGTAGAATGAACTTCAAACTCAGTCACCATATGTCCAACTCGCGTTCAACCACCAGTGAAACTACAACGTAAGCGTTAGCGATCGTTCATTCATTCATGAAATACAGTATGATACACAAGTCCTCCATATGTTTTCAGGGCGGAATCACTTTGTCCATATACGAGTGAACCACGACCGAGGCGCAATTACTGCAGCCTTGACCTTTGCCGGCCCTTTGCTTTCGTGGATTTAGACGGAGTTTCCGATTCCAGCGAAGCATGCCGTTTCTTGTACGCTGCGGGGGATTCTCCACTTAAACCATTCGCCCACATCCCTCGCCTTGCAACCCTATGTAAATCATGAGGCGGGGGGCGAACAAATTTGAAAAGAGAAACACGCACTTTGCTTCCATCTCGACGCGAAGGTACTCTTCCTTGCCCCAATTGCCATACTCAGCCCCAGCCTGCTCGTACGTTGTTACCCAACCTGCTTTGAGCATCTCGAGGGACAGGTTCTTGCCAGAGAAGAATGTCCCGGGGAGAATGCGGGGTGGGGACACGACTACTGCGACCTACAAACGAGATGGTCACGTTGGATAACACCAACAGAACGCGATGACAGACCACACGAGAGTACTGGTCGCGTCGTATGACTTGACAGTACAGAGTCTTGCCGAGGATTTTCTTTCTGAGCCACGTTAGGGCTTCTTCGGAATAGGGCTGCGCAGGTCGGCCGAAATGTGCAGCCTAGTGATGGCTCGACACGAGGGGGAGATGAAAAGAGAGCGAGCACACCTCGGGCGCATCGACACCAGCAATGCGGACATGGATTGTTTGACCTTGAAGATCTAAGGCGTCCTAAGCAAGAGAAAGAGCCCCCCAGCGATGGCTGGCGTACCTTTAGTAATCGTCGGTACGCGTCTGACTTTGAGAGGCCATCTCCAGCCAAATGCCGGAGTATGGTACAGCCTACAACGTCCATAAGAGTCACGCCAAAGTCCCAGAACGATTGCGCACCGGAAATTATCAGAGTCCCCTACGCTTTAGCTTCGTCATTCACTCCATCGTCCGCAATGAGCTGCAACGCACCTCGTTACAACGCCCTTCAACCATCGTTTCTGTGCGAACATTGCAGGAGTGAGATGGTCGGCATTTTGCACTCGTCGAAAGTAGCGCGTATACAATCGTCGACCGCCAAATGTCGACACGCCACCAACAGCAAAAGCAGAAACAGCGAGGATCTCTGTTGGATATTGGGCAACTTGAGCTCGGAGGGAGGCATAGGCGGTCTTGACGCTATCCATGACAGTTCACGGTCAAAGAGACGCGTCCAAAAAAGGCAAGTGCTACAATATGATTATTATCTACGTTCAGTAATTCCCGTACCCAGAAAGCCCCGACTCGCTGTAAGAGCCAATCGAAGCAGAAAGATCACTCGTATCGACATCAAAATCACTACTAAACTCATACTCGCTCAAGCTCCCGCCAGGCTCACTCCCAACATCCTCCACCTCAACAGTGTACCTGTCTGCTTCCTTCACCAGTGACCCACACCGGAGACACTCCCATTCATCTTCTTCTCCGTCATCCGCAGTGCGCATCATTCGCTCCGCAACACAATGGTAACAGTATATGTGCCCACACGATGTTATATAAGGTGTGTAGATTGGATACGCAGGACTATCTGAACCGGTCGCAATATCCTGGGGTGCCGTAAATGCATTGGAAGAATCTGCCATGTTGAGATTGAAAGACGCGTTTTCTGCACATATTGCACATTGGTCTTCGGGTAGCGCGTGGTATTTTCCCAATGGCTGCGGGCGTGATGCCGTGCTCGTCGTACTGTTCTCGGATCCCTTGTACAGCGCAGAGTGGAGTTTAGAGGGCAAGCTCGAGATGGACGCTGTGACGCGATTGAATCGCCGCCGCATTTTCCGGGCATTTATCAAAGGCAGAAGGAAGAGGAGGAATTCCTATCATATGTTGGTCGCCGTCTCTGCCATTGCTCTAGAGAGAAATCTCACCGTAAATGCGTGCCAAACCATCTGTCTGTTCATAAACTCGTAGCTGACGTCACGTCGAACTTGGGGTCGGGATGGAACGAGTTGCATGTTAAGAGCCCGGTCTGCTATGGTCCGGAATCTAGCGGTAATTCAGCAGGGGAACCCTCTGGTGAGGTGGCGCGTACCTGCCGTTGTAGAGAAATGCCACAAAGCTTGCAAGACTTAGAACGGTGTACGAAGATTCGCACGACACGAGCAGATCCCAAGCTTTGCGACGGAGATCTGACGTGGGTGCGTCTGGCCAGGCATGCGATAGCGAATAAGCCCGTATTCTTGAGTGCAAGTACGGAACAAGGATAGTGAGAGCACCATGTATCAATAGCAGCCGTCGCGGTAGCCCAGATGCTACGACAGTGTGATCAGTCCAATTGCCCAAGACATAATCCGGAGGCATACGAGATGTGCCGCCAGCGCCGGGCTTCGATGGTATCGTGTATCGCAGATCCTGCAGCTTGGCCCCATAGGTAGCACCCTTGTTCCAGACAGACAATTTATAGAGAACCGTATGAATCAGAAGTGTCAATTCCGGCTCAAATCTCCCTTTGAATGATGCCTGCCGGGTCACATTAATCCTTCTCATTGTGAAGGAAAGAACAACCAACGTCTATGAGCACCAACGCCTTATTCAACGGTTCTTGGAGCACAATTATAAGTTCTTGGTCAAGTAGCTCCGCGTCAAGCTGACCGACGCGCGTGATGGGTCCATCTCGCTCGCCGTTGCTTCGCAGAGTGTCTCTGATTGCGGTAAGACGAGGCTGGGCAGCATTCCAGGCATCCTCCCATGCTGAATGTGGTGACATGGAAAGAAGGAATACACGTGATTGTCTCTATTGCCGACTAGAGAACGCGGTAAAAACGATGGTAATTTACAGGCTTGCATCATCTACACGGTGTACTGGACATCCAGAAACTTGATTGCTTCCTCTGCAGCCGCAAACCTGACCTCCAGCTCCGTCAACTTGCCCCGATCTCTATCCGCAACCTTAGCCTCCTCCAGTATCTCGTCATCCAGTTTAATCACGCAGGTGACACTACCCTTGGAACGCTCATAACTGTATTTCACCTTTTTATCCTGCTTCGATGCCCACACAGCAAGTCTCGAAACGGGATGGAGCACATCGACATTGTCCCGCACAATGCGCTCGAGAAGAGGAAGGATGCCAAGGACGCGCATCACATTGCGCACAACGTCTAGATCTCCTCCCGCGTCAAGATACACCGCACCCAGAAGACTCTCTATCATGTCACTCAAAAACTTGGGCGCTTGCAGTTTGGTGAGGGCCGCCCATGGATATATCTTCCCATGGAGCAACGCGTCCTCAATGTCGCCATGAAGTCGTTTAAAGAGATCAGACGAAGTCTTCTGCTGATGAAGAACGCGGCTGCTAGAATGCAAAAGGCATTTCCAGAGATAGACGGTATCCTCGTCACGCTGCAGCTGAATTTGTAGTGGCCCGTCGTCGTCCGTCACCGGTCGAGGCATGAACGACTCCACCTGAAACTGACAACGCAGACAAAAGTACGCCAGGATATGACCGTTAACCACAGCAGATTTCCGCAGATGCATGTGCCCCGGACTGTAGTTCTTTCCCTCAGCACGGTACAGGTAGTCCGTCACAATCATATCCATCACAGCGTCTCCCAAAAACTCCATGCGCTCGTACGAGGTCGTTCCGTAATCCTGCTGATGACTGGCGTGGGTCAGCGCCTCTAGAAGGATAAGTTTATGTTTGAATGTATAGTTTAACATTTTCTCCACGTTGGCGATTAGGCCTTCAGGGATATCTATGCGCGATTCTGCTTCGATCGTTTGAACGCGAGCTAGCATATCGGTAATGCGCTCAGGTAGAGGCTTCCACTGGAGGTCGAGATCGAAGAACTTGGTACATTCGTAGCCAAGATCCATTCCCCCGTGAAGATACGCGCCGCCGATTGCAGACTCAACGACATCAGCAAGGACTGGAGGTGAAAATGTCATCGACTATGAGAAACCACTCTGGTTGAATGTACCTTTGGTAGACAGTTCCCCTGCGACCTTTTTCTTCCTCTGGAGTTTAGCATCAGCTTTCGATAGCTCTGGTTTTTTGCCATCAGTGGCCGACGATTCATCAGGTGTCGGTCTTTCCACTGAAATCTTAGGAATTTCCTGATAGGCAGGTTTCCACTTTTTACCAAGTAGTCGATCTGGGAAGTCTCATTCGAAAAGGGCGATCCAAAAGACGTGAAATACGTACCGCGGATAATCCACTTGAACATGTCTCGTTTGATGTTCTCATTAGCGAGGCGTACGTTTGATACGGCATGATCCTTTCTCTTTGATAGATAGCCTTCGTGCCACAAAGGAAATTCGGAGAGAAGTTGGATGCTGACGAGGTACTTCAATACGGTATCCCCAAGGGTCTCCAGTCTCTGATAATTGTATGGTTCTTGAGAGGTCGGAGCCGTGAGCGCGATGGATAGAATCGGGGAAGGCACGGCATAGAGCGGCGAGGCCTGAGTGAATAACTGATCTTTCAGAGACTGAGTAGTCAGCGCGATAGAGAGCGCGCGCAGGGCTGACGGCAGTAGATAAACATATTGCGCTTCTATCTCAGAGATTAACGTTATTGTGGAGTGCCTCGGGATGAAGAGGAACTGTTTGGGAGGCAAAGGAGGTCCTTCTACACGTGGCGGTTTGAAGGGAAGCAGGAGATTGGTTCGAGAAGGCAGCGGCTCAACGACGAGTAACGGATAGACGACCTCTTCAATATCCTCGAAATGGTCGTAGCGCTCTTTGAGGATCTCGAATTCATCTGGCGAGAGTTCATCATACCGCCACGAAACGAATTTGTAACCTTTCCCAGCGCCAAAGCGATTCTTGACGATGGAGATATCTGTAGGGTACCAGAATGTCCTGCCAAATTCTTCCGCGTTGACGTCGAACGATTGAGAAATTCGTTGTCCGCGTTCGGCTTCTTCTCGCTGCCAGGCACGCCGATCCTCCCAATCAGGCTCTTCGACGGTCGGTAAAAACAGATAAGAGAAGTCGAGGTTACCCCATGTCATCCGCGATCCATGAATACTCCAGAATAGGCGTCGCGTATATTCACCAGCCTGGCGAATCTCCATATCGTCGACGTTGACTCGACCCATGTCACGCACAGTCATCATAACCTGCCCTTGACGAGGAACATATAACGGTGGAGGACCTCCCGGCACAAGCCAATCAGGAGGACATGGACGTCTCGTGAACATTAAGAGCGTAGGAAGAGAGCCAAGGGACACCTCAAACCGATACCATGGATCGCTATCAGACAGCGGCAACCAGGCATTGATTTGAGGTGCCACTTTGACGACTGATATACGTTTCTCGACGTCCTGCTTCAGATGTTCTATCTCCTCGTCTTGGAAGAACAAGGGAAGAAGCTTGTCATCAAGCAGCCCTACATCATACATCCTCTTATATGCTTTGAATGCCGCATGTTTCTGGGCAGACGACTTTGTTGGATGCTCCATTTTCGTCTTATGTACCCGCAATTCTGGAGGTAGGAATTTAGGAAGAGTGACGGTCGCCGCCCAAGGTCCCTGGTACGGCTGACTTGCAACTAATGCACGATTTTCGAGAGAATGCCACCCAGTGGGCAGCTCGGGAGGGTCGATATCATACAGAGGTCTGAAGTCAGTATGATGCCGGCATTAGGATGCACTGCCACAAAGTGATTGAGATGTTGAATCGCCGAATCCAAAGTGAGAAGAGCACTGATGGCTTGGTCAAAGCGAGAAGACACATAAGAGAAATAAGTACCCGGTGGTCGGTTGACGAAATTCCAAGTACTCCTTGATGTCAGGCTCAATTGCAACATCAAGTCGTTCCGGTTCGTTAGCCTTATCGACGATTTCTCTGGCTTTGCGCTCCCATTGAGCCACGTTCTCGTCTAACCCGCTGCCTTCTGAAAACATGATAATGAAAGTACTGCGCTTTCGTCGCGCCCTTCCTCGACTTTGAAGCCAAGAAACCATATTGTCGGGTACATCCCATCGAATGACGCAGCCACAAGCTTGAACATCGATGCCCTCCTCCGCTACAGATGTCGCGATGAGAAGATTCTTGTCCCCGAGGCGGAAGGCTGAGAGGGTCTCCTCTTGACTCTGCCGAATCAGTTTCCGCGTCAGATCCAAAAACGCATGTCGGCTGCTACTATCCGATGTGCCCACAAGACTGCCAACCTGGAACGAACTCTTCGTGACGGGGTGATGCTTAAGAAGCTCGGTAAGAGCAACGACAGTGTCACGTCTCCTGACAAAAATCAGGCCGCTAAACGCCTCGCCCGATTCCTCCATGTCTTCCTTCTCGTTCACCAGCGCCTGGACAAGTGCGATGACTTTGTGAGAAGAAGCATCGACGATATCATCATCATAGTAAGAGACGGGCGTTGCATGTATGCGTTCGATAACCTCGGCAAGATGACGTTTCTCCCGATTATGCCAGGTTGGCATCTCGCTCTGTGAGCCACAAGCTGCCTTTGCCTGCTCAAGAATTGTCCAAACATACCAATCCGTTGACCATTCACCGAGGTCCATTAGGATTGCCTCGGCGGCCCTTTCAAAATCTTTAAGTCCTTTCAGAGTGAAAGAGTTTTCCTTCCTAATGACTTTTGAAAGTTTCTGGTCCAGGCGATAATACTCCGGAGTTTGAGGTGTGATTTTTGCGAGGTCCTTGCGCAACTGCTTCACGTAGGGATCGTCGTCGATCGTGAGGGTTTTGATAACGGCAGAGAGAGAAGCAAGGTTGGTAGAAAAGGGTGTATCTGGACCGTGAGCTGATGGGGCGATGTATAAAGCATGCTTGAATACGGGACGATGAACATGTCTCGCAAGCTCTTCTCGATTGAGATGCGGGTCCTGATGGTGCTATCCAGGTTACTTTCGATGGACCTGCATGTACAGAGCTCAGAAACATGAGATTAAGATCTTCGATGGCTTACTTGAACGATCTTGCAATGTCTCCACCATAAATGGGGCTCGCGGTTAGCCCAAGAATCATCGGTCTCAAATATTGCGGGTCGACAACCACCTCTACGTCTCGAGGGTATAGCTGATAGTAGAATTCCTGCATTATCATGTTGTACGGATCTTTGTCCTTCGCGTGATGCGCTTCATCGAAGACCATAAGTGCTATGTCCCTGCCCATGTTGATGTAGCTGTGACGGAGAGCGTCAAGCATAACTTGCGGGGTGGATACAACGATACGATGCGTGTCAAGCACTTTCTTCCACAAGCCTGCATCCTTCCACTGGTTGGGTTCGAGAGAGCCAGATATCAGACCGACGGATACGGGAAGCGCCCCTTTGATAACATTGTACTGCTGTTCGCAAAGAGAAACGGTTGGGGCGAAGAACCAGCAGATCTGGGCGTGAAGTTTGGTTGCTGTTCAAGGGTGAGATAAGGTCGAGGAAATGCACCTTGCGTGGTTGACGCTCGACTTCAATCTTCAACCTCAGAACGGCTATATGCGTCTTTCCGGAGCCCGTGTCCATTGCGATAATGATGTTTCTCCGAAGGCTTTCATCCAACATTTCCTGCTGGTACCCGCGAGTGGCTGGCAGATTGGGCACGCTAGCCAATTCGACGTCGGCCGCGTACGCCATGGGAGCTAGTCAAGAGTTGATGGTGGTGGATGAGAAGTAGCGCGCGCGTCTATTAGAAGCACGTTAGAAGGAGCAGGTGCAGTCACACAGGACGGTGCTCTGCCTAATCCGATGCCATCAGTCAAAACGTTATGTTTTGCATACAAAAATGTCTCCCCGGTTATCACGATAGGCGTCTTCGGGGCGTTGACCATTTAGTACGCTGATACGTTGCTCGCTGGCACGGCAATAATGACACAACCATAGAAAGTCACAAAGAAAAGATCAAAGCAAAAGACAAACGAGTTGCCGACATGCGCCGACTATTGCACCCGTTTTACTCGTTGCCGACGCGCTCTTCGACTCCTTTAACTCTCGTTTACGAGAACTCGCAGTCAATCACGTTCCAGTCGCCTCTGGTACGGACGCACTCGAACTACGGAAGCAGCTACTAATGTTCCCTTCTGAAGTGCTCTTCTGGCTGAATTAAACACTCGAATCATAATGTGCAAGAAGCTATTATAGTAATAGTATGCTCCTATATAGTAGATTTGTATCGAGCCCGACAAAATTGAAAAGACGAGTTACGCGATAGATACATGGCTGCGAAGGATTTGACCAAAATAGCGACGCACTTGACAGGGATTGAGAAGACTAACATCGGCAAGGAAGATGCCTGTAAACTCGGGCGTATATGCTGCACTGACGAGATGCGAGGTCGGCGTGTGAGAGTTGTTGAATCTTCTACATCAAAATCAAAGCAGACTTTATATGCTGCCGGGGGTTTCCATTGATCTGTAGTCGAGCACAAGGGGTCAGGTTGTAGCCTAACTTTGTCCTTCAGGACAACAACGCGTCAACGGAACCTCAGGTAGTACGTACCGCCTTTAAAAGCTATTGTTGATGATGATGCTGATGTCCAAGAATTCACCAGAGGGCTATGATATTGAGCTTGAAGCCAGAAGGTGCCATGCAGAACATGTAACGTCGGGCGGTAGGCGTAGGGAGTAATGAGAAGATTTAAAATCTCGGAATGTAGTACTTGAAGTTTGAGAGCCCCCGTTCATAACCCCAGCAAGTTGTGTGCGCGCAGCATACACTGAATAACACTGGCGCAGATCAACGGTGCCCGTTGGCCACAGCAAACTAGTACTAGTAGATAGGCTGGTCGCCGTGGGTTGCTGGTTGGTGAGAAAGCAGGACCACGTGCTCACTTGATCTTCGTTCCTCCCATAATGGACAGGTACGACACATTCTGTTGTTCTCGTTTGTACCGACAAAGTTCTAGCAATCCCAAAATTACATCGTTGGCGGCGCGACTTGTCGAGCCAAACGACCCACGTCACAAAAGGACCGCCTCGGATGATGAGGACGACGACGAGGCCATATTCGCTGAGCTTGAAGCCGAGATTGAAAATGATAGCAGCTCTTCGATGCGTGAACAGGGTCTAGTTGTACTACGAAGAGAGTAAATTGCTACCTGCATCTCTGAGCGCGTCTGACGGGAATCTCATTTAGGATGGATCGCCTCCGAGATATGCGGGAAAATGAACATGGTCGCTACACTGAAGTCTCGGACGAGAAAGAAGTGATTCGAATAACAGCGTTTGTGGCAGAGTCGCAACTGCGCCTTTGCATAACTAAACGCGCCTTGCAGACGCGAACCTCGATGCGTCGTGCATTTCTATCACCCCGATTTCAAACGATGTGAAATCATGGACAAACATATGGCGGCGAGTCGCAAAAGGTTTGCTTCAAAAACGCCAGCCTGACTCTTCGCCTAGGCATTAGCTCCCAAATATTTCAACACTCGGTTCCTTCGCGTATTTGTTGAGAATATACCCTGGCTGGTGGAAAGCTTGTAATCAAAGTGCTGCCTTGCGTGGTATGCTTCATGGACGGGGTCACCAAGGATCGGTAGGTTCTATACGCGTTTGATTACCTGCACTGATGACAGGGGAGATAGATTGGTTGGGTTCGAGGAATTGGGCAATAATGACGGTTTTGCTACAGCTGTATTAGAGCTGCGCCTCTCTGGTTCTGGTATAGAGGTCCTTGGGTTGTCACTACCTCAATCTAATGTTTCCAAAGGCGTTCTTCAGCGACAGCAGCCATCAGGAGTTAATCAAATATACGCAGTATCTTCTAGTCGTAGAAAGGGAGAGAACGACGAGGTGTTTGACTTGGACGAATAGGGTTTACGTATCGTACTTGGATCTTGACTGGATCCGATCCCATTTTGATCTTGATGCAGAATTTATTTAAAACTCACCCCAAGGCATGATACTCACTGGTCGTTCCTTACCCACCATCTTTTTATCGTTAACTTATCGCCGCTCAATGTCGACCAGGACGTACAAGCAGGCCATCGATTGCCTCAACTCTCTACAATCGAATGCCGCCGTCCTTGAAGCCGTGCGGGCCTCGGGCGGGCGCTCTAGCGTTTTCGCAATTCCGGAGATGCTCGAGTATCTAAGCGTATAGGATATACTGTATGTGCCTGGCTACTTCCTCTCCAGTGCAGCTACAGCTCTGAAACTAGCCATCCGACCTCAACGCGCTCAATGTCATACACATCACCGGAACCAAGGGAAAGGGATCGACGAGCGCCTTTGCTAGCAGTATCTTGACAAAGGCGAAGCCAGATTGGAAAGTTGGTGCGTTGCATAGAACACTTGTGTATGCTAGTGCCAAGTCTTGATAGGTCTGTATACATCACCCCACCTCGTCGCTGTTCGCGAACGAATCCGCGTCAATGGCAAACCAATTTCGGAGGAAGACTTTACGCGCTATTTCTTTGAAGTCTGGGACAGACTGGACAAGGACACCACAGTACGAAGCAAATCATTCCGCTTTGCCGTCTCTATTTAACAATTGTGTGCTAGAGACAACACGAATCGACGCCAGAGAAACCGGGCTACTTCCGCTTCATCACTCTGCTCGCCTATCATGCATTCTTGGACATGAAAGTCGACGCGACTGTGCTCGAGGTCGGCGTAGGAGGAACGTACGACAGTACGAACATTGTCCCAAAGCCGATTGTAACTGGCGTTACTGCGCTTGGCATCGACCATGTTGCAGTCCTGGGCAAAACGCTCAAGGAGATCGCCTGGCAGAAGGGTGGCATATACAAGGTCAAACCCGTACTTCTATGCGTTGTTGTAACTTCTGAATCAGACATCAGGAAGGTGTCCCGGCTTTTAGTATGGAACAACCCTCGGAAGGTCTTGAAATGCTAAAGGAACGTGCCAAGGAGCTCAAGGTACTTCATCTTCTATGGGAGAAGGCTTTGTCCAACATTGTGTTATAGGCTTCTGAATTTGTGTTAGCTCCCATACTTCCTGGACTTGCCGATATAAAACTAGGTACCGACTTTGCCTGCTTACCTACGTTTCGACTCATATTCGTAGGCCTTGCTGGCGCACATCAAGTCCAAAATGCCAATCTCGCTGTGTACCTTGTTCAGACTTTCCTACAACGACAAACTGGTGAATCGGCGTCCGGTCCTGTAACCCTTACCGATGAAGCTATTGCTGGTCTCCAAGAGACCAAATGGCCTGGACGGTGTCAGACTGTCAAAGCACCCTCAGACGCGAATCTGACTTGGTATCTTGATGGTGCTCACACGCTTGAATCTTTGGATTGCTGTATGCAATGGCATGTCAGTCGAGATGCAGGATTGTCGACGGCTCTTCCTAGGTTTGCCTGTTCATTTCTGGGTTGCTTCTTTTTCTCAAATGCTTTTCAGAGGGTCTCATAAGCGCGTACTGGTCTTCAACTGTACCAGTGGACGATCAGGTCCTGCCTTCCTATCGGCAATACTTAACAAGATAACCTTGCAACTGAAGCTTCACGGCAGCCAGGAAGCGCCAGAGACATACTTCGACGATGTTATCTTCTGTACAAATGTCACCTATGCTGATGGGGCGTTCAAAGGAGGTCAGCAGTCGATATTTCACGGGCAAGCTTGGTACTTAATATGAATCAGATTTGACTTCTCTTTCAACGCCAGAGAACGAACTAGCGGAATTGACGATTCAACATCAACTTGCGGACGCATGGATAGCTACTGTTTCATCGTTCTCCAAAGAGCATGTTCACGTCCTGCCTTCAGTCGAGCATGCTATCAATGTTGTAAAGGGCCTGTCCAAGTCCTCTCCTGTGGGAGTTCTGGTTTCCGGCAGCTTACATCTTGTCGGTGGCGTTATCGAGGTCGCTGGTCTGGCGGAAGCGGCGCTATAATGCTGAGCTATGATACGATACGATATTCAATAATCTAGAGGAGCATTTACGGATACAATTACTATAAAGATGTCAGAGTGTACGTATAGCTTTGTTAGTAGGGAGGCTTCAACGCCTCCAACTTTGATCTCCGCCGTAGAAAGTGATGGCCTGTGAATGCGCTTCAGTTAAACTGAGTCGATAGGGCGGAACTCACATACCTGCTTATCCAAGAACACTCTAACCTGATATTTGAGCATTCCTGATATTGGCCGGTCAGCGACTGTGGCCAACTTGAGGAAGACATCGAAATGAATGGGCTGGTAAGGTATGAGAGACCGGTCTAGAGGAGCAGAGCGAATGCTCACTTCATAACGCAATATCCGGAAGTACAAATCCTCATCCGCTTTGATTTTCCCTTTCATTTGCTGCTCCCAGCGGTCATCGAATTCTTCATCCTTCCATCTAGAGGCTACCGTCTTGGTGACATCCTTGACTTTTCCTTTGCCCTTGTTTTGCTTCTTGCGCTCTGGCTTGGCTGGTGTTGCTGGTACAGGCAGAGCAAACGGGGCTGGGACATCCTCTCCAGGCTCGAAATGTAAGAATGCACCATCGTCATTAGCACCATAAATATTGTCCTCCACTGCTACTGCCATGTCAGGTGAAGACATCTTCACCTCTTTTAGGGAGCGATAATCGGGAGAGCTCATCAGGTGAGATGTCGAAGGAGACATCGGCGAGTGTACGCTTGAGCTAGAAGTGAGAAAAACAGTCTGGGTGTTATCAGTCGTATTCCGTCATGGACTAACTTCATGGAACGTACTGTCGATGCTGGCGGAGAGTTATCCGCTGTATCCAGAAAATCAAACGAGATCGAATGGACGGTGACGGCGAACGCAAGAGTAGGTTTGACTCTCCGCCAAACTTGGACGGAGCAAACGTTTGTGTCGATGGTGGAAGTTCGGCCTCGTTGTCAGATTCGGCTCGCATGGGGCGCGCGAACTTGGATGCTCGGAAAGGTTGAGTAAGGGGTAACGGATGTGAGTCTTCCGCCTCAGGCTCTGAGACCTCGCGACTGCCCGAAGAAGGACCAAGTACAGATGGCGCGGAGGCGTGTCTTGCAGGAATGGTGAAATGCTCAGACGACGACGCAAGAAACGTCTGTGCCCTGCGCAATATAGAATCGCGGGTGTCTCCTGGGGCTTTTACAGTCCCAGCAGCCTCTACGCGTCGAGTGCGTTTCTTTGGGGCCGCCTCTTGCACGATGTCTTGGAAATAGGTGCCTGATGTATCCTTTGAGACATCCTTCGTTTTTGCAACAGGTTCGACCACCGTAGCTAGGTACTGCGTCATCCGAATGCGGACAGTCTCGTCGGAAAACGCCAACTTTTTGGCGCAGGATCGAAGGTGTACAAGTTTCTGAGCTGCACTTTTACGCGCTGTCCAAGCCAAATTACAGCAGACACACTTGAGTAGCTTATTCAGCTGCGCGTCGGGAAAATCTCCGAAACGTTCATTTTGCTTCTTGGCGCGCAAGGGTACAGGACGCGAGGTTTTAGGCATGGTGGTTAGCTCTTTGCGAGAACGAGTGGGCTGAGGTGCTTTGAAAGCGAAGCGTGACAGGTCGAGTCCATCATCGTCGTCGTCATGTTCGCTGGCAACCAGATCCTCAGTCTGTGGGCGCCCGTGCACAGATTTGCGGGAGGATGTTGGTATTAGGAGACTGGGTAGACTCAGAGAGTCCTCAAAGATGGCAGAATCATCGACGTTGTACAATGGCTTGGACTGTAATGGAAGGGCGTGTATTTCGATCTCGGAATCTTCGGATTCAAAAGGTGGTGGTGTTGGCGAAGTCGTGCATTTATTGGGTGACGAAACGGAGAAACTGTCGTCTGATAAATGGTTAAGGACACAATGAAGTGCGACGCGTCAAGACACGAACCGGATATGTCTATGATGCTCGGCGACGAAGAGGGCGCGGGAGGCGCGCTATGTGTCGGAAAAGCCTCTTCTTCTTCGGACAAGTCAATAACAACACCGTCGATAGGCGGGTCTACGCGTCGTTTGCGCTCCAGTCGGCGGTGCTGCCTGCGGGCCTCTCTCTCTGGCTCAGAATCTTCAATTACCTCGTCCAAGTCACGGCGGAACATTTTAAGACTGGTTGTATACGGTACACAGAGCAGTCGCGACGGCGGTGGCAGGTATCGAGTGAGCGCCAGGCAGTGGCGGAAAGCAAACATGCGACGCGTTGTTTACGCACAAACACCACAACCCAAAAGAGATATCACAGTCATCACTCCGATGTCATCTACGATTGAATTCCAAGTTCGCAAGCTCGCGTAATCTTTTGGAATAAGCTTATCTCTGGGAGAATTCAACTGGTGAATTCTTCTCAACAGGGACGTAATCGCTAACTGACGCGTCGAACGCGGTAGTGTTGGTGAAGATTTCAATCATTCAAGGGTACTTAACATACTGCCTTTTTGGGCGATTTCTGAATTTGTTTATGCCGCGTATAATTCGAAAACTTAACTCCTACCTGTTCTCGCGGTGACTTCCAGTTTCTACCTGTTGTCTCCCTGTTCTGCCCACTGCGCAACTACTGGAGAGGACTGCTGCTCCTGCAATGAACACCGGCTCAGGTCGGCCAATGGCCATGGGCGTCACTGTCGACAACGTGTCTCCACAAGAGCTCTACCAAGCTCTCGAAGGCGCCACCTCCCAGGATCCCCGGGTTCTCCACCAATCCGACAAGAGGCTCAAGCAAATGCTAGGCCTATTCGGAGCTTTCGATGCTTTACAGGATATCGCTGCCGAACGCTCAGTGCCTTTACCCGTGCGCCAACAGGCCATCATTCAATTCAAAAACGAAGCTTTAAAGTCATGGAAATCGCGAAAGTACGTCCTTCGGATCGTGCCCGAATACTTCTTAACTACTGATGACACGTCCTAGACTGCAAAATGATGAGCATAGAGGTCGGATACGAGAGCGATGTCTCTCATTCCTCGACGAGGAAGATCAGACGGCAAATCATCTTTCAAATGTCTTCACAAAGTCCTCACAATCCTTTTGTTACAGATAGCTGATTGTAATGCTCTCATCGTGGCCAAGTTGGCCCGCCAGGACTATCCCTTGGCTTGGTAAGTCGCCGTTCTCCAAAGCCTTCAGTGTGTAACGTAGTACTCACGTCCATAGGTCCAATTTGGTCACCGTTCTAATGAACACTATAGACACCAATCTTCAGCTGCGATATAGTACGCCGTCCGAGGATCTACGTCCCACCCTTCTATTACAACGGAGTTTACAGCTCCTCAATGGAGTCCTACGCGAATTCGCAGCTTACAAGATGCTGACTGGTGTCAAAACCATGACTCAGGTGCCGGTGATCTTGATAGGACTCAATTTGTACTTAATGATTTTTGACAGCTCGTAGACTCGCTGCACGCCGTACTATATAGCTACTATGCCACCATGGCCGCCACGTTTGCCAATGTAGACGTCGACGCGATGAATACGAGTCGCGTGTACTTTGATGTCTCATTGGCACACCAAGTCTATAAGTGTATCAGCCGCATCGGGATATGGCTCTGGCAACGTGGGGAGAAGATGGGCCTACAAGAAAAAGAGCCGTGGGTACGTATGTGTGTCACCTTTCGCTGTATCGAGAATGCTATCGTCCATTCAGTTCGTCCAATTCTTCCAAGACTCCGCCGTTCAAGTCAAGGCACTTTTGCAACTACGCCACACGCTTCTGACGACGAGTCCTGCGGAAACTCCCCAGTCGAGGGCTTTCATCGAGGTCCTCACAAAGCATATTCGTCACATCGGGAAATTCTTCAGGAGACTTTCTCAGCTTTCTCATGCACGCTTTGTGGAGTTACCAGGATGCAGTGAACTTGTCATGTTCTACTGGAACCACGTAGCTCAAGCTCTGACGGGCCCTTCTGAAACTGTACAAGGTGTGATCTTACTGGTGATTTACGCCTCATTTTTACTGGAGCCTTTTACAGACTCCCCATTATTCTATATCCTGTTAGAATCCTTGTACAGGGTATGGTTTTATTCAACGAGAATCTTGCTCAATGGGTGCCGGTGAAACGCGACGGGATGCCCAACAAGAATGGTCTGCCTTTCCCATACGTTTCCAGCTATTTCTAACGATCTACGAAAAGCCCTCTCCTCCGCCTTCGTTGAAGAGGCTGTCAAGATAATCGTCACCAGACTCTTGCCACTCAACGTTCAGGACTTGCAGGCCTGGATGGCCGATCCCGAAGAGTGGGTAAATGCGGAAGATAAAGAAAACGATCAATGGGAATATGAACTTCGTGTAAGCCTCTATATATACTAGAAACATTCATTTCTTGCTCATATACATCCAGGCTTGCAGCGAGAGAGTTCTAATCCATATGTCCAATCAATTCCCGGAATATGTCGTCCCGTTACTTCGTAAATGTTCAACGAATTGGCTGGTTTGTTTACATCGCTTATTCATCCCGAATGCCCAGCTCACTGGTTGGTAGGGCAGGCTGCGCCCGATTTTCAGACTCTCCTTCAAAAAGAGGCGCTGTATTGCGCTATCGGTCGTTGCGCGGGGCGACTACATGAGACTTTGCCCTTTGAGCAGTGGGCGTCGCAGACCCTGGTGACCGAAGCTCAAAGCACCGACTCCAAGTCAGTCCGACGCCACTTTCTATAGATCTTCATTGACCAGACCTGGTTAGCTACCCCATCATTAAGAGGCGAATTGCATGGCTCATTGGCAAGTGGTCACAGATTGTGCTCAATCCCAACATGCCTGTTGCCTGGCAAATCATAATGCATTTGATGAGCGACCGAGGGCCCGGAACCGATACCGTCGTGCGTTTAACAGCTGCAATGGCTTTACGAGAGTGTGTGGATGTAGGTACTTTACTTCCCAGCATGGTGCAAAGCTCAGCCATAACAGACCATTGATTTCAACATCGACGCGTTCCAGCAATGGCTCTCTATGGCGGTTACGGAACTCGTGAAGCTGATGGGAGAGGCCGATACACTTGAGAACAAGCGGCGAGTTGATTCGACTCTTAACGCTTTGATCGAGCAAGCGGGACAGAGGGTACGTGTTCTCCTCTAGTTGTGGGACATATACCGATTTTACCAAGATTTCTCCACTTGTGGATACCATAACACAACCATTGCCAGGAATTTGTAGGTCTCTACTTGCGCTTTTTCATTCCTTAAATTCATAATGATTTATAGGGACTGATGCCGGTGAAGATTTTTTACTGAAAGCTTCCCTTTTGGTGACAGTTACGAATCTTGTCAACGTAAGTTGCTACCTCTATACAATCCGGATACCTCATAAGATGTTTTGTAGGCGACGAAGGGCGAATCGTCTAGACTGACCCACATCGTCGTGCCGCTGGTCCAGGAATCTCTACAACAAGCGGTGAGTGTTACTCATTGACGCGAACTTACATGGCGATTGACACAGTTGGTAGATCCACCTGGACGAAGATGGATTAGCTCTCTGGAAAGCAGCGTTGAGGAACCTATCAGGCACAGCTGCCGTCCAGCCATTCATGGATCTGTTCCCCGAAGCTATTCGGCTTTTAGGTACTAATCTGGATCTCTTAAGCCAAGTCGTCGACATCGTCGATTCGTACTTCCTACTTGCTGGACCACAAATTCTCCAAGTCTGTGCCGTGCCGTTGTTCGTGGCATTTTACGAGGCGTTGCGAAACGTAAGCGTCACGTCCAACCTAAAAGACATGGTGATCTGCATCAACAACATCGTCGGTACCAACCCGTCTAGCCTTTGGGGCGAAGCGCTGCACGTTTCCGGCCTCTTTGCATATCTCATGACAACCTTGCTCGATAGCGAAGTATTTATCCAGTATATTGCTTTTCAATTCTACTGACAAACATGAGCAGGTTGTGACGTTTGTGTTGATAGAACATATCTATGTGTTCGCTCGAATAGTGATGGCAGATCGTGCAATGTTTGCGCAACTTATGACACACACGGCACCGGCTCTCAAGATAACGGAGGCCAAGTTGTACGAATTGTTAATGGATGCCTGGTGGACAAAGGTACACAGCTCTTTCGTTGAATAATATTCCCGGTGTCCTGAATTGATATTAGTTCGACTCTATGTCAGAAGGAAAGCACAGGAAGCTCTGCGCTATGGGTGTGGCTGCTCTCGTTTCTACAGGACGACCTGAAGTGTTGGAAAGACTTCCTACCGAGATTTTAACATATGGATGGACGTCTTTGGGGAAATCAAGGAAGCCACCGTAGCGCCCGATGATGAGTACGATCGTTATGCTGCCCTGACGACGAAGTGTTAACCAGGCGCTAGATCTGCTGAGTCACCGCTGCGTCGACATTGGGAGTTGGAGGATGCTCCGTACGCATATTTCAAAGAAAGCCAGAACACGCCCGAGTATGATAGGCGAAAGATGGTCAGTTTTAGCTCGATCTCTCGCTTACTGCCACAGCTTACTCTCCAGCAGCTCTATGATAACGATCCTGTTCGAACAATCAAGCTGAGTACTTATGTCGGTGAACGATTGAGGGAAGCGGAAGCGATTTATGGCTCGAGTGTTTTCCGTGGACAATTTTTGTCGAAGGCGGATCCCACTGTTCTTCAGCAGATTGAGAAGGAGCTGACTTTGTGATTTTTTTCTCTGGATTTACACTATTTTACGGTAGAATACGTTCGTGCTGTGCGACCGTGGTAATTTCATGCTGTTTTAGGACAACGTGTCTACCGGACCGAGGTGATTAACCTGAACTTTGACCTGTACTATATTCTCCTTATGTTCATCTTGTACAACTACTGGACGACCTAATGCATGTCTTGGAACACTCGAAAATCACGACTACAGGAACTACTCAAGAGCCGGGGAGACGAAGACGAAGACGGTTTGGCACTTGACCGGTTGCTGCACGGTCACAGTGTTATTGGCAAGACAGGCGAGGGACGTTTTTGGCTGACGAAATATATTTTCTGACGCGTCAAACAGCACGGACGAATGAAATCGAGTCCATCAGACTTCAGGACAGTGATTTCCGCCCCGTTGGCACGCTGGATTACGGTCAATTTGGTGCAGTGAGTAGCGGGGGCGCTCTTGCAGTAGACTTGGCCAACGCTCTTCTAGATCGATGTTGTCAACTGTCGCCTAAATGGTCGAGTATATGTGCGGAAGACGATTGACAAGAAATTCGCTTTGCGGATGCGTGAGGTGCGCATGCCAACGCCCTATTTGATCACAGTGACCAACGTCGTGCAGCAATGCTCGCCCCAGGTGGAACGGGATATTCTCGCCCGAGCCAATGTCACCAAGTCGCACTGGTCGCCTCATCTATTGTGTGCCTATCAGACACAGAGCCATCTCAAGTTTGTCATGGAGTACGCCGAGGGAGGAACCTTGTGGGATGTATTGGAGTCCAGTCCGTTGGACGGGCGTGTTGCTGAGGCTGACATTCGATGGTGGGCACCTCAGATTGTCAGCGCTGTTCATTGGTGTCATTCTCAAGGATATGTGCACAGGTGAGCATTTCGGGATCTACATCCTTCACAACTCATTGCCACGTAGAGACATCAAACCGCACAACTTTGTTCTACGAACTAATGGCCATCTCCTATTGATCGATTTTGGTACAGCAGCCGAACTTTTACCACCCGCACTAGACGGCAGCCAGCGTTTGCCCAAGAAACATTGCTTAGTTCCGTGTGGGACATGCGACTACATCTCTCCAGAGATCTTGAGGGCCCACGAGCTGGCCCTGGTGGCCCTTGAGTTAGACGACGAGATTCGCTTGTCACGCGAACTCAACGAGGATGAAGCATATGGACGCGAGACTGATTGGTGGAGTGTGGGTGCTATGCTGTATGAGATGACGTTCGGCATTACACCCTTTTTTGCGGAGGATATTCGGACGACGTACGCCAAGATTATAGATTCTAATGTTGGTCTGCTCACATACAACATACTGTCACTGCTAACACACTTGTAGAGGTATATCCGTTTCAAAGCGCAGTTCACGATATCCAGCGAGTTACAACACTTCATTAATGGGTAAGATAGTCATTTGAATCAGTCACTCACGATTTGACAAGATTTCAGACTTTTGAAAGATGCTGAATTTCGTCTGGGCCGACACAGCGTTAGTGAAATCACGTCTCATCAATTTTTCCGTGGTGTAGAGTGGTCTAATTTGTGGTCGAGTTGGTTTGTTCCGTTCATTCATGTATTCCAAGTTGAACGTCCCCCAGACAGTGCACCTTCAAACCTTCATGTGCCCCAGTTTACCTATGCGGACCCCAATGCGAACATATCAGAAGACTATTCCGCCGAACAAAACGATTCTAAGCCATTTGCATTTTCGGAACTGTTCCAATCTTCTATTGGATCATCCCCAGCGATCTCTATTCTTCGAGACGTCGCGACTCCCAGACCAACATCTGACGACACTACTTCTGCTTTTATCGGCTTTTCTTGGGGACCCACTTCAGACGCGTTCCCAGACAGAGCACCTGCTTCTCAAAACCCGGCTCAGCGTACCCCTCTTCCTCCTCGTCTCACACCCATGAGCTTGTTCTCTACTCCTGCACCCCTCGTGCTAACCACGCCCGTAATGAACCCTCAGAGGTTCAGCACCCCGATGAGGCCTGCGAATCGGACGCCCTTCCAGACTTTGTCCCGCAATAGCACCGTCCGTCGAACAGGGGTCAGAATGGTGTCCGATCGTGAAGCGATGAAGCAACTTGTGGACTGCGTTGGTATGAGCGCTCGAAAGAAGGTACTTGATAGTGGAAGGAAACCCCGGATCCTGTCCTCCTTCACTCGTAGCCGCGCAAGTTCATTCAAGGAGCTTCGCTTCAATCCAATGCCCAACTTGAATAAGATACCTGTGAATGGGACAGACACAGAAGAGGACACAGATATGGATATCGATGCACCACCGAGTCCTAGTCCAAGCCCGCGTCCTGGATCGGCAATGTCTCGACGAAGTGGGACTCCAACGGTCACTGGAACGTTTTCTAGGATTATGATTGGGGAGATGTCTCAGCGTACGGGCACGGATGCGTCCTTGAGAGTTGGCGGGGACTCTTCTCGGCCCATACTGGGTGATTTCTCTCCAACGTTTCGGCCCAGTCCCCTGCAGGCTTCTACCTCAGGTACAACGTTGGACGAATTGCAGAGGAAACATGTGGTTCTCATGCGGAATATACACTCTCTGGAACAGCGCCTTCAACGTTTAGCATCTTCTGTCCAGGAAGATTAGTATGTATCGTAGGCGCAAGATTTTGCACGACGTATTCGCTTGATAAAGCGCGCCCATTGCGAGCCACAGCAACATAGTCACGAGTTGAGGAGGAAAGCACAAGTATTTGCCCTTTCGACAATGTATGTACAGTAGTTGACCGACTCATCACTGCACTACTTACCATCAGAAACCCACTGTCCCCTGTTTTTTTTTACCCTAGACGAAGGGGACTGTGCGGAGCCAATATAGAAACGACCTTCAAACCGATGCATGTTTAGATGTTTCTGGCTAAGTCGAAGAGTAGGTTGGCTCAGGTTGATTTTTCTGATTGAGTCACTAGGTGTCCCTTTCATCACAAGGCGAATGCTCTTTGACTTGATCGTACAGATGTTTATACACTTCTTCTAAGGCTTATCACTGGAGAGAGCGAAAGGGAGAGGAACGAGGTCGTCGCCAAGTTGAATTGACGGCTACCGCGACGCGAAGCGACTCTAGGCCAGCTTTTGACCCCAACCGAAGTAGAACTTCAACGAATACTGCCAGTCCAACGCCTTGTTGGCCGCGTCGTCGATGAACGCCTTCTGCATCGCCTTTGCAGCTGGAGCGTCCCCAACAGGGGCTCCAGCGACAGCGCGTGTGAGCGTGTCCATGAACGTCTTGGCCCACGTAGCCTCAGCTGGGTCTGTATGAAGCAGGTGAGCATGAATGTTACAACGCGGCGGGCGACATACCTGCGGGCGGCACGCCGTTTAAAGGCGTCGTAACCTCGCGAACATGAACGTTAGTCAATTTGCTCGAGGACTCGAGGTGCGACTTGAGGTTTTTGCCAAAGTGCGGGTCACCCTTGACGGCCACTGTGCTGCTGATGATGTGCGAGAGACCGCCCTTAATACCGGGCGCGTTGTCCAAGCCTGAGAAGTCCGCGAGCCAGTCGATGTCGTCCGCGAGGAGCCAGCCGCCAGGAGCGACAAGGTCGATGAGGCGGGTCAGGACCGCGGCCCCATCTTGAAGCTATAGCAGTGTGAGCGGGGCGAGTCTAATGTGGCGCAAGTTCCTCTCTCACATGGCACAGGGTCAGCCGGATGTGAACAATGTCGAAGCTGCCTGCCGGGAATGGGAAGGGCTCCAGGGCATTCGTTTGCTGGTAGCGAAGGTTGGAAGGCAAGGGCCTGTTGGTCAGATGAGAGAGTCCAAGGCAATCCGGCGACCTACCGTGCAGGGAGGGGGTTCATGTCGGCCGCAATGACTTCAGCCTCTGGGTACTTGTTGGCGACATAAATGGCCCTAGCGGTCGTATAGTACCAACAGCGAGGTACATAGGTACTTAGGCTCACCATGCTCCAGACCCAGCGCTGCAAGGAAGGGCTTAACGAGCGATCCTAACAACCTGGAGAGTTTGTGTTCGTACCCGACTTCCAAGATCTTCTTGGGTTGTCCGATGTCTCCCGGACCCAGTTTATGGCCTAGAAGTGTGTCCATCGCATTGGACTGCTCGTCGAGCCTAACAGCGTCATTAGTAACAAGCTTGGACGATCAGACCCAAGATCAGACCTTTGCCATTCTGTTTCGTTGACCTGGTTGAAACTAGTGTCAAGAATGAGATGAGAGGAGGTACAGCTGCCTTACGGGTAAAATATAGTCTGGCTTAGCAGTGGAAGAAGACATGTTCGAGTAGATTTTGGGGGAAAGATCGACGTGTTGGCGTTGCAGGATCGGCAGGGTATAAAAGGTATACTGTAAGTCGAATTATTTTGAGAGATTCAAGAAATCGATGTTAACTGTAAAGCGTAGCGATGATGTATCAGAACAGAAACATTAGTCAACCGGTACCGCTCGAAACGGTGGCCACCCCACACAACGAAGTGGTTTGCAGGGTCGGAAGCAGTTCCGAACGGCGTTCAGTCGCGACCGGGACTCTTTGGAGGACTCTGGACTTATCGATGGCACCCAAACAGGGACTCGGTGACCAAATATTTGACCAGACTTTTCCACGCTCTTTGCACGCTCTCCGGCTTTGGTGTGCTTAAAGGAGCTATGCTGACATAGTCCGACGGTGCACAATCCATATACCCTTGGGGCTGCCCAATTCTACAAGTTCGTTCGTTCGTGAGCTCTTGGTATCACCGCTACTTCAATCACCCTGATTTCTCCTCACGAACTCACGACCTTTAGAATTAGGTAGCCTCCATATGGACACACTGCCGACTAGCGCGGATTGCCCGTTTCGCAATGAGACAAATTTCGTCGCGTCGTAAGAAGCAGGCAAAAATCTAGGGCAGAAATCCTTGCGGCAAGCTATCCAGTGATTTAAGACGCGTCGTTTCGAAAGATCTAGTAGGAATTCACTCGCCTCTCTTCATCCCCAAAATGCGCCTTGGTCTCTTTGTTCCTGTGGCATGCTCTCTGCAGCTCGTTCGGTCAGCGGCGGTTTTCCATTGGCCCGATCCATTGCTGGACAACATCGACAACCACCTCTATGTCAACCATTTCAGCGGCATATCTACTGCTACGTTGGGTTGCGTGGAAAGAGATCTGACCACTGTCGCAGCTCAATGGCTCCGCCTCGTAAGTCTACTCTTGAACCACTCCGCCTCCCTGCCTTAAGACTTGTACAGGCGTTCCATGACTTTGCTACACACAACGTCACGGACGGTACTGGCGGTTTGGACGCGTCAATCATTTATGAGCTTGATCGAGCTCAGGTGAGCCCGATTCTCGATGCCTTTTCATCTTCCTGGAATGACAGACAATAATTTCCAGAATGTCGGACTTGGACAGCGTAAAACACTCGTTGACTTGTTGAACGTCCCAACAGAATATACTGGAAGTTCGTAGCCGTTTGTCTCTCATACGTTTCCGTTTGTTCAACTTGTTCACCTGTAGTGGCGGACGCCATTGCGATGAGCGCTGTGTCTGCCGTCATTGGTTGTGGCGGCCCTCCCATCCCATTCAGGGCGGGGCGAATTGACGCTACCACACCTGGGCCGGAGACTGTACCTGAACCGCAGGAAACTCTGGAGGAGCACACCGCCGAGTTCAAACGCATGGGCTTCAACGCAACGGAAATGATTGCTCTGACTGCCTGTGGTCACTCCCTTGGTACGCTAAACCACTGAAACGCTGACCATATCTCATGCTTCCCTAGGTGGCATCCGCCAGATCGACTTTCCCGAAATTTTGACGCCTGATCAATCGGTTGGCGTCACCTTCCAGTCGCCTATTGGATTCAATAATTCAATGTGAGGGTCGACCGTTATTGCAGAATCGTATTATCGTGCTCACAGTTATGCAGAGTACACGAATATCTTGATTGGACGACAGTGAACACCCTCGAAGTCGGCCCAAATATCTCGACCCGGTCCGACTTGCGTATATTCTCCAGTGACAACAATGTTACAATGAAAACGTGATTGCGTTCTCTCTACCTGCTTGCGCACGAAATTCTCAACCTTTGTAGGCTGTCCGAACCGATGGTTTTCACCCAAGTGTGCACAGACTTGCTCGCGCGCATGATCGACACAGTTCCAAGCAACGTCCAGCTCACAGACGTTGTCGAGCCCATTGACTACAAAGTGTCGGACACGATGCTGTATCCTCAAGATGGTGCTCTCAAATTCCTTGCGACGCTGAGGGTAGCGTATTCACTTCTTCTTCATATCGAGTGGAGCTGAAACTTTGGGCCTTAGATCATCGATAACCGGGCGTTGGTATTGTCCTTCCGAGCGCCAAACACGACCGTGACCATGCTTTGGAAGGAGCGGCAAGGAACACCCTGCCCCGCTGCGGGATGCTCAGTCGAGCTTCTCCAACTTGATTACCTAACTGCGTCTACCTACGGCTTGGCCAAGGGCTACATCCAGTTCGAGTATTACCGGTTCAAGGCAACGATACCCCTCGAGAACTCTATCTCGCACTTCTGGTTTGAAGTAGACTTTAGGAACGGTTCTACTCCCTTGATCGTCGACAACCACGGTGCAAACTACACCATCGATCAAGACGTTCTTTTGTACGATCCGGCTCGCTCCCAGTTCACTGACGCTGGTACGACCCTCGTGGCTGCCGTACGTTAAGCTTATACTTGTAATTGAGTCATCTCGCTCATTTATCGGTGTTGCTTCTAGGTCAAGGACGACTTCCTGCCCGAGATTGTGTATGCCAAAACCACGCTCGCCGGAAATGCCCTTGCGCCCATCGTTGTGAACACCTCGACAACGGTGAACCTCACGCGTGATGATTCCATTCCCCCGGCAGATGGATACACATTTTACTCGTCGCCGATCTCGCCCAAGGCTCTCAGCAACACGCTGCATGCCAAAGTCGGTGATACAGCATTCTCGCTGTATCTCCCCATTCTTTCCACGCCCGGAGTATAGCTGGTTTGTTCCACGCCATCTTGCTGCACATCGTACATAGTTGCATTACTTCCCTAATTACAACCCACATAATGAATGTTGAGCGAATTCCAACCGACGATGCAGACACAAGGAATATTATTCGGTGGATAAGGGTACCATTGATCAAGGAGTGTTATCTGACGTGTTGCTCTTCTTGTATTATGTCTGGTGGCGGGGAAACAAGCGAGTTTTCCAGGCGTACAAAAAAGGGGAAAGAGAAAGGAGATTGGAAGACTCACCGAAGATGACGTACCTAATAATTCACAGCAATAAATGAGGCCGACTCGGAGCGCGCACAGTACGCAATTCAGTGTCTTGATAGGGATGCTAAATCCAGCAGATTCACACGCCGTATCATCTATCACCCCGCTCGCCTTGACGCGTTGCACTCTCGAGTCTCTTCTTCTCTCTTCTCCCCGATCTTAGCCTCTGAAGCCTCTAGACTCTGGAGCCTGGTCGTGGCCCATGATGCAGGCGTGAGGCGAAGTTGTGGCTAGATCAATGGCATCAACGTGTACTAAGTTGAACCGGGAAATGCCGGATTTGCGTTGAAAGAGGATGCGCGTACTCAGTCAAACTCCCTCTGAGGTTCATCTCAGATTTGAACATAGGTTCAACTTTCAGACAAACCCCTCCTCATGGAGACTGGATCCCTGTGAGCACTGCCCTCATTTTGGGAACATTCTCCGTGGATCACCGCCTTACCGCATTGCGCACAAGCTCCAACTCGCCTGATCACACTCAGTGACGAAAGTGCAAAGGTTCCATAGTATTGATTGATGTCCCATGATGTTACTTAGTACAGCTCATTAAAAAATACCTGGGAACATCGCAGACGGCACGCGCTTTTTGTAGTCCGCCCACTTGGCATCGTATTTCGTAGCCATGTAGTTGCTGATCTCAGGGATTCCCCCAAAGAAAAAGATGGCAAACTGGAAGCTGGCAAGTACCGCGGAAGATACGAGAGAGCCCTGGTGCGATAGCGGCCATATCAGTAGGTAGTAACATAAAAATGAAAGAGGGAGCTGACGGTGGTGAGCGAGATCCCGACGCGCCACAGGAGGTAGCCTAGGTAGTTTGGATGGCGGACGATTGACCTTTGGACAAAATCAAAATCGCACTCTGTAGAGGAAAATAAATAATACGCACCACAAGCCCGTGTCGTCAATTTTGCCCTTGTTCTTGGGATCTTTCTTGAACTGCTTCCTGCTGTTCTCGGAAATCATCTCGAGCGAAACTCCGAGCGCAAAGAGGGCGAGCCCGGCCCACTGCTTCCATCCAAGAGACTCTGTGAAGCTCCCAAGAACGGGATTCGTTGATGAGGTCAGTGTGTGGACTGCGACAAGAGTGTTGATAACGTTGATGGTGGCGTTATAAATGACAATCTGGAGGGAGTCGCCCACCCCGCAGTAGTTGCTGCTTGTGAACACGGACCAATAGGCCTGTTGAATGATTGCTCAGTTGCCTACACGAATTTTGCTAAAAGAGACACGTACGTGACGGAGGCCCGCAACGGCGTACATGCCCGTAAGTAGCGTCGGGATAGGACCCAGCCCCGCAACGCCCGGCCCAGCAGTGACCAAGACGTTGCTCCCACGCAAGCCGAGGGCAGCGAGGGATCTCACAGCCCACCCCTGCGTAAATAACGCGTATTGCAGCGGGGCACTAAAGAGTTAGACACGGTATGAGTTCCTACTTTCAACTCACTCGGCGAGACGACCAAGAGCGAAGATGGCTGCACCAGGAACGCTTATATTGGGATTCTGGCGCTGGAACGGGCCTTGGGGTGGTTTCGAGGACATTTTCGACCAGGTGGACGAAAGCAAAGACAGTCAGCGAACAATTTAGTCACAATAATGGAAACCGGTCTTCAGGTCTGGACCGGATGCCGAACGTAGGTGAACGAGCATGAGGGAGATGGAGATCAACAATGAGTATCACCTATTTTAGACTAGTCGGTGATCAGGATCGCAAGGCACGAACGGCTCTGCAGTTGACCATGAAGTTGGTTAACAAGTTTATTGACAAACATGGCGCTGTATTACAATCCTTTTAAAATCTGCTACCGTCTTCTGACTCTTTCTCTAGGGTCATGTTACATTACGACCAGAGGACGATGAAGACATGTGGCATCTCTACAATCTCATCCAAAAGGACGATCTAGTACGGGCCCCTGCCATTCGGTGAGTCGCCAGCCTCAAACTTTATGTTCTTTCTCATATTCTGCTAGCCGTGTACAGAAGACTTCTGCGACTGGATCCACAGAATCACAGCGCGTCCGCGTCAATCTCACTCTCCAAGTAGGCCGCGTCGACTTTTCCTCGTCGGCAGCCCCGGCCACCACAGATGCATCCACTACCAGTGACGCGAGCAGCTCAGCCAATACGTCCACTGCCGCTCTTCACATATCCGGTCGAGTGACTGCAGAAAATCAGCATGTAAAACTGGGAGCACATCATACGCTAGACATTGAAGCCAATCGGGATGTCCGCATTGAGAAGGCCGATGGTTGGGATAGTATTGCCCTGGCCCGAGTCGAGGAGGCTATCGTTCCTGGCCGAGGCGCTGAAGTCGGTGCTGTTGTCTGCGGCGAAGGAACTGCTGCATTCTGCTTGCTGTCTGAACATATGACTCTTGTAACACACCGCATATCTGTCTCCATCCCGCGCAAAGCCGTCGCCTCTGGTGCATCTCAACATGAGAAGGCTCTTCTCAAGTTCTACGGGTCTATTTACGACGCATTCATCCGACATATACCGTATGCAAATGTGGGTCTTAAAGCAATCGTGATTGCCAGTCCCGGGTGGGTTCGGGACTCTGTCTTTACTCACATGATGGAGGAGGCCACGAAGCGCGGAGACAAGGTCCTCCAAAAAGCCCTGCGAGAAAAGACTATCAAGGTACACATCAGCAGTCCTCATGTACACAGTCTTGTCGAAGTCTTGAAAAGTCCAGAAGTCCGTACATCTTTCGTGCTTGTCGCATGTATTTTTGACAAATTTTCAGATCGTTTCACAACTCAAAGAGACCAAATTCGCTCGGGAGGGTATTGTTCTCGACAGGTATGTTCTTATCCAAATATCACGCATTTGGCCGCTCATTGATTCACCTAGGTTCTTCAAGATGCTCGGATCGGATGAAATGAGGGCGTGGTACGGCTCAAACCATGTCCTACTGGCTTCAGATCGTGGCGCTATCGGTACATTGCTTATCTCTGATGATCTATTCCGGTTCGTCACTTTATATCCTCTCGAAATTGCGTCGCTCATACAGCTATAGGTCAAGCGATCCTATAATGAGAAAAAAATATGTAGCACTTGTCGAAGCTGTCCAGCAAAAAGGCGCCGAAGTGGTGATATTCTCCAGTATGCATGAATCTGGTCAACGTACGGCAAAGAACATCATTGCCATACCTTGCCGCTGATATTTGTTGCAGAGTTGAATCAGCTCACCGGTATTGCTGCCATCTTGACATTTCCTTTGGACATTGAAGTCGTTGAGGCCGAAGAGAAAGAGGCGCAGGATGTGCAAAACTTGAGCGAACCGGACATGACGTCACCCGGTTAACGCTCGATTGGGACGGGATCGAGTCGCGTTCACATAAAAGTCAACAAGGCGGCGGATCGAAATGCGTTTTCTTTCTTGTACCACCTCTATCGCCACCGCTTTTCGAATCATTCGTCCCGCCATGACCAAACGACAGCGCTCTGACACTGCTTCATGCCCTGTCAAAAGAATTCGAACTACAAGCGCCGCCCAGACGTCTCCGTCCACGTTCAACCCGATCAAAATCGCGACCGCCGAAGCTGGCGAAGCCGCAAATGAAAACCCGCCCTTGCCCGTGTTGCTGAAATCAGTAGAAGATGGTGTCCGCGAGCCTGTGAAGGGCGAGTGTGTTGTTTATTGGATGCGCATGGCCGATCTGCGAGGTACACATCTATCATTTCACTCCGCCTTTGTAGAGCCTTTGTGCTTATATATGTATCAGTCGCCGACAACAGAGCTCTTTCTCTCGCATCCGCCCAAGCGCTTAAAGACAGTATTCCTCTCATCGTCATTTTCATCTTCAGTCCCCAAGATTATGTTGCCCACGATCGATCTGCGCGCCGCATCGATTTTACGCTGCGTAATCTTAGAGTGTTACATGTAAGTACGCGTTTTGCATCATTCTTGCGTCTCCTCAATACATGTATATAGCGCTCGCTGGGCGAACTTGACATTCCTCTACACACTGTCACCGTCAATGTTCGACGCGAATTACCGTTGCAGGTAGTCGAGCTTCTCACTTCCCTGCGATGTACCAACCTCTTCGCCAATATCGAATACGAAGTCGATGAGTTACGCCGCGATATCAAAGTATGTGCTCTGGCCAAGGACAAAGGCATCAAATTTGCTGTTTCGCACGATAAATGTATCATTGAGCCTGGCGTCTTGTTCACGAATAGTAATACATCCTTTGCGGTGAGTATTTACCTCACTTTTCTATACGTGATCTTATTTTTCTCTCCTAGGTCTACGGTGCGTACCATCGAAAGTGGAAACCTTTATTAAACGGGAATCTTAAAAAATACCTGGGGAACAATGGAAAACCACATAGAAACCATAACAGTGTTCGACAGTCTGCTCGATTCGGTCCCCTCTTCGCATGCACGATTCCAACTTTCATTGAAGGCTTCGAACTTCAAGATTCAGACAAAGAATCTATGGAACTAGTTTGGCCTGCTGGGGAAGCCGCCGCCGCAGAGGTACGTTCATCCCTCTCATCCTGCATCCCCGGCAATAATGCCGAATCTGGCCAGATTTTGAGGCGGTTCATCAATACCAGAGGTGATCCAGAGCTGCTAGGCGCTTCTAATCCCCTCGCTCCCAACGTAATGGAGTCTGTGAACATGAGCCGCATGAAGACGTATAATTATTTTCGCGACAGGGCCGGATCGAATAGTACCAGTCGCTTGAGGTGAGCTTTAGTTACTTGCATTTGCGTGTGCTAAGTCATTATCCTAGTCCTTACCTATCTGCCGGCGTAATTTCGATACGGGAATGTCTCCGAGCCACGATGAGAGCTACTAACGCAACGGCGGTAGATGCTACGCGGGAGACTGGACTGGGTCGGTGGAATCAAGAACTAGCGTGGCGTGATTTCTACACAAATGTCCTTGCGTCTTGGCCACGTGTCGGTATGGGTCGCCCGTGGCTAGAGAAGTACAGCGAGGTTGTGTGGGAGGACGCGGAAGAGGTCGGAGAAGACGGACAATTGAGGGACTCGAAAGAACTTCAGGCATGGAAGGATGGTATGACGGGTTATCCCATTGTGGATTCGGGAATGCGGTGTCTGAAGCAGATGGGGTGGTTGCACAACCGCCTTAGGATGATCACTGCGATGTTTTTGACGAAGCACTTGATGATTGACTGGAGGGTTGGGGAACGGGTATGAACGTTTCCGCTCTGAGTGGGACCTGGCGTGCTGAATATCAACCCTACAGCACTACATGAAGATGCTCATCGATGGCGATCTTGCGTCCAACAATGGAGGTTGGCAGTGGTGCGCAAGCACTGGAGTGGACCCATGCCCGTATTTCCGAATTTTCAATCCTTGGACGCAGAGTGCGAAGGTATGTATGCCTTTATTCATGATTACGCATTTGAATTCATTTTTTCGTTAGGCGGATGAGACGGGTGTGTTTATACGCCACTTTGTGCCGGAGTTACGATCCCTCAAGACCAAAGGCACGTCAGGTGTTATCTTACGACATGTCTTTGCTTATTATCTGTTCAGACATTCACCACCCGAGTATCGAGACTGCTGATGCTTTGGGCTATCCGCGACCAATCGTCGACCACGCTGAAGCTCGAAAGCGTGCACTGAGACGGTTGAAAAATATCGGCGAAGCCTAATTGGTTGCTTCGACGCAGTATCAATCTCACTTTAGGTGATAAATATTCAGTATTAGCGCTCCTTAGATTTGTTCCAACTGTCCTATATTGTACAAAGACATGAATGTCGTATTAGCTCGAATGTAGTATTCCTAGATCCAACCATGATGTGTCGCTCAACATCTGGACGCAAATTATTGCGCGAAAAGATAAATGCCTAGGAAATAAGATTGTCACGACTGTCCAACTCATCAATATTTGAATCACTCACCAATATTGTCCGCTTCCAAGTATTCCAATATTGGTGTACATTCTCTTTTCTCATATTCGTCATCGTATTCCTCGTCTTCTTCTTCCTCGTCCTCGTCTTCGTCGTATTCATATTCATCACATGCAGTCTGGATAGTTGTTCCCGGCTTGATCTCCAGTTCCACGACAACATCATAACCTTCCCGGCATGGGAACGGTGTGGTAGTGTCGCCAACCATCGAGAGTGTTGCTAGTTGGGCGTAAACCAACGGACGGGTGTACCACGACATCAGGCTCATTGATGGGGATGGTCGCAAGAGGGACGGCCGTATGGAGAAGGGGAGGGGCACGGTGCTGCCGAGTACGCACGACGTCGCGTGGGGCGGCGGGTTGAAGGTTATGATGATGTTGTCCTGATATAAAAGATGATTCGTTTATAGAGTCACGCGGGAAAAAAGCTGATGCGTACGGTGGGAGAGAGAAATGCGAGTTGGCCCGGGGGAAAGACGCGCCCCGGGTCGCGATTGCTCACGCGTGTGATGTGTGATGGTGGTATCCCCTGCCCATTGACACTGTCGTGGCCGTCTCGTCTGATGAACGCGTCGTGCAAGGGGAGGAACGGTGATGGTGATGGTAATGATGCCCGAACCAAAGTCGTCCTTGCTATACCAGCGGAAGAAAGGAGGATGATAGCGACGATGAACGTTAACAAGAGCCGTGAAACCGTTCTGGTCTGCCAGAAGTAGGGATATGAGTATTTCTCGACATCCGTGTACGAGTCATCATGGGCAGGAGGAGATGTCATAAGAGATGGGATGGGTGGGAGGAACGAATCCGAAGTGGAACTGCTGCGTGTTTCTTATATAGCACAGCCAGCTCATAGGTTCAGCCTCGGTGAGATGCCGGACGCGATGCCAAGCATTCCTGTCATAACCTGTGTGAATGTGCCTCATTTGGCCTTCACCGCTAATGGTACTTATGTCGTCGACATCGCGCTTCGAGCTGCACGCTGGTTATGCTTTTGCTTTGATCTCGTTGGAGGTTTGTATAACATGTAGAGTACACTAGATAAACGCTACGATGCAGTCATGAAATATCAATGGAAGACTGATGAGGAACGTTACTAAACGTCAATAATATGTACATTGTACAACAGCTGAAACCAATAACCACGCATAGTCCATCGTCCATCGTCCGTAAAAAATATACAAAGATTAGTAGAGCCCATCATTAGAACGTTTCTCCGAGTAGCCTGTCCACCATGGCGTTTATCCTTGCCTTTTTCTCCGACAAGTCCACACCAAACCTCTCCTCTAAATGCCTCCTCAGATCCTTCTTCGTAACACTATTCAGATCCGCCGTGCGCAGGACAGCCCTCAGTTCCTGCTCAATTTCCGTATCCGTGGGCAGCCCCGGGAAATCTGTATACGGCGCCTGGTATCCCATCGGTGACTGCGTATACTGAGGCGTGTTCCTTCCAGAATCGAAACCAGAGGGCGGGAAGGGCATGTTCTGCTTGGATGGCGCCGGAGAATAGGACCGAGCGCCAGGCTCATAGTACGTCTCACGTCCGTACAGAGACGCAGTGTAGGATTCCGCATACGGGTTGTTATCCTTCATCTTCGAGGGCGGGACCCATGAACCGATACTATGATTCGACTCTTTGTCCCATAACTCGTTTTCCTGTAGTTCATTACTATTAGGATAATATCAATAACACCATAGGTAGGGACGTACATAATCATTCCACGACTTGAGCGGTATCGCCCGTGGATCGAACTTGCCTTCGTCCTGTACCACATCAGTGATCCGCATAACAGTCAAAGAATTGAAAACATACGTGCACAATCATCTTCTTTCCAGACTCGCCAAGTACCATACGCGTAGCGCCCCAAGAAAAGTCGTCCATTTTCCAGAACGAATAGATAGGGAGCAAGAACGTGAAGATCGGGAAGGAAAGAACGTAAAACAGCATCCATCCAATCATATCCCACTTCTGGCGGAATATGAACACCAGCGCTTGAAGTCCATATATAGCTGCCAGCATGATGATAGAAGTGGTTGGGTACGCTTGATGCGACGTGACCACTAAATAGACGAGGTAGACAATCTGCATAAAGGTGAGAAGGGCCAAAAGCGGATCGAAATGAAGAGACTCACATAGACCAGCATGATAGGCTGCGTTATAGTAGAAACGAGATCGATCATAACAATGAAACGCATCGAGAAACAGCAGAAGCCACACAACTGGTCCAAGAACACGAGTTCCCCAAGATTGTGCACTGTCGAGTTGATCCAACGCCGACGCTGAGAGAGCAAAACTTGCCAATCATCAGGTGCTACAGTATACGCCCTTGCGTCTCGAACAAACTGCGTCTTGAAGTTCGGGAAATGCTTGAGCAGAAGCGTCGTCAAGTATCGATCTTCACCTAGGTGGAGAAGATTCTTCATGTGCAAAGTATCGACCCGATTCTCCGAATAATCTTTGATCATCTGGTGAGAGATGAGCAAAGGCTTCTGGGTGTCGGATGTTCGCAGCCTGAAGAGCGTGAAGCAACCAGGAAGACAGGTAACGGAGCCGAAGAGACTCTCGAACGCTTTCGCCATGTGATGAGAGATGAAGTACTCGTACACCTGCATCATGGTGATTATGGATTGTTTCGCGTTCGCCAGCGACGTTTCACCACAGACGCCAAGCAGTTTCTTGTCGCGAATCATGCTGAGAAAAGGTCAGATACGAAGTATAAGGTAGAGTAGGGATAACACACGAGGATATGAGTCTATTGACTGAGTATGGGTCGACAGTCGTATCGGCATCGATCGTGAACAGGTATTCATAGAATGTTGGGTTGACGCCAATGACGTTCTTGATTTGGTGGTACATCTCGAGTTCCATAGGATTCATGGGCGAATTGAAATGAACCTACACGGCATGTAAGGACTCGCGTTAATCGAGAGCCACTGCAAGCATGCATACCTTGTTCAAGAAATGCATAACAACCATTTGAGAGTCTCGCTTTCCCCGATTCCCTGGTCGCGAGCGTTCCGTCGGTTTGCCCACTTTTACGACAACTAGATAGGGCACGACATGTCCCGCAACTTCGTATAGGCCAGAGTAGATCTTGCCCATATTGTGCTGTTTCGCGCCTTCTCCCAATGATACGAAACTCAGCGGTTCAGGATCCAAGTTTGGATCAGAGCCTAAGATATCCAGGACGATACGAGGAGTCGGACGATCGTTACCGGAACCAACGATCATACCATCACAGATGACTACGAGCAGTTTGCGTTTGTCGTCGTAGTTCATTCTGGCCAGAGAGTCGATCGTAGTGCGCAAAGACGACTCTCCTTCCGTATAACAAGGAACCTGACAGATGACGAACTTGTCATGATCCTCTGGCGCGCGCATAGCACTGAAATTGAGTGCAGCAAGGAATTTGAACCCAATAATGGAAACCATCAGGATGGCGATGACAAGCAGGAGGTATTTCGAGAATTGACAGGCCGCCGACTGACGATTATCCACCTTACCAACGAGGAAGAGATTTCGCAAACACACTTTCTGGCGCTGAAGAATATCTTTGTCGATGTTTAGGCCATCCAACTCTTTCGTGATATCCGTGCCACCAGCGAATTTGAAGACATCGAGTACACTCTTGTGCATGAACTCGGCGTCCGTATCATCCGGTGCGCGTGTGCCAGAAGGGCTACGGACAGCGGGAGGGAAATTAATGTATGTCGACACATCGTAAACCAGCCCATTGTAGATACCAATGGATTTCCCAACAGCGGCTTTGTTCTTGATGTCCTTGGGAGTGTAGCCCACGAAACCAACACGGGCTGTGTAACGCATCGTCACCATTTGTTCCCAATACCAATCAGGTCGAGAATCGTTGGTGAAGACCCGGAAGTCGTGATAGGCTGCGTTTGGATCCGTGTTGTTAGCCGAATCAAGCGTCACAAAGGGGCTGACATGACCGTCGATCCCATCGCACAAAGCGCTAACCTTGGGAAACTTCAGTATGGAATAATAGACGCTTAGACTCACTAACCTGAACTGGGAATATATTATCAGATGAGGTTCCACCATACTTCAGGATCATTTTGCTCGGTACAACGCTGACTCCACGAAGATGTTGGGCGGTAATAACACCAAGATCGAAGACCTCTCCGCGAATGGAAGTATAAACAAGTGACGACTTCGAGTTGAACTCAGCGAGCTCGCCCTGATTATAGACGTGCTGCGTCGGGCAAATCAGGTCTCCCAGGAAGATGATCACAAAGATCGTGCACCCGCAAATGAACCAGATGAGCATGTTCAACGCAAGCTTCTCTCTCCATGCCTGTCGAACATCCAAGCGTTTCATCCGTCCGACGTAAGTGAGCAGGAACGTCGGAACCCACCAGGTGAGCATCCAACACAGCGCCACCCAACGCCGACGTGCGGACGATTCTCTGATGATTTCGGCAACTTCGCCTTCTTGTATCTCGCCAGGCAAGATTTCTTTCTCTCCCATGGGCTTTTTATCCGTGACCTGGAACATGTTTCTAGAAGGCGCGTACGATTCCGAGCCAAATTCCGATGCGATATCGTCTCTTTGGCTGAGATCATCGCTCCGGAAAGATCGGTTTTCAAAGTCGTCTGTGTACATGTCGGCGCGCCTGAATGGACCAGGCGAGACGTTGGCAACTAGGGGAAGCGCTGCCGATGAGGCTTCTCGATGATCCCATACCTGCTCTTGCTCTTCTTGTGGCGTCGATGGGTAAGGGCCATACAGATCTGAGCCTTCGTTTAGTCCTGCCATTGCTTCAGCATCCCGAAGACGATTCCGCTTCTGCTCATCGACGTCCTGCGCACGAAGAAAATCTTCGAAGAGATGGAACGCCCATTGGGAGAGGTACACCTATGAAACGATAAAGTTGAGAGGTTACTCCTAGAACTTGTGCGACCAACCTTGTCCGTCCCTAACACAGCATCTGCCTCACCCAACCCGAGCACCATCGCTGCGCTCTCCACCCTATCCACAGGATCCATGTCCTCCACCCCAGCACTATCCAGGCACATCTTATACCTCTCGCAGAACTCAGCAGGCGACATCCCTACTTCGAATACGTTCACTACCTGCTTCGCAATCTCTGGAATCCCCATACTCCTTAGCTGCCCCCGAACACTTCTCCCCTCGAGTTGATTCGGGAGCTGCGAGTCGTTCGGATTCACGCAGAAAACGTACCACGCCTGCGTCTCGTCAAGCGTCTCAAACAGCGTATCCAGCGCCAATTTGAATTCGCCAGCAACACACGCCGCACGAGCGGGATGTCCTTCCTCTTCCTCCTGAACTGTCTCATCAATCTCAACCCGGCTATCCCGATATCCTCTTCGAACGGTACTTTTTCGCCTCGTCGAGGGTGTGCGCATTGGCTTCACCGCCTGCTGAGCAGCAACAATCGTCTCTTCATGTCGCGGATGTGCCTGCGTTGCAATGGCCTTCGCCGAGAATAGTCCCTTGACGAAGGGATTCTCTGACCCGGTACCCTCCAAGTTATCTGCCGCACCTCTCAACAACGACACGAAATCGGGATTCAACGCATCCAGATTTCGTTCAAGGAACCCTTCTGCCGAATAGGTAACCGAGCCGTGGTAGTGATTCACAGTAAACGTGGGGAAGCCAGCACGGTCTATTGCGCCCGACTTGAATGAGGAATGATTTCCCCACCTCTTCTGGAATGCCTCCACCATGGACTGGTCCGTCTTCTTCGGCATCCTACGCGCCTGATCGTCCATAATATGGATCAAGCCACCAGGCCGGTTTTGTAGCACTCTCAAACATTCCGTATTGTCGAAGTAGGGTACCTTCGGAACGAATTGAGATACACCATTGGCGACATACTCTTCAGCATGGTTCTCGAATATGGATCGCTGAAGCCAGTGGTGGAGACGCTCGTTAGCAAAATTCACGCAGAACTGGTCTAAAGAGTTGGGCCGGCTGGACATATCCTGCGGTCCAGGTAGATCAAGCAATCCAATGAAAGTCGAGAAGTCATCCTTGCACAGGCGCTGATTGATGTGCTCATTGACCCACGCGAAGAGCAGAGAATAGAGTGTCTTCGCCAAGTCATCACGATTATCTGACGCGCCATCCGGATCAAGGAAGACTGTGCATAGCTCCTTCTTGACCAACTTGGTGCGATACGACAACGTCGCCTCCAAATCAGTCGGATGTACACCGAGGAAATCAGCCACAATGGCCAACACATCCGTATTCCTCACGACGGCAGCATCCTCGTTTCTATGTCGATCCACCACGAACTCTAAATTCCCTAGATGTAAGATGGCGGCGACAAGCTGACACGTCTGAGCAACGTGTCGCTTCGAAAACCCAATCGTCTTCAGCGCAACCTTGAGTTGGTCAAATCGGACATGATCGTTGTCCTGCGGTCCATTCCCAGCCCGGCTAGTATTGCCCAAGTACCGGTAGCCCGTTTTATCACCCAGATGAAGATGGGCTCTTTCCTCCGGCGACGCGCCAGCAACGAGATAATAGAATATGTGGAAATTGCGCTCTCCAGAAGGCAGAGTGCAGACCCGGTTGCGCTCGAGATAGTAGTCAATTGTTTTGATACCGCAAACACGCCCACGATCACTGAACTGCAGCTCGGTATATTTACCGAACCGGGAGGCGTTGGCGTTAAAAAGGGTGCGGCAGTTTCCAAAGGATTCGAGAACGAACTCGGATGCGGGGATCTGGGAGCCGAGCTTGGCACCTTTTTTCCCTGGGCTGCTCACACTGAGCTCTAGGATGCTCTTGATGGCTAGACGACGGTTTTCGGATTTACCGCTCGAGGTTTCGCCACTGTGTATAAAGCGTGAGGTCCAGTTGCGAGTCGACTATTTGTAGTACGCACGTAAATACGATGCATTCGTCCTGCGTTGTCCTTCGCATGTGGTAATAGGCATTGTTGGCGAGTTGAAAGATGTGTGGGGGAAGAGTTTCTTTGTCCCTGTCCGTATTTCGGTAGTTGCTGGCGTACTGCTGGAGTGCAGCATCGGAATTGGACGGAACATATTTATGTGGATTACAGGCGACAAGGCTGGAGGTGCCGACCGAGGTGTAGATGTTGTCTGCAAGGAAGCGCTGCCTCAAGCAGGCGAGAATAGCGTCGTCCGCAATGGACGAGAGCTTGGAGATGTCGGTCACCGTCTCAAGACGCGTATGGACGCTGGATTGACGGTCCATCGTCAGCGACGGATGGAAGATTCCACGAGGTTGTTTGTCACAGGCCAAACATGTGTACTCGGCCTCTGATGCCCTCAGCCATCATAATTCCCGTAACGGTATCACCGTGGCCGCTCTTTGAAACAAGACTACTGCATAGCCTTGGTAGAAGTCGTTGTGCTGAATATCATTGCCTAGATCGTTCGTCCGTTGAGGAAAAGCGACTCGGAATCTACAAGGTCGTCTGGAAGGGGACTCAAGAGGTCACTATATCGTCTGGTGGATCTTTTCTCTCGCAAAACGACGACGCGTGCTCGCTAATGCTGCAAAAAATGGTTCGTCGTTGGGCCTTCAGCATCGTATTTTCCGGGTCGTTGGTCGTCGTAGTTGATGAAAAGAAAGAAGATGCGGAAGTGCGCACTCAGTCCCGACTGCGCGCAGCGATCGGCGATCACCGTCCTTCTTACTCCACTCTGAATCTTGAGCGTACACAGGGTACCCTCAATGTTGAAGTTTACGCCACACCATTTCCCTCGTTGTTAGTCTCATTTCTTGATTTTCTACGATTTTTTGCAGGAAGATGAGTTCAATAAATTACACGCTTATTCTGTGGATCAAAGCTCAAGGTTTAGAACCGTGAGGATGATAAGAAGAGCGGTGAGCATGGAAGGTAGCAAGATAGTTGAGGCGTTGTCGTCAGTATCTGAAGCACTCGTCGGAGAGCCGGAAGACGCGTTGGATGATAAAGAGTCGCCGTTGCTACAAAGAGTTAACACAAGGCAGACTTGGGAGTAAGAATACTTACATGACAAGCTGTAAGCGCGCGCCGACATGATCAGCTTCATTCAGAGTAGACTGAAAGAGTAACATACCAACGCCACTGTTAAGCGCATAAGTTAGATAATGGTGTTGAAGAGCATTCACTTACAATGTCCACCAACCACAGGTCTCGCTTTGAAACCTTCCGGCGAGCCGTCAGTTGTTTCATACCAATCTCGAAGTGTAGCAGAGCCTTTGCCGCTGGCGGCCGCATCTTTGACGGCACTGATAAACAAATCTCGCGTCGCAGTGTCAGCCATGATAGCAGCAGTCCATATCTCCCAATCTGAGACCTTTCAGTATGTGACAATTGAAGAGATACAATAAGAGACGTACCACTCTTGGTATATGTCGCGCTGGGGATTTACAAGCTTAGTGACGCACACGACACAGGCGGGAGACGCACCGGCTGTCCAAAGGAACACCAAAGTCGTCTACACATGCGGGGTAAGGATTAAAACGAAGGACGGCGAGCATGGCTTACTAGCTTTAGTCGGATAGAACTTCGTTTCTGCGAAAGGGTCAGCACTTGATGAAGGTCCGCGAGATTGATCTTACGCATGGTGTAAATCTCTTCTGGGAAGAGGCTCAGATTGAGCAGCTTATCAGAGAAAAGATTGTAGGTCAATCCCCAGCTATGAAATGGACGTCAACATGGCGCGAAGACGGTGATTACCACTTCGTTATGTACCTTGAGTCGTTACCGTACTAGATCGAAATCGGCAAGAACCTCGAATGGCCACACAAAGGAGGACGTACATTGAGTGTTAAATGGGTCTTGTCGGATGATATGGCAAGATCCTGCCATTGTTCGACATATGATGAGGCGATAGACTTCCAGGACGATGAGTCCCATGTGTGAGAATATCAAGAAACGATAACGAACACTATAGTTGTTACTTCTCGAGTCGTCTCCCAAAGTCTCGGCAATGACAGACATAGCCTTGATACCGATGATACCTTTAATAGCAAGATTTGTCTGGTTTTCAAGAGTCCCGGCAAAGTCGTCCGTGCTAAGTTGGTGAGCAGGGATCAGAGAGTCTGCGATCAAGAATTGTGTCCATAGATCAAGGAGGTCATACTAAAAGTCATGTCAATAGAGGGTAAGTCTAGCACAGGCGAAAAACGAACGTATTTCGTCAACTGTGCTATGTCTCCTGTTTTCTGTGCGTAGCTCAGAGCCATGATCAACATGTTTCCACTTTCTAGACGAGCCATGAGAGACAACATGGTATACAGTTATCCAAAACTGACCTTCAACTGGCATAGCCTCGTCTTGACCATCATTATGGCCTGTGGCGTTAGGATAATGAGCACCTAGTGGAGGTGGTCATCGGTACAGCTTCTAACGTAGATAGCATGCTCGTACCCATGTCATGTATGCTGTAGGCATTCGGGTATTGTCCGGTGGCCTGATACTCAAAAAGGGCATCAAGAAGATACCGGCCGATATCTGGGTTAGTGTACAGATAGAGTGGCCATGCTGGGAAGATGACATCGACCGTATTCATGTTCTGTTTATTGGTGAGAGTCGATAGAAGCTGGATGTACTAATTGCACGTACGCCATTACTGGATATTTCTGGAGTACAGGGATGTCATTCTATGCAGCAAAGCCCAATTGCATAACCAACCTTTCATGAAAACGAGGACATCGCTAGTATTCCAAGTGCCATCCGTCGTTTTGGGAAGTGTGATCTCAGTAGCACCAAAGGCTTGCCGAATAGAAAGAGTAACAAGTCCAGCATAATCGGCGGAAATTGCGGACGCATCATTCTCCACCTGAGAATCGAAAGTATTGGCGCTATTTAGTGCCTCGCCGTAACCTGATAAAAACGAGGGTATCTAGATCTAACAGTCAATGACAGGAATAAGCTCGGACGCTGGAGACGTCGCACAGCATCGGAAACCGTGGAAAACTCGCTGAAAAAGTAAAGACTGCGTTCTTGCATCTCGCCACCAGCCCGAATGTATTGGATGACGGGATCGCGGACATGACCTATCGCCACAACGACGGGATCAGTAGCCGCCTTTACATCACCAAGATTGTGGGCGAATGCAAAGACTGGCCAGTTTTTCTGGATCTCGCGGTAGTTCGTATCTTGCGTGTTGTTCAGAGTTCCGGTAGTGACAAACTGCGCGCGAACATCGACGTCGGGGCCTGTTTGATAAGTCAAGCCGTCAACAGCAGAAGTAGCATAGTACATAGACCCATCTATTGGTAAGGATGTTAGTCGCATCGTCAATGTTCTAAATGGGATGTACATTGAGTCTGATCATTGAGTTCACCAAAGACAGCAGGATCCTGAAGTTGGATTTGATGAGTGATAGCGCCTTCCGTCGACGTTGTCCAGTTGATTGCGAGTGCGCTATTGCCAGAGACCCACTCGCCACTGATATCAGTGTAAACTGACACGCTGTGCGAGCTGCCATCTGAAGACGCGGCAGATAGTGCCATGTAAGAGAACGGAAAAGAATGTTTCGACAAATCATTAGGCTGGTCTTTCGTCAGATGCTGAAAGGGAGAACACTTCCTACGTACCTCTACTGGGCTCAAAAATGTTATGGTAAGATCAACGGCACCTGCTGACATAACGAATTCCGTTTGTGTCGCGGTGAACTGGGAAAGGTAAGAAACAGATATTGGACGCGTCGCTAAACGGCACCTTTGCACTTAGTTGCGTGGCCTTCGTGAATTTGGGCTCGATGCCAGGATCTCCCATGAAACTATAAGGGACATTGTCGACGCGAACGAACCCAGCCCAGGCCGTAATCTGAATTCCGACTAAGTCTCTGTCTCTAAGAATGCGCATGACGAACCCGACCAGCCCAGAACTGTGCCCAGGCATCGTTAAGTGCTGTTCCCCCACTACTTTGCCCTAGCCAAGTTGACAGATATGGAGAACGAACCGCCAAGGGTTGTGATGGAGGAATGAACGGAGATGATACGACGTCACCTAAAGCGGCAGAGAAAAGAAGAAAAAAGCAGCACGCTGCAAAACTGAACATAGTCAGAGAAGAGGGAAGAGACATTCAAATAGGGCCATGGTGCCCACGAATCTGTGCTTATACCAGGGCTGGCTTATACTAATCCAATTGATGAAACAGATGGAAATCACACCGAGCGTCGTCAAGGATAAACAACTGTTTCCAGCAGGCTATCCAAACATTCCGACATGTTAAAGTGCTAAAGCAGTATTGTAAGACAAGTATCGGTCGGACGTTTGTAGCAGGTGGACTTCGGAGAAAGTATTGGAACATAAACGTGGCCGAGCAACATTACATTCGGAATCACAAGATAGTCCTGCACTGGTCCTCTACTTGAATGTAAGTACAAGTAACGCTTATCATCAAGGTTTACTAGTTGCCGATTCTTTACGACTGCATCGCCACTCTAATAGCTTTCGCCAAGTCAGAGGCATCTGTATCGCCGTCGACTTCCCACATGTTGACACCCAGCATCCCAACCTTTTTAACAAACGACGCCTTCAACGAAAGCGACTCCGTGTCATCATAAGAGACTACCTGTCCAGCTTCTGCCGAGCGTAGAAAAGGCGTACTGGAGCACTCGTCCCAATCACGAATGAAACCGTTTCCTGCGGCGAATGTTGTCTTTTGACCCGTTGTAGAGGGAACGAGAGCATTTTGGGCGACAAGGCTACGAAATTGAATCTGCCCTTCCGGTTTTCCTTCGTCTGACACAAGAAGGTTACTGTTGGAGATGTGACGTGGGAGGAAACGCGAGCGCAGCTTCGAAGCGTTGGACCTTGAGAGGTATCCATATGAAGGCACACCCAGCACCAGCTTCGAAGGAGAGAATCCGGCAGCGGTCCAAGAATTGAAGGCTCCGACGGCATTGGCGTTGGGTTGACTTGAATTATGACACGCGTCGTAGAATGGAGCATTGGGTCCAGGGGTAGACGAAGCTAGATAGAACGCGATCAGGATCGCTCAGAGGAAGTGAATAATACGCACAAGACCAAACATCATAATTCATGATGAGAATCCAATCTAACACGGCTGCGAATTCGGATACGTCCTGCATCGGTTGTCCATCTTTATCAGCGAATGGCGCTGGTTGAGTAGCAGCAGTGATGATAGCATCGGCAGGAAGAACAGTGCGAAGCAATTGCAGAAACGGAAGAAAGTTGGCGGCGTCAGTGTGAGAAACTCGATTACCGGATTCGCCTTGAGCACCCGGATACTCCCAGTCGATATCGATGCCGTCTAAATTGAACTGCTTGTATGCTTCACCAATATTGGTGGCAAAAATGCGTCGAGTGTCGTCTGTCGCAACTGCATCAGAGAAATGCCTGGATTCACGATTAGCACCGCATATAAACACGCAGGCGAGGAAACGGACTGGCTACCAGTCCAACCACCGATGCTAAGTTTCACTTTCTTCCCATTGGCGTGCGCAACAGCAACGAGACGCTCAAGCAATCGGGGGGCCATTGATGGATCATCCCACGATAACGTGAAGTCTGCAGTCGGGAGTGCAAAGGCGAAATCGATCCAGTCATATAAGTCAAAATCAATTCGTTCAGGAGGATAGTTATCACTGATCCAATCAGGATAGTACGCCATGACGAGCGGTGAGTGAGTATTGGAAGAAGACATAGACGATGGCGAAGCTGGGGGGTAGGCAAATACAGCTTCTTCTCCATAGGCAGCGGTGGCTACAGGCGCACTAGACATGATGGAAGTGGGCGTGCTTGCGAGCGAGGAATTGACGAAAGGCGAGGCGATTGTCTGAGACGACAATGTTGAGTCCGCGACCGGCGCGGCGAAGGCAACATAGGCTGTGAGAGAAAGGGCATAGAGCGATTGTAAAGGCATAGCAGACTTGTTTGGAATGGAAGAATAGAATGTACCACCAGGGTAAAGAAGGGAAAAGAGAGAGTTGCTGAGGGTCGCGCGATTCTTATACAGAGGGGGTACAGGCAAACAAGTCCAAGCAACGCGCTACGTCATCTGCCCCCTCCGTCTTCTTCCCTTCCCCATGAAGACCGTACGAACTAATATAACATGTGAACCCGCAACGCATGTCCATGGGAATCTGTTTCATGTTTTCAGGCGTTTTTAGACCTTTTTCTATCCCTGCTTCGCCTGCTGACCTCTTCGGTGCATGGTACGCGATCAGAAGACTCTGGAGGCGATGTTATCCCCGCCTTCACTGTCCTTTGATAAACTAGGTAGACTTTTGGACGCATCAATCTGTGCACGATGCTCAGGCTTATTTGCTTTTTTACTTTAACCAGCTATGTCCATGCTTTGGCTTGGACCGCGACGCCCTTTAATCCACCATCAATTCCTCTTGCAGTGCGCACCCCATACCTCTCTGCATGGCTACCCCAAGGACCTGGTGTGGCACTGAACGATGGATGGCCGACCTTCTGGACTGGTTCTGTATGTATATTCACGAAAGCAAGTGTGTACTAATCCATGCTCGGACGACAGATTCTAGGATGGGCCGGCTTTGTCAAAGTCGACGGAACCGCGTATAGCTTTTTAGGTGTACCATCGGTTTCAGGTGCTTCGTTCCAGAAAGCCGTCCAGACCGACTTTGAAGTGGGGTCAATGAGCTGACCTCGAAGATTCATCCACTCATCTTCTCAACAGTTCACCGCAACTCAGAGCAACTTCAAATTGACAGCCGGGCCAGTCGATCTGACAGTTTCCTTCCTGAGCCCTGTCGAGGTAACTCTATCACTGTTCTTCGCACAATGCAATGCTTATCGCCGCAGGCTAATGACCTGGCCAAACAATCCGCCCCGCTTTCATATATGGCGGTGTCAGCTGCTTCAAATGATGGCGCATCGCACTCGGTTCAAGTCTACTCGGACATCAGTGCGGAATGGGTTTCCGGAGACAACAATCTAGTCGCCAACTGGTCAACTGCTTCGGGGAACGTTGTTACTCACCAGATCCAGCTGTCGAGTCCTAGCGTTTTCTCGGAGGTCAATGATCACACGCAATGTAGGTGTTTTGCTCAAAAGCAAATGTTAAATCTTCATACACCATCCAGATGGCGCCGCATATTATGCCGTTCTTAATGTAAGTCTTCGACGCTTATTGCAGCTAACAACATCCCTTTAACTCGTAACATCTCAGACAGCGAATACGACTTACCAGACAGGAGCCGATGTTGCTGTCCGTGCTCAGTTCATTAACAACGGCTCGCTTCCGAACACCCAAGACACGTCGTTCCGAGCCATCAGCGACGCTTGGCCAGTTTTCGCTTTGTCTCAAAACCTCGGCTCTGTTACAGGCTCGACAGAACCTGTCGTGTTCGCCATCGGTCATATTCGTGATCCTGCCATCAGCTACATAGTCGAAAACAACGGACGACAAGATCGGAGCCTATATTTCTGGAGCGAGTTCTCTAGTCCTGCCGCCTTGGTGAGTCCCACTCTTCCTTTCAGTCATGATGTAGGCTGACGGGTATACACGCCAGATTGACGACTTCTTATCGAATTATGCTGGTGCTCTTGCCACCGCTACTGCTTTTGATGGGCAGCTCCAGAGCGACGCCAATGCTATCTCGTCAGACTACGCGGGCATCGTGGCGTTGTCGGTACGTCAAGCCCTAGGCGCGACTGAACTCACGATATCCAAAAACGGCGACGGAAGCTGGAACACAGAGGATGTAATCCTGTTCATGAAAGGTACTAGTGATTCTGTTTCATTCCTTTTTTGCTTATTCGCAACGTCTTCAGAGATATCTAGTGACGGTGTAAGATGCATTTCCCGATAACGTGTTCGATGTACTAAGCTTAAGCAGAACACGAATACCGTGGATGTGATATTCCCGGCTTGGCCCGTGTTACTTTACACGAATCCGGCTCTTGGAAAATATCTTTTGGAAGGTCTGTTCAGGTATCAAGCCACCGGTCAGTACCCGAATGCATGGAGCGTACACGATCTGGGTAAGTCTTGCATCTTTCACTGTACGTTACATGAATTGAGCGCCACCAGGTGCACACTATCCTCAAGCCATTGGTCATAACGATGGCGCAGATGAGGCGATGCCGGTGGAAGGTTCGCCAGTTCTGCGTTGAATGAATTTGGTTGATACCCCAATAGAGAGCGGGAACATGGTCATCATGGCCCTGAGTTACGCACAGCGAACGAATGATAAATCTCATCTCAGCGCATACGTACGTATCATTTTGTTTGATGTGGCAAGCGCTCCTAACCCTAAGCATTTCAGTCGGACCTCCTGGATCAATGGACGCAAATCCTCATCACCGACTCTCTTATTCCTGCTAACCAAATCAGCACTGATGATTTCGCGGGACCGTTGCCCAATCAGACCAATCTCGCTATCAAAGGCATCATTGGAATCAAGGCTATGGCAGAAATTGCCTTGATTCTCGGGGATACCGCCAAAAGCAACAACTACAGTGTACTTTAAGCACGCTTTTGCTGTTGCATTTAACCTGACGTGATCTTCAGGCAATTGCGGCAGACTATGTGGCACAGTGGCAGATGCTTTCAGCCTCTGATAGTGGCGACCACTTGACTCTAGCTGTGAGTAACAATTTGACAATGGTTATAACCTGTACTTAACTTTCTTCCCTAGTATGGAAACTCTAGCAGGTGAGCACGTTCTTATGAACGCGTTCTATGAGTCATCTCATTTTCAGTTGGGGACTCTCCTACAACCTTTACGGTGATAAACTGCTCGGATTAAACCTTTTCCCTGCTTCCATCTACGAGATGCGTGCGTGGTCCATCTATGTTACGGTGGCGTTCTTACTCAATCTCATTAGAAACGGCATGGTATAAGACTGTCGCAGGTGTGCCCAGTCTTTCTCGGGGTTTGAGGAGGACTGACGCGAGTCAATAGAGCCCTTCGGTGTGCCGCTGGACACAAGGTACGTCTACGTTATTCTGTTGCTATTAAAAGTTCACTGTGCCATCCGTGAGGCATACGTACACGAAATCCGGTGAATAATTTTGGTTTGAGGCATTAGCGTTAGTTCTAACTGCATGTAGATTGGGAAATCTGGACTGGGGCCATCATGACTGACAATGAGGCTCGCGATATCTTCATATCTGCCGTAAAAGCCTGGGCTTCAGACGGTCAGAGCTCCCAACCATTCGGTGACTGGTACGAAACCACCAACGGCAGCCCGAATGGCTTCAGGGCAAGGCCTGTTGTTGGAGGTCATCGTAAGTCTTATGTCCATTCTGTCAACAAGACTGTTGATCGACTTTTTTTCAAGTCGCATTCCTGGTGCTATAAACGTTGATTTTCACGAATTATGGAAGAGAGGGTAATCGCATCTCCGAGTTGTCCTGTACTACAGTATTTATGATTGATTCTCTTGTTATCCGCGCCTGCTCCGAATCGTAGCCGAGTAATTGATGATGACATATGATGGCAGCAGTAGTGGTTTGTTGTTGCTTGGCGTATACAATGGCGAACAATGTCTCTCTCCCTCCCCCAGTGCTCGGACAACAAATATCCCGTGGGCTCGACGACGTTCGCAACGCCTGTGCAGCCGTCGGTCACATTTGGCACTGCAACGTTGAACGATCAGCCCGCTCTCGTACTCGATGAGGTCGCCTTCACCGCTTACTACCCCGCAGACGTCACCGCCGGCCCCTCGAAAGGCGTGGATTGGCTACTACGACCATTGAACGAAAACTTGAAGGGTATCGTCATGTTTGCAGGTGGGTGGATCACACTTGTTTTCGAGGAACAGAGCATATTACTGACGCGCAGCACTGTAGAATCAATTCCGAGCTGGATCGTGCGACCCGTTGTATACTTCTACGGAGCCTTGCTTAAAGTAGAATCAGTCTCTGCTTCATTTTGATAATGACATGACATCTCCTGCATGTGTAGATTCCTGTATTCTGTAACGCGCCGCTATTAAAGGCGAAAGAAAAGCCTTGGCCTTTGGTTATATTCTCGCATGGACTTGGTGGCAGTCGTACGGCCTATAGGTCAGTCGCCCAAACGTCGTATAGCTCTGTCTCACACGCGCGGCCAGTCAAATATGTTCTCGACTAGCCGCGTCAGGCAGGGTCGTCTTAGCCATCGAACACAGAGACGGCACGGCGACTTGCTGCGTCTCACGTACATGGGATGAAGATGGGTCGCGCCGATCCAGAGTTGTTCACTATATGGCGGAAAAGGACTTGAAGTGAGTTATCCCTGGAACGCTGTCTATGCAGAGGGTGACACGCGAGATAGGCGACCCGAGACATCTGAAGAAGCTCTTCTACCACTGAGGAGAGACCAGTTGGAGTTTCGTCGGCATGAGGTTTACACCGTGTATCACACATTTGTGTCTATGCTTCATCGCCGCCATCCCCTCCAGGTGGAGACACTTGACGGCTCTGACATTGATTGGTCCAGTTGGACAGCGAGTGATGATCAACCCCTTGTAGAGCATTCCCGAGATGTCGCCTTGGCAGGCCATTCCTTTGGAGGATGTACAATGGTAATAACTTGTGGGTCACGCACAAAGCTTCACGCAGCTAATATCGTTTCCTAGTTTTACATTCTCTCTACGCCTCCTCCTTCATGGGCTGCACCGATACCAGTAACTAAGACTTTGATACACGACCCATGGCTCGACCCAATTCCGTCTCCTGGGCCTACACCTCTCGACGATTACAAAGTTGTTTCGGATATTACACCTTCTGCCTCCTCTGAAGAGACACTTGCTGTGGAAGAACAGGCGAAATCACTTCCTGACCTCCTGGTTATCAATTCCCAAGGTTTCACTCTTTGGGACGAGCATTTTGAACGACTAAGAAGTGTAGTCAATGCTTGGGGGCTGAAGGCAAAATTGCTTACTCTCGGTATGCTGCGTTCTTTCCCGAAAAATGCTAGTCTCATTTCATGTCAGTGAAATCGCAGCATCCGCACTTTTCTGATTTCCTTGTCCTGCCTCTAATACCTGGGAGAAAGACAGCCTTGAAGTTCATGAATTCCATCTCGCGTCTCTCCGACGCATTTCTAGACGGCCGCATCGATGAGCAGCTCACACTAGAGCCTACGAGGACGATGGAAGTTGAGGTTGTTGGGAAGAAAAAGGATGCGTATGGGAAACCTCAGAGAACACTTAAGGGTATCGTGGGTGATATAATTGTACACTCATAAGAGAGACTGGTAAGAAAGCAAGACCTACTATACATTAATTGAATACTGTACATGATACTAGCGCACCGATACATAGATGATGCCCGCTGTAGTTGTAATACGCCCAATTTGGCATGAGACGCGTTTGTTGATGACTCGAGCATAACACCTCTTACCCTTACGACCATCTTCCAGCTGATGGCGCCGCCTAGCAAGCCAGATTCATCTAATCCACTCGTATCACTATTCAAGTCGCTTGGCCTCAGTCAAGCCAAGGCCGCCGAAGCTGCCAAATCGCCCAAAAGCGCTGCTATTCTCAAAGAATTGATTGAGAAATACTCTTTGGTCAGCGACCAAGGCGGTCTTGACGAGAAACACGCCAATTTGGTCGTAGCTCTATCCGGAAACTTGGCGAAATCAGAATCGATTGGTGATGCAGAGCAAAAGTATATCATTGACAAGATCTTAGAGGACAAGCTGAAGTCTGTGGATCAGGTGTCGGGTGCGTCTCCATCCTGTTGTTACCTATTCAACCATCTCAATTTGACATCAATCCAGCTGCGAGCAAATACCTTGAAGCGCATCCGGCGCCAGTCGATGTAGCAGCATTCGACAAGGAATGTGGCGTTGGTATGTTCGACTGTAATTGGGATAATCTTTGGGCTAATACGGATCTAGGTTTCACTATAACACCGGAAGAACTGGGCGAAAAAGTATCAAGTTACTTATCGACAACTGCAGTAGCTGGATGGAACAATCTAGGAGCTGTAATCAGCTCAATACGCCTGACACCTGATCTGCGATGGGCCAGTGCTGTCGATGTCAAGAACGCCGTCGAACAGATCTTTGTGAGCAAATTTGGGCCTAAAGAGTCTGCTAAGGGAAAGCCCAAAGTATGTACATTCATCTTTGCCTACATTGTCAGAGCTCAAGAGACCCGTTACCAGGAGGCAAAGAAGGAGACACCCAAGGCTGCTCCTATCGATACTCCCTCGATAGAAACTTCAAAAAAGACTGTATTCGAAGAAGGCTTCCTAGGCAATCTCCACAAACCGGGCGAAAATCCCCAAATCCATCCTCATCTTCGCGACGCGCATCTTGCGGCCACAAAAGGCGCGGTCTGGACGCGTTTCCCGCCCGAACCAAACGGTTATCTTCACATCGGGCACTCGAAAGCTATATTCGTCAACTTTGGGTATGCAGCTCATCACGGCGGTAAATGCTATCTGCGCTACGATGACACCAATCCCGAGAAGGAGGAAGCGCGATACTTTGAGAGTATATTGGAGACCATTCGATGGCTTGGATTTGAGCCTTGGAAAATCACCTACTCCAGCGACTACTTCTCTGAACTATACGATCTTGCCGTCGAACTCATAAAACGCGACAAGGCTTATGTTTGCCACTGCACACGTGAGTTTATCGACGTTTTGAGATTTTCTATACTCAAATGCAGGATCCAGAGGAGCAAATAAAGATCGACCGTGGTGGAGGACATGGTCAGCCCAAGGCCTGCGTGCATCGGGATCGTCCCATTGAGGAATCCCTTGTCGAGTTCAAGAACATGAAAGACGGAAAGTATCAACCGAAAGAGGCCAATCTCCGGATGAAACAGGATTTGAGCGATGGGAACCCTCAAATGTGGGATCTGACAGCTTATCGGGTCTTGGAGACGCCACATCACCGAACAGGTGACAAGTGGAAGATCTACCCTACTTACGACTACACTCACTGCTTAGTGGATAGCTTTGAGAACATCTCGTTAGTCTGCGACTTGCGTACACGTCTTGCAATCACTGACGCTGTATCAGACATTCGCTATGCACGACAGAGTTCGTTGCCTCTCGTCAATCATATGAATGGCTTTGCGACGCACTTGAGGTTTACAAGCCTAGGCAATCAGAATACGGGAGACTAAGTCTTGAGGGCACCGTAATGTCCAAGCGCAAAATTCTCGCTCTCGTAAACGAGGGCTTCGTTGCCGGTTGGGATGACCCTCGACTGTACACTCTCATCGCTTTGAGACGACGAGGCATACCGCCTGGCGCTATCTTAGCCTTCGTCGGTGATCTCGGTGTATCCGTCGCTGCATCTAACATCCAAATCTCCCGCTTCGAACAGACCGTTCGTCAATATCTCGAATCAACTGCGCCGCGATTACTCATGGTCATGGATCCTCTCAAAGTCATCATCGAGAATATAGCGGAGGACTCTGTGACGATGGTAACGAAGCCGCTGCATCCCAAAGTTCCAGATCTTGGGACCACGACGATACCCTTCACACGTACAATTTACATCGAAGCCGACGATTTTAGAGAGGAAGACTCTAAAGATTACTTCCGTCTCGCTCCAGGAAAGACCGTTGGCCTCTTCCAGGCTCCATATCCTATAACATGCACCTCGTACAGGAAGGACCCGATCAGTGGGAAGGTCGTTGAATTGACCTGCCGCCTCGAAGATTCGGGCTCTGTAAAAAAGCCGAAGGCATTCATCCAATGGGTTGCTGATCACCCTGCGTCTGGCAGCCCCGTCAGAGTGGACGAGACGAGGATATTCAATCGGCTGTTCAAGAGCGACAACCCGCCGTCGGATTTCCGCTCAGACATCAACCCGGATAGTTTAGAGGTGAAGCGACATGCGATGCTGGAGGTTGGGTTCTGGTCGTTGGCGAAGCGGATGTTCTCTGAGGCTAAGAAGGAGGGAAAGGCGCGCACAGATGCGGCGCTCAAGGCGAGCGGGCCTGTAGCGGCGGATGATGATACACCACATGCGTCGAGCGAGCAGCTCATTGGGAATGAGTGTATTCGGTTCCAGGGATTGCGTGTTGGGTACTTTGCTGTCGACAAGGACACGAGACTTGCGTGTCTAGAGGACGGCGCTGAGGCTGTCAGGAAACAAGGGGATTATCTGGATTTGAATAGGATAGTCAGTTTGAAAGAGGACTCTGGGAAATCGGCATAGATAGCTCGCGGTCTATGTATATAATGATACAAGACTGATTCAGAATTAGGCTCGAGGAATATAGACACATTACAAACCCCCCAAGCTGGCACTCTTCAAGAGAATAGAATCCCGTTAACAAAAGGATCTCAGTAAGCTCCCCAAGTGAAGAGACTGTCTCTCGGTGTGAAGAAACAGACGATTGCAGCGTGAAGTGCACTGCTATGGTCAAAGTAGTACCCGCTTCAGTCGTGTGAGGGTGAGTGTCGGATAGTTCCCGAGTGTTGCGTCCCAGAGCGACCATACATAGCTATTTCCTAACACAATCGCGTTAGACTGCAAATAGCCCGGACCCAACAATTGCATCCTCTGTGATCTGCTCCTGTCCCCGAAAAACAACATGTCCTGCATCGCTGCGTAGGGGTAGTGGGAGACAACCACTTTTTCGTGAGTTTCCCGATTGCGAGTCGTCTACATCCATAGCTTCTGCGGAAGACGAGTCTGTGGCAGAAACGCCAGAGGGCGGGGCGGGTATTCGACGCGTCATTTTGCATTGCGTGCAGGTATAAACCATGGTATGCGTATGAGAAGGCGATTCTGTCCTTGGGTTAACAGCTTATTATAACGCGCAATGTTTCCTACTTTTAACGCGAACTGTCGCAGTAGACCCAGCGATCAAAACAGAATGACAGCCTTGACACAATGTGCGCTTCACGGCAGGATCCCTGGCTGGGGGATTAGACACTGATTGTACAAGATTGAAGACTTACATTTTGACTGTTGTCTTCTGACCGACGACCTTCATAGCAGAAACATAATTGCGGGATAGGTGATCGGCAGTGATCCTCTTCTTCCGTTTAGGCTGCGGGACCGCTGTGGGTACCGACGCTGCCACTGTATTGAGATAGACGCTGGCCTGGTACATAAAATTGAGTCGTTGTATAACATCCCTGTTCACGACGCTGTTAGGATTGGGAACTTGATCTTTCGGCTTTTTCGCCATGATGGTCTAAAGAAAGCCCGGGTTGGTTCTTGACTATCATGACCAACACGCCTAATAACAACGCGACGCCTGGTCCATCTACTCCCAGATTCACCTACCATGTACCGATGAATTATATGTCTGGTAGTCAGCCTTACGGTGGTGGATGGGCGACGCCGACTATGCCGTATTCATTTGCTACCCCAACAACGTCGGCCTCGTACATGTACAATCCGTACACAGCCCCAGCGCCTACTCAAGTCCCCGTTAAAAAAGAGGCAATCGAACAGGATGTACCACCGGCATCTATCCCTCCTCCTGTGGCACAAGATCCAACACCTGCTTTCGCTCCCAACTGGGACTCTGCGTTGAAGGTCTTTCTGGAAGATGTCGGGATGACCGAGGCACTCAACGGTCTCGAGCGCGATATGCTGGTCATGAATTCAGCATGGGAACGAACTAAAGTACCTCCGGCTCTAAAGCGCCTTATAGAGAATATCAAGGTAAATGTCCTTCATCTCGGCTGGGTTTCACTCATCGCGTTAGGCTTTAGTAACAGCTCAACCCGACGACGTCTCTTCTGAACATCAGGATCTACCACTAGAAGAACGAAAGCTTGACTATGTTCACCCTGCAAACGGTACTACACCACTCCCACCTTCTACGGTCGGTGCACCCGTTCCAGTCAACTTTCTGCCAGTGTCCCACGTTCAGCACAGATAACGAAGTCGATATCACAGTACCTCGCCAAAAATCGTGCAAGAAATGACGCTTCCAATCGTGCCGAGTTTCTCTTGTCTTTAGAGGAAAAGCGACAAAGGAGGGGTGACGCCATGGACGTGGACAATGAGCCCTCGTGCGCTCGAACCGACGCGAAACAAGTGGATAGGACCCAACAGATTAAATACGACGTTGCTAAGAATGATGATCATCTGAAGCGGACGACAAAGAAGCAGCTCGATTCGCACCCTTTATCACCATCACACAAAGGTAAAGAGAAAGCTGGTGTCATTGAACAGATGCCCTACACGGAGTTTGACGAAAGGGTGACGGCAGAAAGACATTCAGGTCTCGATGAGCGCCTGTCAAATGTGGAGGCTCACTTTTCAGTGAATTATGGTATGTTTCGCCGCTTCTTTTATCATATAACTCAGTCGTGCTCTATAGTCCCTTCGCCGCCATTAAGCCTGCTCGCCCGCCTGAAGATGTTAGAAGATCACATCATTCGCCTTGAAAAAGAGTATCCGCCTTGGGCTACTCTTCATTTCAACCAGCCTAATCGTGATGTGAGCATTATCGTCGTTTTCTCAAATCACCCAAGTGACCGTTTCATAGTGGCCGCCACCGCCTCCATCTACAACTTTAATTGTGCCGCCACACGTGCGGAAGATCTCAAAACCCAAGATTGTCAAGCCCTCTGCATCAACTGACCTGGCGCAATACGACGGCAGAAACCAGTCAAGTCTACATAGGGCAGTAATGGATCGTCTCGAAGTCCAAAGGATCACAAAAGGCAAAATCACAGGATGACGTGACACGATTGAAGTATACTAGGATACAGTGCTACAATCTATAATACAAATTACAAATGGCTGTGGTATGAAGACTACTGGATGCGTCTTGACTGGACGAGGAAGAACCTACGTGATCTAGAAGATTCCATCTAATTCACTGCTGGACATGTTTCTCAATATATCCCGTGCTTCTCGAGCCGGCCTGGCGATAGCAACCCGCTCATTGCTGGCGCTCTCGACTATTTTCTGTGCCACACTTCTAAATGTGCCAGAGCCTAAATCAAGGAAGAGCTTCCCAGACTCTTGTGCTGAGTCGGGGTCGAGAAGAGCAAGGATCGTGTGAGATGATATCAAACTTGCAGGTGTCCCGAAGACGAGGTAACCGTCAACGATGGACTGAAGCGTCTCTGGTGGCCATACGTTGGCAATGGCGACCACCAAGCTAGCGATGGACTGGATGAACCCATCTGAAATAATACTGTTTGCATGGAATCCAGAGTATGACGCGAGTGACTTACCATCTGCACCAGACGACCGGAAAGACTCGCTGACAAGATTAATACATTTCTCCCTCGCCGCCTCTCCAACATTGGCAGCAGCATTCTGCACAACTTCTGCCAATGCGTCAACAGCACTCGCACCTCCGCCGGACTCTACAAGTGAAATAAGTTCGGTGATCACGGGGTCTACACGTGGTACGTGGCGCATCAAGACGCCCAGCGCATGCCCTGATTTTGCACGCACAGTCACGCCACCTTTGGAGAACGTAAGTCCAAGTCAAGGAGGCGAAAATAGGTAACAAGGACCCACCAGCATCGCTGACTCCTTTTACGAACGTTCTCTGCAACTGCGGGAAGAAGGGCTTCACCAACGCGGAAATCTTCTCCACCATATTGCCAAGAGTCTGTATGACCGCGCTCTTGACTGCAGGAGGAAGAGGCGTTCCGGCTACACGAATCAGCGGCCCAGTCAAAGGGACAACATGCGGTTTGATGGGTGAGGTCGGTCCTCCAGACCCAGCACATAGTCTGACGATTTCGCCAATACTAACGGCGGCGCATTCTCTTTGCTCGTAGCTTCCACCAGTAAGACCAGCGATGACAACACCTACCAGGGCACCCAGGCATCCTCCTTTACCACCCTCGCCGCTCAAGGAAACGCCAGCCGACTCGCTCAGCCCTTCCAGACCACGACGGATAGGAACAACTAATGGGTCCCATTCTTCCTTGTCGATGGCCTTGACGAATGCTGTTATTGCAAATGATGCAGAGCGAGCCACGTCGGAAACAGGGTCTTCGAGAGCCCCCACAAGTTGTCGGACCCAGTCAATCCTGAAGACAGCGGCTTCCTCCGCCGCCTCTTCCCCAGCCGAGGCAGAGAAGATGCTCAGGAACTCGTAGGACGACTGGCGACGACTTGGAGAGTCCGATTTGGCCCATCCAAGGAGAAGCATCATTACCCCACTTACGCCGTCAGCGTCGTCTACGGCTTCCATGACTCTTTCCGTTGTGTTGGCGACTTCCTCCGCAAGTTCGTCGGCGGCGGTACCAGCGCGTACAGATTCGTGGGCTTCTACTAAGGCGTTTAGAATGACATTGACTCTGCGTCCCACAGAAGAACCAGCAACCGGGACTAGTACTCCAAGAGCGCGAGCATTGAATACGCTCAGAGGCCGTTTTGTGAGAGTAGGCAGGACCGCAGGGAATACAGTTGCTGCTCGGACCTGAAAAAACTGTTAGTGAGAGGAAATATTCAGATGATGGGCAATTCCTACTCCGATGATCTCTTCGAGAGCGCGAACCGCCTCGTCGCTCTCCTTCTCAAGAGCGCCGACCAACGCCTCGTCAGCCCCACGAGCGCCGACTCTGGCTGCCGCTGCACGAACCCCAGCATCATCATCGACGAGTGCATTCCTAACTAAGCCTATGATATCGTCTTCATGAGGCGTGCGCTGAGCTTCTAAAGCGTTCTCCCTGGCGGAAGATCAGTATAGCTTCAGCTTGAACATGACCATGACGGGACATACATCACATCACTAAGCACCAAGCAAACACCCTCTCTTTCTTTTGCAGTTCCAGTCTCCATAGTTTGCTTCAGCACAGTCATGATGTCACCCACGATACGTTCCCCAAACTTGCGGACAATCTCTGCAACGGTACGAGAAGAAGTCTAAATCAAACATGTTAGCCTAACAGAATTGAAAGTAACGAACTGTACTCGCTTCTTCTAGTTCATCTTCTCCACCTCCTCGCAAAGTGATGATCAAAGAAACGAGCTCTCCCAAAATTTCCCGTACCGTCCTAGGGGTGTTGCCGACAACAGCCTTCCAGATACCCATAGCGGCTTGTCGAACGGTAGCGACACCGTCTTGTCGCATTACATATAACTCGGCCAGTAGTCTGTCTCTCCTCTTCTCACCCAGAACTTCACTCAGAGTCCTCGTAGTATTGGCGTCCGCTGAGTCCTCTTCCAGCGCATTAGGATCTTTGGAAGAAATTCCGGACACCTTGAAAAGCAACTCCCCAATGAGAGTGATGGAGGAATGACGGATTCTCCATCCACCCTCAAACAGCCCAGTCTCCAGCTCTGGAAGAAGAAGCTCAACAGCTCGGTTCGCATAACTGTTGACCATCATACGCCCAGCACGCATAGCTGCTTCCCTGACACCCTCCTCTATGTCCCTCATCCCAGCTAGAATAGGTGAAACGATCTTTGGAAGATGCACAGCGAAGCGGCCGCCGAATGTGGCGGGCAAAAAGACCAGAAGGGACATGAATCCCTCCCTGACAGCCGGTTTCGGTGCACGGACGTTAAGTAGGATATCGGGAAGTAAGCCTTCCAATCTCTCCATTCCCAACCCGGCAAGCACTTCACTGAGACCCTGGGCGGCTCCTTGTCGATCGACACCTCCAACGCTACCATCCTCTCCCCTCAGCACTCTCATCAAATCCTTCACCAAGTCAGGGAATGTGGCTTCTCCGAGACGCTCGACAAGCGTACCCAGAGCTTTCGCTGCAGTGGCTCGTGCTTCTGGCACAGGATCCACTAGAACAATCCGTACTAACGGCATTAATCCCCTCAGATATGGGATGAAATCACCAGTGTCCGTAAGGCCTGCCAGGTTTCCAACGATCCTGACGGCCCGCTTCTTGCCTTCCGAGCCTCTGTCCCGCAGTCCTCGTTCGACAATAGGTATCACCAAGCCAACGAAGACCTATCAATGTAGTGCACAAAGGTCGTACCCAAAACGCCTTTAAGCGCAACACTGGTCTTCCCTGGGTCGACCAATGCTTTGAGAAGGGTCGGGACCAATTTCTTCACCTCGGGATTGCCAATAACGTCACCGAACATCTTGAGACTTTTGTTGGCTGCCGTGCGGACTTGTGCGTGTGAATCACCAAGGACCGCGGTAATTCGCGGAATGACCACCTCGAGCTGCACTGAACGAGAGTACGCCATCATACCCAAAAGTTCTGCACTGCCTTTCTTGGTCCTCCAAGCTTTCTCCTCTAGTCCTTCTAGTAGGCCGGGAAGGATGAGCTTGACGCCATATGGGCTGAGCCCTCCCATAATTGCCTTGGCTGCGTCACCAGCCGCTTCTCGTACATCACCAGATGCATCACCAAAGGCCTGAAGCAACAGAGGCAGAACGAAAGGGGCAACATAGGGCTCAAACGTTCTTCCCAAAACGCTACTGAGCGTTTCAATCAAGAACATGCCTCCTTCACGTGCTTCCCATGAAGTGCCTCCTGCCTGTATGCGAGAGATGACACGGAATGTTCGCATTCCACCGATGCCAACACCTTTGACAACGCCTGCGATCCCATACGCAGCGCCTCGGCGCTCGGCGTACTTGGGAGCTTGTACGACCTGTGTGAAAAGTGAATCGACGAGTTCGGAGAGCTCCTGCGATGGCGCGTCAGTCACGTGAAGGATATGGCAAAAGAAATGTTAAACATACGGATGAACCTTTCATACCGCCGACCAAACCAGCTAAGCAGCCTGCTACAGCCATCTGCACAGCCTCACTTGGTGTTTTCAAAGCATCCACCAATCGAGAAACAACACCAGGTATCCTGGCATCTCCTGCTGGCAGATATTTTGCGACGCGTCCCAACAAGATCACAACCGCCTCTTTCGTGTGATCCGCCCGCTCAGCCTCCTCGTCTGCCTGTCCCTTGGTATCGGCGCCTCGGATGTCATTTGCTTTTTTCTGCGTGATTTTCTTCGGAATATCGACGTCGGCTGTCGCTAGATAGGCCTCGAACACTTTGATCAACATGATGCCAGCGTCTGTTCCGCATACATCTAGCACCTTCACGCCGGCATCGAGCATTCCTCTACGAACAGGACTAGAGCGATCACCTAATGCACCCGAACTGATCAGGAAGGAAAAGAAGGCAGAGATATTGCTTTCTTTTGCTTCATCCGGACTTTCGAAACCGAAGACATCTTCCGCAATCAGCTCAAATGCGCGTGCTGTGGCGACTCTTGCTTCCCATGGATCGGTTCGACCAAGGCTTTCAGAGATTACCATGCCCTGGAGAACCTCTTTCAGCATACAGAGGCAATCAAGTCAGATTGTCACGTACATAGTCATCATACTCCGGCGCGAGGACCTTGGCCTTCTCATTGTAGAACGCTTTTAGTCGCTCAACAGTCGAATACGCAGGCCACCCATCCGCAATAGCAGCAGCCGAAGCAGCACGTACATATGATACGAAATGGGCTATACGAAGACTATAAGAGAATGTAAGAGGTAAGGCGACGAGACATACCTAGGTATTGCATCATGTTTTCATCTAGACGTTCTGGGACATCTAGACCATTATCCTCCCAAATCTTTTGGGCCAGAATCGCATTCGGCTCATCCGAGTCGTGGCATGCGATCCATAGAGCAGGCGAGAAGTCTAGCTCTGTAAGATCAAACGGCTATAGCTGTCGTTAGATCGGATTCGGGGAAGGGGGTCTATGATGTATTGCAGACCTGTAGACCTCTCAAGCATGCGCCACGTCCGCCAACGTCCGCCTGAAGGGTACCAGCCAGAAGGATATTCGTTTCAGCAGTTGTGGCGTTCTCGGCGATTGCCGAAGCAAGCTCGACTAACGTATCCTTTGTTTTCATTGGCGTAAGATGAGGTGCCGCAGAGCCCTCAGTCAAGAGTAATGAGAGCGTATCTAGCCGAGGATACGACGGATCAGAAACTGCAGGAATTTAGGACGCAGCTGCGAAGATCGAAAGAAAAACGGACACATGGCGCAATGGAATTGCAGAACGTGCATCGCCAACTCCCCGTCCTCATTGCCGTCCTCGCTGTCGCCTTCGCTCTCCTTGATTGTCGCAGGGCCTCTGAGGAGAACGTATTTAAGAAGCGGAAATACGTACGCGAAAGTTGATGGATCAAATGGTTTCTGCTCTGCCAGGAAGCGAAGGCGGAAAAGACATCTGGTCACGATAGCTTCCCAAAATAAATGTGAGCATCCATCCATTTATAACCATTTCGCTGAACGTACCTACTACGCTCTCTTCCCTCCACTCGTCGCCCACGACTGCATCGCCTTTGATACTACGAAGAGTCGCGACTCCAATCCACTGTGCGAGTGGTCCGAACCTGCTTTCGCACACTTGAGATAATGCCTGGAAAGGATATCAACTGAGGAAGCTAGCGAACATAAGGAAACAACTTACGCAATACACGTCCCCAACCATTTTTTGCACTAAGCGATTGCCTGCAACTTCTAAGAGCATTTTCGCAATATCGGACACACTGGTGCCTTCCGAGGTATCGCCTTCTCCTCCAATCACAGTAATGCCGCTCACAGCCCCAGCTTCCACCACACTCTTCACCAAGCCCAACCCACGTTCCATGCGCTTTTTGACAAGATTTACACGGGCTCGCACTTCCGCCTCCATCGCCAATTGTTTCTCCAAAAGATGAGACTGGTTTTTGGACTTCCGTATTTCAGCTTCCCATCGCTCAAGCTCGGCATCCTTGCCTTTCGACTTAGTAGGCCGTGATGGCAAACCCGCCGACACTGTGAACATGTAGTCAACTCCAATGAGGAAGGAGGAACAGTTAATACCATCAGCCCAGACAGTTCCTTCTTCAGTAGCCCACATTCCTAATTCTGCATCGGTTAATTTTGCGCCGTCGGCGAAATCGGCTTTCGCCTGAGCCAACAGTAGAGGCACTGCGATCGGTGGATTGACGAAGGCTAGAGTGGTCGCTGCGGGGAAGCATGCCTAGAGGATATGAGAAAGACGGGGAGAAATGCACGAAAGTCGAACCTCATCTCCATTGCAGACAATTGCAACGGCTTCCGCACCCTTCTTGCCTACAACACTAGCAGGGTCTACCCCAGCTTGTCTGCACATATCGACCCAGACGGCTTGACCTCCAAGTTTATGTGCTACGACAACTGAGGCAATAACCTCATTCTCTGCTTTCTCGGCTCCTTCAAGTGGTTCCGTTGCTCCATTTGACACCGAAGCGATCAAAACCTTTCCCAAGTTATGCTCCTCGCCCTCTTTCACGGCCCATTTGCCCATGGCTTCCCGTACAGCTGCTGGTACCGCACATTTCTTGACGGTATCAAATGCAGCGCGTCGATCGCCGCGTCGCACTCCGACATGGACAAGAAGTGTACCAACTTGAAGTCTGTGCAACCAGGTAAAGAATTGAACACGATTTGCTAGAAATGGTGCGTACCGTAGGACATCACTGTTCATTAAGTCTTTACGAAATATGCCAACAAACTCTTGAATAGCGCGTAGCAGCCACCGCTCTTCATCAACTGTCGTAAGCTTGCTGTAATCACGAAGGAACAAAGGTTTCGCCAACGCGGGATTCTTCTTGAGATCCGTTGAATCTGAAAAAACATCGTCTCCTCGTTTTGTGAAGCCACGAAGGAGAAAACTCACTTCGTCGCAAGATGACTGCTGCGGCAATGCATCCTTCGTATCCTCCGCCTTTCAGAACCTTTTCCATCTCGGTCTCAAGACTCTTGACATCCTTTCCTGGATAGTCCCAAAGAGCCTCGCCGACTAGTGCAAGGTAGTTTGTCCTCCATCTGGGGCTTTTCAGTCCATCCTCCAAGAGCTTTACGACTTCCTTGGCTTCTCCGTTTTGGAGAGCATATGTGACGTGAGGCGCTAGTCCTAGATGCACGTCACCCTTACCCAACGCTGCTACAGCAATGCCGTTGGCAGGTGGAAGATGCGAGATCATGTCAAGTAAACAAATACGATGTTCAGGCGTAGAAGTTTTAAGAGCAGAGATGAAATCTTCTACTGGAATCTCGACGTCTTTGTTTTTCGACAACGAGATGAACAGGTGAAGACCCTCCTGCCTTACGACTTCATTCGCCGAACGCGCCGCAATTATGGCAAGCTTGGCAGCACGAGGATCAGGTTTTACCAAAAACAAATGTGATAATACTAAGTGAAATGTGAGATCGTCATTAAGTCGGTGGAGAGACCGCAGAATACCAGGTAGAGCAGTTGTAGGCGTCTTGTTCACCGCTCGCTCCGCTGCAAGCCAGATGTCTTGTATCGAGAAAAGAACGCTAAGGGGAGATGTAATCGCGTTCTATAAGTCATATTTCAGTTATTGAACGACGCGACCGGAACCAATTAAATTCACAAGGATGCGCGTGTCAATGTGACGCGTCAAGAGCGCGGTGTACATCTTGATAATCCCTTCCTAGTCAGTGAAATACTTAGATCGAGTTGCATTTTTTAAGAAGATACGATTTGCACACCGTTACTTCTTGGGATGGTTCTGCCTTGGGATTCGCTACCAGCCACGCAGCCATGAGTACGATGCTCTCGACTTTAAGCACTAAGTTTATGTCCGTCTGTAAGTATTGAACAAATCAGTGCCAATCGAAAGAGAATGCCGCGAAATGCAGACCTGTGTAGCCCTCAGCGCTCTCTTTACCCTTCTGAAGCCTTCCGGTCCAGTAGATTCCACAAGACGGCTAATGCATACAAGCTGCCGTGGGTCTGAAGTAGTCGCATATAACGTACAGCACCAGCTGAGGAGTGCGTATCGATCCGTTGGCGCCGTAGACCTGCACCCATCGATGAGAAGCGGATGATGGGGCGCATAAGGACACACCGTCCAACTATGCCCTTGACTTCGTGCTCCAGCCAGCGCGATACATTCTCCTTCACGTCGTCCCCGACTTGTTTGAGCATTTCGGCCCCTAGTTTCTCTGCCTCCGAGTCAGAAATCTTTACGAGGAGTGCAAAGACATCCATCGTCTGCGAAATAGTCAAGTCTTGTGATTTTAAATCAGATATTGAGCCAGACATTACGAGATACTTACCAGCTGTCAACAATTCCTCCTTTATGAAGCGTAGGCGCTCGCTAATTCTCATTCGACCTGCCATCGCCAGCACATCCGACCAGTCCGCCAGGCGGTTTTGCTCCGATTCATCGTCGTCCGAGTCATTCGCGCTAGAGCCCAGTATCCATTGCTGTATATCCACGCCCTCCGAGGCTGGCGCCGCCTTCTTTAGCCGTGCAAACGGCCTTTTTGTCGTCGACATGTGTTGAAGATCGTCAAGAAAAGTTGAACCCTAACCCTAAGCAGACGCTAAAGTCATGAGTCGAAGTTCGGATCCGCTCCTTTTTGCGGCTCTTCTATCTTTTCTTTCTGTGGAATGCAGGATTGGAGTCTCCCTTCGCGTTCTGAAGTCCCACCCAAACGTCTTGGTAGATGAATTGTACATCCCAGCTGTGAGGATCGGTCGGGTTGCACGGGCCGATATCCGTTTGAATCTGTCCTTGATATCGCTGTGTTCCTCCGGGGACCTTGCAATTTCCTCAACAATCCACGATGGAACCAGCCATCATCATAGTCATGGTCGGTGCCTTCTCTTTATCTTGTTCATGTACTTAAAACTACACAAGGGTGTCTCTGGCACTGGCAAATCGACACTCGGCCAAGCTATAGCAACTGCCCTCGATATGCCCTTCATCGATGGCGACGATCTGCATCCAGCTGCAAATGTAGCAAAGATGTCCGCCGGAATACCACTCAACGATGCAGATCGTGAACCATGGCTAGCGATCATTCGCAAAGCAGGTCTAGAGAATCTAGCTAAAGGAAGCGTCGTCCTGGCTTGCTCCGCCTTGAGAAAATGCTACCGAGAAATCTTGAGAGGGAAATCCTCCTCGGGAGACTCGACAGGAGAAACTGGGGCAAAGACATATTTCGTGTTCATCAAGGGGCCGCGTGAGGTGCTGCTGGATCGAATGTCAAAGAGACAAGGGCATTTCATGAAGGTCACCATGCTCGACAGTCAACTCGCGACGCTGGAGAGTCCGGAAGGGGAATCAGATGTTGTCGTCGTACCTGTGGAGGATTCCACCGAGATTCAGACGGAGAAGGCGATACAAGGTTTATTGGAGCTGCGAAAGTGACAGGACAGTGGTTTAGATTTATCGATGTATCTATATTGCAATGACCGAATTAGAACATAAGAAAGGACCATCCAGACTGACTTCAACCCTCACAGTAGTACCACGCATATGTAACTTGGATATACGGTCGGATCTCTATTGAGCCATACGGGTAGATCCGACGCGCGGAAGGCACTCAAGGGAGACTCGGTAACTAACCAAGCTAACTCCTCCTTACTATCATCCTCCTGAACGTTTCCAGTTCTCTTAGAGCCTGTTTGGATACTGGCAGCGGCATGCCGCTGCCGCTGCGAGTGGCTGTGCACTGCCGGCAAGTGCCGCAGAGTGCTCACTGCTACTTTCTCGTGTTCAGCGCCACACGGAAGGCGCCGCCGGAGTTCTAGAGTTCTGAGAATGTCTCATAATGAAGTATTACGCCTTAAAAAACTACCAACGTGTCTGCCATTGACCCCCAGAGTGAATATGGATGTACTGCGAAGCTAAGTAGTTCCGGAGCATGAACATACACTTTGCACTGTTTCAATAAAGCGGGAAGGTACCCAGAGGTCTATTTATGCAACTAAAAGCAGTTATGCCCTTCGCATCCCACCTTAAACATAGGATTATGCTCAATTCAATATTCTGCATCCTGACAGGTCTCTATCCAGCGTTTAGCAATGGAAGAGGGGCTTGGGCTTCTCAAACACTCTCATATTATGCCCTTACATGAATACACTACTCACCATGCATGGCATCACAATAGATAGAGATGATGGCTCACCAGAAGGTGGTATAGGTCAATTCTACATTGTCTCCTCATTATAGTCATACTTCCACTACTTTAGCGGTCCCAATAGTACCAAATAGTCATTATGAGACATTCTCAGAACTCTAGTAGTCCGGCGGCGCCTTCCGTGTGGCGCTGAACACGAGAAAGTAGCAGTGAGCACTCTGCGGCACTTGCCGGCAGTGCACAGCCACTCGCAGCGGCAGCGGCAGAACTGCCGCTGCCAGTATCCAAACAGGCTCTTAAGCAGCCTTTCTCGATCTCAATTCCTGCCTAGAATGTTCGTTCTTACGAAGGGAATGTTCTGTTCTTTACCTGATCGCGTTCTCTGAATCGTTGCCGCACGTTTTGCACCTTTAAGATGTTCAACTTTCGCTGACGTTCCCACCGGTGCACGATGACACTAGCCGTTTGAAATCTGATCAGCACTCACCAGATCCATCCGAAGACGTATTTATTTAAATAACCGACCTCTCTTGCCTGCCCAAAGCTATTTCCCTCCCACTCCCCTTCTCCGCGAATATGACCCACGAGTCTTCCTCTAATAAAGCATGTGTCCTTATGAAGGCCATGACCATTGAAATCAAGGATGTTCCTATACCCCCGGTGAACAAGGACGGTGTGAAGGTCAAGCTTGAAGCTACTGGTATCTGTGGAACGGACGTGAGTGCCATTCGAGTCGTTCATATCATTGTGCCGCGCTAACTCCCAATCTAGATGCATATCTACAGACACTTCGGTGTTGGACGGGAAATCATGACGGACCCCGTTGTCTTGGGACACGAGTCGGTCGGAACAGTAGTCCAAATCGGGGAGAATGTCAAGGATGTCAGTGTCGGTGACCGTGTCGCCATTGAGCCATTCTTTTCTTGTCGGAAGTAAGCCTAAATGCATCAACCCTTGCTTTCATTCTCAAGCGCTGTACTCATAGATGTTTCAACTGCAAGCGCGGCAAGACAAACCTTTGCAGGACATTCCGACAAGCAGGTTTCATGGAAGTTCAAGGAAGTACGTGACGTGAACTTTTCAGTTCATAACGCGTTTTAACGCGTCAATATCTCACCCAGCTCTATCTCAATACTATGTCTGTGAATCTGACTTCTTGGTGAAGGTGCCCGACTCTGTAAGCTGGGAAGAAGGCGGTTGCATTCAGCCTTTAGCCGTTGCTATACAAATAGCGAAACGTGCTAGATTTGGTGCTGGACAGACCCTTGCCGTGTTGTAAGCTCTGAATCCAAGTCTCGTCGCAATAATTGACACAACGTAGCGGATGTGGGCCTCTTGGTTGTCTAATCATGGCCGTCGCTCGAGCATACGGAGTCTCCAAAATCCTCGCCTTCGACATTTCTCAGAAACGCGTCGACTTTGCCAAATCCTTGTGGGCGGATTACTCTGCCGTCTCACCAGTCCGTTTAGCAGATCAAGACATCCTTGAATGGGCCGACGCTTTCAAGATGCAAAGCATGACTGATGCTGGTCTAGAAACGTGGGGTGTCGACATCGCTGTAGAGGCTTCGGGAGCAGAGGCATGCATGGCGGCGGGCATGTCATTCGTGCACCCTGGCGGTACCTGTAAGTCATAGCGGTCTATAAAATGGAAATTGACTTTTGACTTTTCTTGGTTAGATGTGCAAGCTGGTCTTGGCCGCCCGCTCAACACCTTCCCGACATCGATGATTGTCGTAAAAGAATTGGATGTGATTGGCAGTGTTCGATACACCGTCGGCTGCTTCCAGACAGCTATTGGGCTAATCGCTAGTGGTAAAATCAACTTGAAGCCTATGATCACCGCCGTTTTTCCATTATCGAAGTCGGTTGAAGCTTTGCAGTGTGTCATGAAGGGAGAGGACCTGAAAGTTGTAATTATGAACCAACAAGTGTAATCGACGATTTCATACAACAAACCGTACTGCGAGCTTGGTTCTTCCTTACAACAGCATGGTCTCATTCGACGTTGAGAAATGCGTGCCACTCTCGCCATTAATGACACAAAATTTCATTCTATTTCGAAATCAACACCGGATTTGAATCTATACACGACGGCAAAGATACAAACACATCTTACATTCACAACGCATACACGCCTATACATCGTTGGTCCAGATCTTCTGCATCTCCTTCTTGAATGGTTCAAGAGAGAACTCCACGGCCGAGCAAGGGTACCCGATCTCGAACTTCTCCAAGACACTGGGATGCAAGACGCCAAGCGTGCCTAACTCGATATCTCTTCTTGCATTGGTATGCAGCGTCGCTTCTAGCTTATGTTTCAAGTCCGACAAATGTGTGTGCTTGGTAGGCGGTGGGCGGTAATAGATCGTCGCCGCTCTTCCTGGAAAGTACGCTGGGTCTGTCAATCATCTGTCAGGGATCAACTTCATGGGCGAAGAAGGGAGTTCAGACCTTCAGTCTCTTTGAGATAGTACCCCGTATCTTTCTCATAATCGTCACTCCGGATACGCGGCACCTCCAGCATCTTCATCGCCCGGTCCAATACGCCATGTATAACCTCGAACCCGGCGGTTTGTTACACCAGACCACACCTGCGTGGCGAATATTCCGCGCCTGCCTTTCACGGGTACGATCTTGAACGACAATATCTCCTGTCTCGAAAATCTTCACTGGTAATGTATGCGACCGATTCTCTCGGACGGTTTTGAGTAACCCAGGGAGTAATGTTGTGCGCACAACTTGAAACTCTAATGTCTTGGGATTGGCAATACGTACCGCCGTCGAGGTCCACTTTTTGTCAGTATGGTTGAGATAGTCGAAATTCTCTTCCAAGGAACACTGAGAAAAAAGTCAAGTTGAGAGCGCACCGGGAAAATAACATGAGCATACCAAAGTCAAAGGTAGGACCTCAACCCATCCGGCCAACGCCCACTCGATCCGTATGATATCCGATAGTTTACTGATTGCGGAGGGCTGTCCGACTGTTGCCGTTGCGGGGAAGGTGTGAGGTAGATTATTGAAACCATACGCGATGGCTGCATCTTCCATTATATCACATTCGTGCAGGATATCGGGTCGCGTGCACGGAATGGTCACATTAATACTGTCCTTCGAAGAGTCGTCGGTTGCAGCATTGGCGTCAAGAGTCATCTTCTTTAGAAGTGGAACAACTTCGGCAGTAGTCAAGCTGAGACCTGTACAACTGTTGATGTAAGAGGTGTGAGCCACTGTTTTTCGGGGAGAAATGTCAGGTGTGATGCTCGGCTCGCCAGTATGCGAGATAATTTTGACGGGTTCAATACTGATGCAATAATGAGAACTGAGCAAGAGGGAAAATGTATGTAGCATACGTGAAGGGCTCCGCGCAATATTCGGAGAACATTGTTGCGACAATGTTCACGACGATGTCAAGTTTAGTCTTGTCGGTGGCAGTCACATCGATGAAGACATTTTTTGTGTTCAATGTAATTTTGCTGTGATTCGAATTGATGATTGGTGGCATAGAGAGCACGCGATCTTTGGCATCGTATATGATGGGGTATACCGGGGAGTCTCGAATAATGTGCAGGTATTTCGAGAGTTGCTTATCAGACTGTGGTTCCGTTTGAGTACACATCAATGCATGCAAAAGTCAGTATACATACTTCGTACACAGTCATCAGTTCCTCGGCAGTGTACTCCGTTTCTTTATTCAACGGCGCAAATTTGATGTCCTTAGGTGGACGAGCCTCGTATCTGAAGGGACCTTGAACAGTGTCGAGATCATGAGTTCCGATGGCAACAAGCTGCCGCCGCCGACAAATGTTCTGGTGTAGCTTATCCTGAAGGTCGATGAAGGAGGCATACGATTGCGGTGTGAAGGTGATGTTGCGAAGGATGGCGCACGCGAATAATGGGCGGATTTTTTGCGTCTGGACCAGTCTTAATGCAGAGCTGGAGACAATTTACGGCGCAGACATACCTCTGCATCGATTGTCACTGTTAGGAGGTCATTCTCTCCGCCGGGGGGATAGACGAGCTTGTAGGTAGGTGCCTTTGCCTTGCCAAGGAACGTCCGAAGGTTACGCGCGATGCCTTCAATACAGAGCAAGTCATATCTAGTAGTCGTTGGCAGTTTGACAAAAGGTGCACGGTCTACCGTACCGATTTGCAGGTATTTCGATTTTCAATTGCTGGTGGCCAGTCAAAACGCGATGTAGGGGATCAAATGAAAACGTACAGGACGTTCTGTCGGTAATCCTTTCTTCTTGGCTTCCTCTACTTCCTCTGTTGTCTAAACGTTGGGTAAATACCGGATGGAATCGTGATGAAGAGATGCGCACATCTTCGTCGAGTTCTAGGCCATATTCAAAACAGAGAACATCAAATTCCTCTGTCGCTGGAGAGCAAGTCAAATTTCAGTCAGTCGGACAGGATTAAAATCGCACTGAATTCCTGTCCAAGTCGTTCCCAGAGGTCTGCTTTATCAACGGCAACGGTGGGCATTTTGGAGAGAGATCGAGTCAAGGTATCCACGTGATGGATGGATTGATGCGAACGGATGATCGGTCCGTCATCCGATCGCTTGCCTTTCCTCGCCCATGAAGTACGTTGCTCTGCTGAGCGGTGGCAAGGACAGTTGCTTCAATCTTCTTCACTGTGCCAGAAATGGCCATGAACTTGTAGCGGCTGCATCTCTGGGCCCCGAGCCTGGGAAAGGTGCTCATCACCAATATCGTATAACCATCGAGGACTCAAAACTGTGTAATTAGAGGAATTGGACTCATACATGTACCAGACAGTGGGACAAGACGCGATCGAATTTGTCGCAAAAGCACTCGATGTACCTCTATATCGCAGGGTAATTCGGGGCACAGCCGTTGAGCAAGGTTCCGAGTATGGTGGCCGAGCTTCCACCACTGGTGTAATCGGCGATGAAACAGAGGACTTGTACGAGTTGTTGGCCGAGGTCAAAGTAAGTTTCCTCATTACGAGTGAATATAAATGACATCTCTCAGAATAAACATCCCGATATCGCAGGCGTGTCTGTCGGCGCCATACTTTCAAATTATCAACGCGTGAGGGTGGAACATGTGTAAATTGCTTTCATAGCGCCACATTTCCCAGCTATTGACGCGTCGTAGGTGCCGAAGACTATCGCTCGTCGCGTTGTGTTACCTTTGGCAGCGGTCCCAAGCCGAATTGCTACTCGAAATGATAGATGCCGGAATGCATGTCGTGTTGATCAAAGTTGCGGGTATCGGTTTGACAAAGAACCACCTGGGAAAGTCCCTCGGTGAAATGGAGGAAATACTCTTCAAGCTGGTAGGCTTTCTATGGATCTCTGTTTCGTCCAGCCTTCGATGAATCGCAGAATACACTTTACGGATCACATATCTGTGGCGAGGGCGGCGAATATGAAAGCCTTACCTTGGATTGCCCTCTGTTCAAAAGTAGAATACAGCTGTGAGTACATTGCGCTACAACACAACTTAAAGCCAATGAATGAGCAGGGACGAAACTGAAGTTGTCATCCATTCAGATAACGATTTTGCTACGGTCGCGTATCTACGAATCAAAAGTGCCACGCTTGTTCCCAAATTGGAGTCTTTCGACCCAGAAACTGTCCGTATACCTCCACTGTTGAAGGAAACTCGGGCGAACCAATGTCACTGGACGAGAAATCGTCATTCTTGATACATCCCTTTCGCAATCATCAGAAGGATCATCCTATCATCCTGCGTCTTCGATCAAACGAGGAAATTGGGCTGCTGTAGCAAACATACAAACCGTGCTCGACACGCGCGATCTTTCTATCAGTGACGAAGTGTCTTCCTGTTTTGAGCTTCTACGAGGTGGGCAAGTTATTGTCGCTCCATATCATTATAAACTGATATACATCAAGAAAAACTCTCCCATTGGCACCTTCAGTTATCAGACTGTGTCAACATCAATCTCTTCATCTCCTCGATGGACCTGTTCACTCAAGTCAACGCAGTCTACGCGGCCTCTTTCGGCACGAGCCCTCCTGCGCGTGCATGTGTTGCTGTGGACCTTCCATCGCCATACCGCGTTCGACTGGACTGTGTGGCGTACAGCGGCTCGGATCGACAGGCATTGCACGTCCAGAGCCTTAGCTATTGGGCTCCGGCCAACATTGGTCCATATTCACAATCTATCTTGGTGCGTCGACAGTTTTTACTACCTAGACCAACCTCATCATCGCGTTATATAGGCAGACGCGAGGATCTTTGTGTCAGGCCAGATTGGGATGATCCCGAGCGATCTTTCTTTACCTAGTCCGCGCTCATTGACATTGGAAACAGTGCTTTCGACGCAGCATGCGGATCGGATTGTGACTGCCTTGAGCGAGAACTCTGGTGGATGGCGTGGACACAGTCAGCTTGTTGTCTTCTGGCTTTCAGATCCAATGCATTTCCAGACCGTCTCCAACCTGCATCTTAAACTCCAGAAGGTGAAGACTTACATTTCCAGTAAAGGCTCCTCTCTCACAACTTAATACCTGTAGGACCGAGATAGACATGCGGTTGTCATATACGCGTCTGTCAAGGCTATACCAAAGGCCGCATTGGTAGAAAAGCAAGTTCTCTTGCATAGTGGGCGTTTCTCGGTTGACGACGACGGCGAAGTCGTTACCGAAGACCGAGTGCCCCTTCTAAGCTCTGGTACCCGCGACGCTTTTTTCTCGACCTTCGTTCCTTCTAACATACTATTTAGACTCCGCGAGCAACAAGAGCATTCGGTGGCAAATATCCAAGTTCCCGGACAGTACAGCGTCTTGTTTGAGTATGAGCTTTTCTGACGGTGCAGGTATAATTGTTCGTCATCCAATGCATGCATCTACTGACTGTTTACAGGGATTAATACATCGGAACTCGAAATTCTGAGGTCCCAAAGTGATCTGGAAGTCTTTTGGAAGTGTGCGTTGTCTGTTCGTCTATTTCATGTTCCGTCAACTGGGAACACTGGTATGTTGATCTCTCCATCGGATTTCGAGTCTCAAACTCCTTGAAATTAGCCATTAGCGTACTGCAGGAATTGTTCAAAGCCAACCCTCTTCCAGTGACCATGATACCATGTCAATTTCTAGCAACGCCACTCTGTGATAATTGCGACTTCATTATATGTATTCTTACAACGTAGACGACAAAGCAACTTGGATGTGCAGCGGATGTCCTAGATAAATAGCCCAACAAATTCTCAAACCCAACGATTAGCAGAACAATGCGATAGATCGAACAAAAGAAGAGAATTAAGGCATATTACTGGACTGCAGAAGCTTCATTTCTCCCAGCCGTCTTCTCATGGCCTTCTCCGTAGGTGTCGGTGGCACCATTCGGGCGATTAGAGCACTACACCGAGTCAGTCGAGAGCTAGAAAAACAATGCGAGTATAACGTACCCAAACAGTGTACAGAGGCCCCCAAACCGCAAGACCCAAACAACACCATTCTTTCCAAAGTAGACATTATCATTCATAGGGTCACCGTCAACCTGCTTGTCGACAACCCGGAATATGATACTGGCGGCTAAAGATACGATGAACTGCGGCATCACGATTGCAAGGTTATGAACTCCGAGGATGGTTCCTCCTGCAACGGGTGTTGCAGGAGGTATGTCGTCAGAGCCGGCGTCGAATTCATCCAGAGAGCGCCGGCGTAGCAGAGGTTGACGTTCGCCCACGCGAAGACCGGGAGTAGACAACGTCCGAGTGTGCGCAGGTCTGACAACTGTTGACGGCGAGGATATCTCCTTGAGCAACTGATAAGATGTAAGCATCGCATCACGATGAATGACATTCTCCGAGTCACCTCCATAATGATTGCAAACGGTGCCCACATCGCGACAGACCACGATACTCCCACGAGAGCAACGAAAATAGTAGCCTGGATGAACGTGAGAGGAATGTCAATTAATGTCGGCGAAAGCTTACCTGTGTGACTGTCTTTACCAGTACAGTGCAAAGCATCAGCAGACTGAACCACAACATGGCGCCCATCCAGATATTCCTTAACAGGAACGGCATGACAGGTAGTCTCAATGGTTTTCCCCTGCGAGCGGCCTCGGCTCTCCATTCTCGTATAGTGTTGCGGATACGAGTAATCTCTGCATCCTCGTCGACGTCTTCCTTGTGGGCCATCAGTCTACGATCTCGACTGGCGAGGTGAGGTAAGATGGTTCCGGATACGACGCCAACTAGAGCGGGTAAGTTTCGCTTAGTACTCGGAGATAGAAGTACCAACCAATGCTGTAGAATAGCATTGCAAGCTCTCCCTTTCGAGTAGCAAAGTCGGGATCGGGTTCTCCTCCGATCTCACGAGCCATAACTTGACCGACATAGGTGGTTCTATAGATAATGTTTAGACCAAGATTGCGAACGATCAAAACGATACTTGCGCGTAGAATAAGAAAGGGAACCAGCCCATAAATGCGAATAGCTGAACGTAACAGACGCGTCGGATGGGCTTTGGAAGGTTCACAATCGCCGTGTAGATGTTGTCCAAGACTTCTCGGAATTTGCTTTCCTTCTTGGCGGCGGGTCGTTCTTCCTCCTCGTGATAGTAGCAGGTGATGCTGACCGTCACGACGAGAATGATTATGCAGAGTATGCAGAATTTGCGGAATTGTGTCCCACCAAATAACTCGAGCAAGGGGAATTGGGCCAGTGGAAGAAACCCAATCCCAAAGCCCACGATGTTTCCTGCGTGAGTCATCCGACCATGCCAAGCATTGCCCGCGTTCAGTTGGGAAGCAGGCGTGATATCCAAGAGTAGATTCCTCAGAGAAGCTTGTAGTGCGTTTAATGCGAAGTCCAAGAGGTAAAAGGCTGTAACAGCAAAGCCGATCGCGACATTGGCCACCTTGGATCCATGGATGAGTTTATGTGAAGGGTAATCGACCTAGTCAGGCGACAGACCTGCTTGTTCCGTCGTTCATCCCAATCTCCTGCGCCTATGCCAAGCAGGTCAACGAAGAATGCGGCTAAAGCCTCACAATAGGCGAGGATGAGGGTACAAAGACGAGAACTACTGTCGAGCCTGCGATCCAAATTCTGCGCCGGTATCTGGAGGTGGAAGAGTCGGAGATAGCACCTGTATATTCGGATTAACGGGGTTATCCTGCGATTCCAGACATGCGTACCAATAACGGGTTGTGCAATCAGTCCACTAATCGGGCCAGCGAGCCAGACGAGCGAGGTAACCTGCTCGGAGATGCCCAGGGTGAGCAGGAAGGGTGTTCCGTAGCTAAATGACGATAAGTAAGTCGAGCCGCCTGGCAGACACGTTGCGCACCCCAGCTCGACTGTCCACGCTATTTGAGCTCCAGCCATCGATATACTGAGGGTAATCAGGTTCCACGTCGACAATCTGCGCTTAGTTGGTAAAGTATCATTTGCTTTCGCGGCTGCCTCTTGCACAGGTGTTTGACTGCTGCTCCGGTCCTCAACGCGGGGCGCGACGACGGACGACGGATCGTTCATTCTGCGCGACGGCCATGATATCTGGGTCGTCGGATCTTCGGTGTCCGCTATAGCATGATGCATGTGCGCTGCTAGTGGTGGTGGTTGTGAGAGAGATGGTGGTCACAGCCAGACATACATTAGCTTCGACGAACGTTTCCGGAACGCGTGCCTTCCGTTTGTTTCTGTATGTAACGGACCCAGAACGGACCTAATTAAGCAGCTTCGGCCGCGCACTCTGAGAGATGAAAATGTATCTCATTAGGCTAGTACTGTCTGTCTACCAAAGACGGGGAGAGTAGATTCATACAAAAATACTATAACAATACACAAGTCCTGTATTGCAAGAAATCGTCCTGATAGACTGGAAAACAACAAAGCAGAAGAGCAATAATAAATCATACATAAGAAGGATGGTGGTGGTACAGTGTGGTATACATCAATACACTGGCAATGAATCATTAGGCGCGAAATGAAGATGTCGAAAGACCTCGCCGATGGGACAAAGACTCTGCTATAAACGGTTTACTCAAGGGTTGAATCCCATCCGACGACCTGCAGTGGCGTACTATTATCCTCTGCAGGAAGAGGTGGTTCTGGGAATTGAGCGTATTGACTAGGAGGTCCAGTGTAAGTCTCCGCCTCTTCGCGGAGATCGAGAAAGCAAGAGCTCGTCCTGAAGTGGGAGAGTTGTTACCATTGGACACCGACGATGATCGAGACACCAACGGTCGGGAGAATATGGCAGGACGGGAGGAGCTTGGGTTCGTGCCAGCACGTATGCGATTCTCTGGAGGCTGTGGGCTGGAGGCAGGAGGAGGTTTGGAAAGCAACTGAGAAGCAGACATGGATGGCCGCAGCCGACGACGAGGTGTCGTTGAACCGCTCGGAGGGATGTGGTTGAGCGACGTAATGTCGTCTCCGTGACCTGAGGGTCCAGCGGATAACGAACCATTTTGTGATTTATTATCGGTCGAGGAGGTACCCTGACTGCCGCTCCGATTCCTCCTCGAGCTCATGTACTTCTCCCGCGCATCAGCATCTCGTTCTCGCACTTGTTTTGCAAAGGGCGACAAGGCGGACATGGAGCCATTCGCGACGGAATGAGCGGCTTGTTGAGGCGTCTGGAACTGTGTGTTGGAAACAGCAGAAGGATGTGATGGTGACGATGAAGCAGATAGAGATGACTGGCTTAGAGGTGGCGCTAGCCCAGTGCTGTCCATTTCTCCGCTATCAGACGTTTCAGTTGTTCTGCTCGTTCCTGAACCACTTCGCATTCGGGGCGTTGCTGATCGTACATCCTGCGAACGATATACCGAAGAATTGGAAGGTCCGGCGCCTCCAGGATCGCCATTATTGTTCCGGGAGCCTTGAGCATTGAGACGGCGTGACCGTTTGTTATTTTCGAACTGTATCCGTACAGTGTCCATTAGCGTTTCCTGAGTGCTAAATCTGCCACCAGTGCGATTCAGTACATTGGTTCGATGAATAAATATTCAACTCACGAATACGCATAATCGGTAGCGGTAAAGTTCTCATTGTTCCGGGCGGTGTGGGAGCATCCACGTTCGATCAGAAGTTGGACGACCTAGAATGCAGGTGAGTCAAGGAAGAGAGGAGCAAGTAGATTACAAGGACTCACAGGTATATGACCCCAGGCGCTGGCGCTAAAATTGTATATCAGATACTGATTAACAATGTGTTGCTGCGAAGGACGTACGAATGTAGGGGGGAGTTGCCTTTATTATCCGGTAAATCGACATCGGCATCGAGCTCGCAGAGCATCTGTACGGAGTAAGCATGGCTAAGCTGAGACAAATCTGAAAATGGTCGCACCCTAACAAGCTCTTCCTTGCCCTTGAGAGCGGCAATATGGAGAGCCGTCTTGCCCTGGTTATTCGACCAATCCAAAACTTTGGGGTACCGATCGTAATACAGGCGGGCCATCCGTAGTGTGGCTCGCATGGTATCTCCGTTACTTGGCATGGCGTGATACGGCGCTGGCGAGGTCGGTTTCTGGTCGGCTAGGAGCATCAGGATGGTGTTATTGTCGGCATCCTATAGGAGATGTGAGCTGGACGACGCTGACAACGACAAGGCACGCACACGACTGTACTCGTAGTCGTCATGGCCTTCTGACAAGAGAAACTCAAAAGTCTCTTCGTGTCCAAGCACAGCAGCCCATGCCAGGGATGTATACCGACGAGGACCGGGATCTGTGTTTCGAATGTCTGTGCGTTCGATAAGTCGTTTGACGAGGAAGAGATTGTTCTCTGCACGAGGGATTCAGTGGATGAGATGATGGCAACGATGAGCACGCACCCTTTACTGCCCGGCGCAGACGAGCAGCAGGATCCTTTTCAGCCATGTGCGGCGGCGTACGAGGAGGGCGCCTTTTCAAAGAGTCGAATAAAGCAAGGACCCGTCGTATTTCAATTGCTTGCACTGCCGGATTCAGCTATCACGTGGCGTTCCGTAACTAAATTAAATACCATTTGTTTCCTTGCTGCCGGCGACGTTTGCAGGCTCAGATCCAGCTAAAATAATTATTGATTTACTAGGTTCCCTTTGCCTGAGCCTGTCATGCCCAAGGTCGTCTCGCGCTCCGCTGTTTCATCTTCCTCAGACGGTACTTCCCGCCTTCCATTCCTTTGTCTTGTCATCACTGACTCTAATATCAGCTCGGCCGACCGAATCCTCTGCGGCTGCTTTACGCGTCTATTGTACGTAGATCCTTCAATTTGACCGACGGAACTCTCTCTTTCTGAGCAATCTCAACAGATTGCATCTGTGGCGAGTTCATCGTATGTCATATTGCTCTCAACACCGATTTCCGTCTTGACCGCATTATTTAAGCTTGTCATTGACAAGAGTCTTTCAGCGTTGCCGACACGTCCCGCGGACGGCGCCATAGTTTTAAGGACAAAAGATAGTCCCGTTGGCGGCGCCAAGGCCCGGGTATTCAAGTTGAACGCGACGTTGAATGAACCAGTGCTGATTGAACGGTAAGAATCACCGCTGATGGTACACTTGAAAGACTCAATTCACGCGCTTTCAATCAGAGAACAAGGGCACGAACGCCAATTCCGCTTCCACTGCCCTCGATGTACCCTGCCTGTTGGATATCAATCAACACCTCCCCCTGCGAAATCGGGTGATTTCCTGTATCTCTTCGCCGGTGCACTTACGCAGCTGCAAGGACAATTACCAGGAGACGCATTGGATACGCAGATAGATGTATAAATATAGGATTGTATTACACCATTGTCCACTACTAACCGTGTATACACTCAAGAGCACCATACCTAGAAAAGGTGGAAAGATCAGAGCGAGAACTCGATGTACGACAGAGAAGTTGATGGTGAAAAGTGGGCTCAGTTACCGTTGTATAGTACTCATGAGGCAAGGAACGGTCTAATGATCCAAGCCTTCATTCAGTGTGAATATATATTGTAATCATCGCCCACACAACGCAGGAAAAGAAAAAGACGAGTGTGAAACAAGACTCACCACATACGGATACAGAAGGAGCAGATCTTGAACGCGGATGTTGAGAAGGAGAGAAATTTTCAGTTTTTGTACTGTTCCCGTGCTTGTACATGCTTGGCAGCGGCTCCTTCCTGTTTGGGCACGTCCTTGAACTGGCCAGGACGTTTTCGCTCATAGCAACACACCGTTCAGTGCGGGTGTATCCTCTTTGCAATGCTTATCGCAATGAACTAAACTTGGTCACTGACGTATCTCGCGGATGTGTAGAAGGTGTCGGCCTCTCCGAAACGTCTTTGCTTTACTCTAGATCTCCGAGAATATCGACTTCGGGCTCGTCGGGGCATTCTATACTCCACTTCCTATCCAGAGGCGATCTGCTGAGTGATAGAACCATATTTGATGTATGCCTGGTATGTATAGTTCACCTCTCTCTCTCTCATATACCAGAAGGCGTCAAAAACATACATTGTTTCTCTGAAGTATTGCTTTGGTCATCCTACCACAAACTCAACTCAGATCACAAATCCCTCATTCTGAATATGGTATCATTCTATCGCGACTTGTATGCTTCATTAAAGTGACTTGCCATGCTCCACTTCTCGCCCATGCTTACCTGTCATCTTCTATCGCACCTCGCTGTGCTGCGTGCATGGCATTTTTCAGCTCAAGTGTTGCCTGCTGTGCAGATCAAATGCAGACTCAGATGCGCGCAGATGCTGGCCCTTCTTCTCATACCTATGAATATCCGAAGTCATCGCAAGACTGATGTATTGGGCGACGCGTCTTTGGAGCATGCTGACGTCTGATTCGGGACTGGATCTTCTGCAGATTGAAGTGTAAATCGTGATCGCCATAGAAACCATGTTGTTTGCTGCCCAGCTTACCTGTTTACATGAATTGAGTGATTGAGAACGATTCTACAATTTCTGAAGCCTGAAATTCGACTTGAAGTCATTTTGATGGCGGCCGCGGCACCCATCTCGGCATGACCGTGCCCGCTCTAACCACGACCACCATGGACCTGCCCTCTGCTCGGGAACTTGAGCTCGAAGCCGCGCTGCGACAGAGAAACGCGCAGGTCTCCGATTTAATTGTGAATTTTTGCCTCGATACTGCCTGGCCTCCCCTAATAGCGTGTTCCGCAGGATGAGGTTACCCGCCTACGCCAGTATATATCCGCGAATCCGCCTGCCCCGACGGACACCGTGACGCTGCCGCCATCGCTCATGGCCGTGCTTCTACCCCATATCCAAGGTGTGGCAGCAAGCTCCGGGGCGGCAGGTGGTACTATGACCTCGGCGCTAACCCAGCGTGTGAAGACGCTCCATGAAGAGAATGACGAGCTGTATAACCTACTGAAGAAGAGCGAGACTGGTCGGCTGAAGGAGGAAGTGCACAGTTTGACTCGCGTGGTCACGAAGTTGGATGGTGCTTTGCGGGGTAAGTTGCGAGTGCTGGCGGATTTATACAGCATGTCTGATTCTCCCCGTATCTAGAATCACATAGAGTTATCCAGTCGTTGTCGTGCGTTCTTCCCCTGACATTTTGCCTTGATACTTACTTGTGTCCAGGAATGAGCTCGAGAAGACTCACGAAACCTTTGCGCGAAACAACAACTTGAACCGCGATCCTAATCCCAAACATTCACCGCGTAACAACTATTCTGCCCGCCAGTCCCCATCGTTACCTACAACATCGACAGGCAAAGCTCCACCAACTGGCCCTCGCTCGCACAAGAAGCCACGCATGTCTGATACGCAGCCAAAGCGAGACCGCGACGAGAGTCGGGGGAGGAACCACACGCACAACCATCACCGGTCACATTCTCATTCTCGCAAGATGGATGTTGACCGCGGCAAAGACGAACGTGAGCGCGAAAGAGACAAGGAACGGGATAGGGATGATCGCGACGGAAACCGCTCTCGAAAGAGCAGCGCCAGCAATGGCTTCCCTCATAATCGGGGTGGTGGCGGGGGCCGGCGTAATGGTGGTGTACCAATGGCCACGGCGATGGCTTCTGGGGATCGGACGTTGGCAGAACGCATGGGACTGGACGGTTCTCTTCCGTCTACCAGATTTTGATACGATATCTTGATGATATTTCTCTTTTTTTCTTCTTTTCTATGGACGGACTCGTAATATATATCCGGTACGAACAGTTTACTGTCACCGCCCTCTGTATCGCTAGCTGACACGTTTCTACTCTAGTTTGTGTGTATTCCTAGGTGCTTGTTCGCTCGCTGTCGACCTTGCTTTCTACTCCTTTGAGGCATATTCTATTCTATTTAATCACTTCTTATACATGGCATCTTTCGGTATTCTCTGTTGTATTAGGTTAGTACTCCTTGCCGTATCGATATCATCATCCTGAGTGATTCATGCTATATGAAATACGCGTACGGTGATTGACTATTAAGGCTATTCCCCATTTGCACCGAGCGCGTTGGCTGATTCATACAGAATGCATAACGGTTCCGTTTTCCCTCTCCCAGCTCTCACACGTTATTAACGTGCAATTACATTTCGAACTGAGGCTTCTGAACAATTTCTATTCGTCCATCCAATCATCCGCACCAGATCTGCCATTCTCAGATGACCCGTCGACCTCATTTGAGTCGAACGAGTGTACAGGGATAGTGTACAATGTGGAGTTTAATTGTGTTGGTGACAAAGAACAATGGACGGCTAAGTATATCTGCACATTCGCGATTGCCCGGCGCCGCTAAGGGCACACATAGGTAAAACTGACATTCCAGGCCCATCGGAGTGGTAGGACCGTTGCCCGAGATTGAAGCTTTGTCTGCGGTCTGTTATTGCTATAGTTGACACAGCGCCACACTTCAGATCGGCCGTACTTTGCTTTGAAGTGGCGCCTCCAGCGCCTCCCTAGCGCCTCCCCGAGAGCATCTATGAAGCTCGCGGGCTCGGTCATCTATGCGCCCGTCCCGACGGAATGTTGTCAGCTCTTATTTATCGATGCATACCCAATTGAGGCATCGACTATCGCGAAGAAAATTGATGAGCAAAAATGTACAGTGAAATAGCGAGACTGTCTCTAGCCCCCTACACGAATGGAGTTGTGGCTTAGTGCACGTCACCCGTTGACTTCAAATTAGCAGTAAGGGCCAAGGTTTAAAGTATAGCAAGGGCCGAGCAATGATTTAGACTTTGGTGTTTCAAAAAGAGGCGCAAGACCAGACAGCATCGTTGTTCGGGAGGGCAGACGCAGAGAACCAGCAAAGTCTCGGTGGCGCATCATTCGGATGGCAGATACGGTTTCTACTTTGACAACACCTAGCAACACAGGCCACTTTAATACCATAAGACTGATCAGGATTGCACACCGGCGAAAAGTAGACTAGAAATGGAAGTGAAGGCGTCTTCCGAGGTCGAAATTTTCAAGGCGGCCCTTGGACGCCGCATTGTTGCTGAAAACGGGTGCCCGCTGTCGGAGTTGCAGGCGCATTCAGTGCTAATCAATGGCAGTGAATTGAACAACTTGTGAGTCCGTGCACACGGAAAGAAGGAAAGAAGGAGCCAAGCGTCGGCGGGATCCTCGTCTGTCATTATTTATCGAGCTCTAGTGTGCAACGTGGTGTGGCGGCAAGTGCCTTTGGTGCGACTCCGAACAGTACCTGGAGCGCAGTGATAAAACAGAGAAGTTTCCGACATACTGACATTGGCGCATGCGCACAATACAAGCCAAATGCGGACAACCGAAACGTATTATACAGATTGTCGCGCACTTGCAGAGTAAGGCATTTTAAGACAGAGTCGGTGACGCATAGAAATAAAATATAACACGAAGGGTTAGTCGGGCGACTTTTGCGGCCGAGAGCGTGTTGAGCAACCTGAAGAAACGTACACCGATGTCAATGGACAAGAAGACTGAAAAGAGTCTAGATGCTCTTTCACGATGATTCAGCATGTCGCTATTGCGACAGGACTGTGGCGCGCAAAACAGACCAAGAAGCTATGCTTGGATGAAGCAAGTGTCCTACCAAAGAAGGAAAAATAAAAAAAAAGCCAACCGTGTTCCTGCGTGCGCGCTCGGGTTTGATAGCCGGCGATCTACGAGCAAAAGGAGATGTGGCGACGCGTTTCCAAAGTAAGAGATGTCGAAACGCTATATCCCGAGGTGCGCGGATGACAAGAGACGAATAAGCCTGAGTGCATTGAGGCCGAGTGATGTGAAGGCCGAACAGACGGGCAGAAGAGAGGATATGGAACAATGGGAAGGAGAACAATGGGAGTCGGCTGCGATGACAGAGAAGGACGATTTAATTTTGCGCGGCACGAGGCAACGATGAGAATCTGTGGGAGACGTGACGAGTCAGAACAAAGACATGATGGCAGGCGTCGATCCCAAAAAGGAATGGGCTCTTGTGTTTCCCGATATGGGTTGCATTGTATCCGTCGGTACGTAAACAACCGCCGAGAGTATTATAAGACGGCAGTGCATTGGTGTTTGAACTACAACATCCGCCTTGCTTTTCCCAACAATGCGCGCAGACTCCCCGCCTCCACGTCTCCCGTCCCCAGACATCCCCTACATCCCCCTTAACCCACCGCCGCGTCGCTCAGCCATGCCGGCCCGGTCATGCGGAGATCTACGCCACAAAGCGCGTACAGCGCTATCCAAGACGCCATCGCGCAGCTCACTCAAACCAACTCGGCAATCGCCGCCATCCACATCACGCTCACTCCCACCCCCCTCCCCGCCACGCTCACCGACATTCAAAACCGTGCAGCACCGGCGCTCTCTTTCCTTTGCCGTCCCATATCGCTCGCCCCCACCGAGCCCTACCATTGCAGCCGCACCACCACCTGTCCCTCCCATCCCAGCCTTTGCGCTGAATCTATCAGACAGAAAGCCGGTGCTGCGATCTCCACCGCCAGAACCCATTTACCACCTCACCACGAAACCCCGTCTGCCTAAGCCAGTGGCGGGCATGACATGCTTCAGTTTCTTCAAAGCGCGCAACGCCAGCCTTCATCAGGCTAGAGCAGTCCACTCACTGTAACTCACTTGTATCACCGCTTTATCATCTTGGACACTACACACTCACTACATATTCGTTTTCTACTCTTGTTGTCTAATTTACCGTATCTACACCCACTCGCTACCTTAGTATATCTTACAGTGTTTTGTGCACATCGTTGTTATCTTGTTGTACCCAAATGTTATCACCGCGTTCGTTGCAGCCCCACGTAGCTCCGCGTGAGATATTCCAAGTGCATTATCAATTGGTGGCGCAGATAACGGATGAACATCCTATTTCATCCAAAGACAAATCTAGTGACTTTTACGCCTTCCCGACACGTAACCAATGCCTCCGACGCGTCCGATGCTGAAGATTCGCGATCGAGAAATGCTTCCATGGAGCAAATGAACGCTCTACAAACGCTGCACCTAATCGTTCATAATTCAAGAGACCAACACAAGGTTGTACTAGGCCCTTTTTCGGGGCCATCATCAGGCGTAAGTACTCTCAGCTGACCCGGTCGCGGCGTCACTGCGGAACTCCAATTCTAACCGCGTCTCATCAAATAAGATTTCATTCCGAAAACCCACTCCTCTAGCCGGCGCCAATGCATCTTCGCGGGCCGAAAGCCTTCGGACAGCTAGCTCTCTTTGAGCTCCGTAGCGAAACGAGGACTTGGGAAAAAGCCTAGCTCATCGCTCTTGCATGTATCCGGGAGCGCAGTTTGAGGCTATTTGTATGACATATAGTGGCGGGACCCAAGCGGAACCTAGCTAAGCTGCGAGTAGCGTCGCCGATGTAAGCGGTGCCGCTCTTAGCTCATAACTACCTGGGGTTCATGACCTGGGTCTGACCACGACCATTGCAGTAACACGACTGGAACGCTGGAAGCACGCTACGTAGGAAGCACCTAGGGCGACGCTCGATGTCAACGTCTACAAAGCATTTCATCAAGGATACACGACGATCAAAGCGGGTACCCAGCGATACCGTTGCAAATCTTACGGTCCATCGCCGAAACTGCCAAGTTAGTCGTTGTCAGTCGTCGGGTATGGTCAAACAACTTGTGTTCTCCCGTTCTCATTGAATTCAAGTCGATCAATTCCGCAGGCCGCAAATCGTACTGAATCTCATAATCTGGTTTGCGATCCTCGTGTAAATCGGAAGAAGTCGACGAGGAGGATCAAAATAGGCATTGCCAAGTTTCGGTTTTCAACGTCAAAGTCGCCATGGCATGACCGGCTGTCCTCCTTTTCGATGGAGTTCAACCCGAGATGTCCTTTCAACGCGAGGCTCAACTTGCACTTTCAGGTCTTTTACGTGGCACGAACATCCAGCGTCTTCTCGAGAATCTTATTTTCCTGCATTAGACCGCCTTCTACAAGCATCTTTTCTCTAGATTTCTCCAGCATGACTAAGGAGCAGATTTACGGTCGCCATGGCTTCCTCAACACGCACACGTGACCGGTATACGATGACTTGCGTGGCGGCATGGGAATAGCTGTCAGGCTGGCTCCATTCGTTCCTAGTAGTTCCCGTGGCGCTCCGTGAGGACCGAAGACTGTGCTGTATCTCCGGATTCTTGTTTCGCTATAAGGCGATCTATAACGGCAGGTTATCTGTGTGTTGCCCTGGTGGTCTTCATCCCTCTTCTTTGTCTTCCTCTTACCCTGGTGGTGGGCAGAAACGTGACCCTGGTGGTGCTCCCGTGAGCCTCTCTCTCAAGTGCCCCGGTGGCGTCAAACGTAACGTTGCGATGTTTTCCAAGTCACTTTTGGCATTGGCCCTGGTGGCGTGTCAGATGGTGATGGTTAATGTGAGCGCCGCACCATTAGGCTCTGGAGTCGCTGTCCGCTCAGCTGGTCTGTTGCTTAGGCAAGGTACGTACATATTCAGTTTCCGCCGCCACCGGATTGACGTCGCATATAGTGGACAGCATTGATGGTACTACTGATAGTCCAGATGGTACTACCGAAAATAATGATGGAACTATGGACGACACTACAGAGACTACGGACGACACGACGGATACTACGGACACCGCCGCAGAGGATGATGTCAACGCAGAAGACGAGACAAACGACGAGGACGGAACAGAAGACGCTACAGATGGAACCGGTGAGAACGACGACGGTACCAGTGATGATTCGGAAGACGGAACAGAGACTACCGGCGATGGCGAGGATGAGAGCGAAGAGGGCGAGGATGATGATGAAGGGGAAGATGAGGGCGAGGATGCCGGCGATGAAGAGGAGGAGGAGGAAGGGGGTGGGGATGACCAGGAAGGTGATGAAGACAACACTGGTGGGGATGAAGGAGACACTGCAAGTCAAGGACCTTACGCAATGGCCTACTACCCAGACTGGGTAGGTATAGAGCCCGAGAGTGTCGACTTCTCCTTGTTTGATTGGATTGACTTTGCTTTCGCCCTGCCCACTGAAAGCTTCGAGCTTAACTGGGATGATGACAGTGCGGCTGTTCTTCTCAAGAAGATCGTAGCCGCCGCGCATAAAAGCAAAACTAAAGTCAAACTCAGTATCGGAGGTTGGACGGGAAGCAAGTCAGTGTTCAACTTTTCAACAATAGTGCTCCGTACTCATTCCGTCGTAGACACTTTTCAGCTGCGATGGCCGAATCTGACAGTCGTTCGACCTTTGTGAAGAATATTGTCTCCCTTTATAAGAAGATGGGGGTTGACGGCGTTGATATTGACTGGGAGTACCCAGGCCAAGAAGGCGACGGCAACAAATTCTCGCCTGATGACACCGCGAACTACCTTCTCTTCCTACGTGCTCTGCGGAAAGCTCTTCCATCCAAGGCTAAAATTACCGCGGCAGTGACTCCGGAACCTTGGGTTGACGAAACCGGCAGCCCCGCCAAGGATCTGAAAGACTTTGCTGAAGTCCTGGATTGGGTTCTAATCATGAACTATGATGTGAACGTCCGTGAGTACTGCTTAAAGCATCTACTTGTGAACCTTTCGTATTTACCCCCAAATTACAGCGCCACAGCAGTTTCCAGGACCAAACGCGCCTTTGCGCGACGCCTGCGGAAACGCGAAAAGACCTATGGCGAGCGCTGAAGGCGGCCTGAAAGCATGGAAAGCAGCGGGATTCCCAGCGAATAAGGTTGCCCTCGGGATTGCTGCGTACGGCTACATTCACAAATCGGACGCCGAGAAGTTGGAAATGCGAAGCAGACTTCCTCGACAAGCAGCGGATGATGGAACGGACCAGGACAATGCCACGGATGGCGCGGCGGACGGTACCACTGAGGACGACACCACAACGGACGGTTCTGCTGAGGATGATGCCACTGACGCCAGTGACGATGATACGGAAGGTGACGATGGCTCGGACGTTACCGATGACACAGGCGATGAAGATGGCGACGGAGACACGGATGGAGACAACGGAGACACAGCTGGAGACGGCGAGAACACAGATGGAGATACCGATGAGTCAGACTCGACTGGAGGTGGTGACGGAACTCTGTCCCCAGACGAAGGAGGAACGTCGCAGATACAGTTCAAAGCTCTTATCAAACAAGGCGCTTTATCTTCTTCGTTCAAAGGCACCGGTGGATTCACGCGCCACTGGGACAAATGCTCTCTTACGCCGTTCTTGACCTCCGATGGCATCCTGGTCTCGTATGATGATCCTCAGTCAATCAAGATGAAAGGCGCATACGCAAAGAAGCATGGGATGCTGGGGTTGGGGATGTGGGATATTCACGGTGACACGGAGGATTGGGCCTTGATGAAGGCGGCTAGGGAGGGGCTAGGCATTTTGGATTCTTCTGGAGATGGAGATACAGCTGAAGATGACGAGACGGATGAAGGCGACGACGCGGAGGATGGTGGCGCGGACGACGACGATGGCACAGGTGAAGACGATGGTACAGGTGAAGACGGTACGACAGGCCAGGACGACTCGGATACTACCGACCAGGACAATACCACCGACCAGGACAATACCACTGACCAGGACGATACTACTTTGAACACTGGTAGTCCGAAAGACGATGGAACAGGGGAAGACGATAGTACGGGTGAAGATGATAGTACGACGAATGAGGATGACACTACCGGTGACAATGATGGTACAGTCGCAGACGATGCCATCGCCGGAATAATGGTACGGACAAAGATGACAGTACAGCCGCTGAGGGTGCCACAGACCCTGGTGGTGATTCTGCTGTTAATCAAGTAGTGTAGGGCTCTGCTAATTTCAGATTGGTGTCCCATATTTGGCGCCGGCGTTGCTGGCTGAGCATTCACCACGCGTGAGTAATCGCGTCGACTCAAAAAGGGGAAACAATAGAATAAACAAGACTAAACACTTGTAGAACTGAGGCGAGTGGCACAATGTAGTACTTGTTCGTCAAACAAGCCACACATAGCCTCCTTTGACCTCTTCATGAACGGAAGTCCCCCGTGGAGACGTTTACTGGGAAGTGAAGGACAAACAGAGTGTTGAGTTGTAGTAGGGATCCAATGCCCGACATAGTAAAGTGCCACTCCCGGTACACTAAGTAGTACCGTCTATTGCTGCCAATGCACGACATTAGCCATATAGTTCTGGTTCATTCCTGATTCCACAAAGGATGATTCAACACCCTTTGGCACCTGAAGGCCTTGTTGTGGCTGTTACTGCGGTCCTCGAGGGTACATTCTCGGTAGAACATGGATATGAGTCCTTCCGGAGAAAGCTGTGAATGAATTGATCGGCCTCAATACGGCATTTGCCGCTTCCGCGTTAGTCTTTCCACTCAAGGTCTCCAAACGCAACACAGGCCTCAGCTAGCCCCAGTTTCTTCTGGCGAATGAACTGGAAAATTCTTTTATATCTTGTCTCTGAGTGAACCTTCCTTCAAGATGGATGAGAGGAAAATGTCGTTATAGGTTTCTACTACTTAGCGGCCACGCTACAACTTTATCCTTGAACCCAACTTGTCACGGCTCTCAGATGGAACAGAACTACACTGGCTGCCCCCTACGGAATCCTGGACTGATGCAATAACATTGACCATTGTTGTCCTAAAATGGCAATGGGCATCTGTCCTCCCTTTATGCGCCGTGGACGGAAGACCATCGGTGGACGCGACAACACAACACAACACAGTTCCGTCTTCAATACATAGGCCCTCGAACAGCTTCTTCTTACTCCTCAGCAACTATCTACTCTTCTTCTCCAGCTATTCAAGTACTTGTACCATGGCCTTCAAGTACGATCTGTTCTCTGTTTCTAAAGCCGCCAACAACGCCGAGGGCGTTCCTCTCGCTCAGCCTAGCTCTGGTACTCCCAACGACTACCTGGACGCGGTATATGCAGAGTTTGTTCGACCGTGCGTATTCTCTCCTACTGTAACATCTCAATAATACTCAAGGCCCACAGGTTGCTCTTGGAACGCGGATACTTGCCCCAAGAACCCGGACTAGACGAGTTTCGCACTGCGGCGTTTGACCCGGCTCCTTCTCTCAAGAACGAAATGTATGTTCACTCTGCCTCACCGGTATTGTGAAACTGAACTCCATCTTCAGCCAACCCGCCGCTGTTGAGCTGCCTTTGAACTCCCCAGAACTGCCAGAGTATGTTTACACATTGCAAACCACCTCACAGTTTTTGATATCGCCACCGCAGGATCGGCACCTCACTGGTGGATCTTAACCCTCAAGACGCTACCTACACCAACACAGAGTTTCCGGTTCAGCATGCTCTTGGTCGCGACACGCCGTACGTTGCACTCCCTGGCTTTGTATGAGGATTTCTGACAAGTCTTCTTTTTCTGTAGCTACCAGCTTCAACCCTTTGACGGCGAGAACGAAACGTACATACTTCCCTCCTACGATGATGGAAACCAAACGTACAGCTCCACCTCCTTCAACGATAACCAAGAAAACACCGTCTGGAACGGATTTCAAAGAAACTCCAACCTAGGATCCACCTCCGTCTACAATGTGAACCAAGGATATCCCTCTGCCTACGACGTCAATCAACCGTTCTTCTCTGTCGCGCCGCCCCCGAGTCAACTCAATTACACCCCGCCAGCCAATTTCAATCCTTTGCCCACTTGGGGTGTTGCCACCTCCGCCGCTCCTGGGTTCAATTTGCCATTCTACGGCCCCCAAGCTGGAGGTTCACCTGTCCCGTGGTCTCTGGCATGGTCTCAATCCGCTTCCCCTACTCGGTCTACCCCAGATTTGCCGCAACAGCTCACATTCCATCGATGAATGAATCCACTGCCTTGGCGAAACCGGAGCCAGAAGTCGAACACACTCCCTCTTTACCGCTGACCCACTCGTCTGTGGGACTGGACGTCGGTTAGTCGATATGTTCCTATTCTGCAGCAAATATCTAATCAAGACGCAGATCTAGGAGGGCTAAAGCGCGCAAGGCACCTCACGGCGCAGTTAGGAGTTACAAACGACACGCCCAGAAACAGCCATTCGAGCCGTCCGTGCCGAGTGGTTCGAAGCTCGTACACGACTGGTCAGTTTTACTCCTTTTTTGCACTTGCGTCCCGCCCTAATATCCTTCCTCTCGATAGTCCCCGCGACTATATCGAGGGCGAACTTCCAAACTCTGGCCTAGACGCCCTTGCGGTGGTCTGCCCGAGTATCAAACATTATTACAAGTCGAACTCCCACAGCTGCTGCATGGAGGGCTGTCCTGAGAAGGATGGCCACTACGAACGTGTGGGACTCTTGAAGCACGTGAAGACGCATAACGAAATCGAAAAAGCTCTAGAGACCGGCTTTAAATGCCCTATTGGATCTTGCGAGAGCCAGTATAAAAGTCCACGCGGCCTGGAGAAGCACATAGAGACCGATCATCTCGATATGCATGTTCTCTGCGCCTTCTGCTTGACGAGACTCTCGAGGCAGGAGAATTTGGGCAGGCATTTCGACACCTGCATTACGTTGTACCCGCGCCCTGCATAAATGAAGTCCAAGATGGAGAAGTTTTCTGCTACTCATACTATCGTAACTCGTTCTTTCTTTTTTACACTCTATCGATATACTCACTCTTTTCACTCTGTTTCTTTTACCACAGTCTGTATCGCTAGCATCAGTTTCTTTACCTCTCATTTCTCTGTGGCATCTCTCATCTATCACTCCTATCACTCTTTTTCTTTTTCCACAGTCTATATCGCGTTTCTTTACCTCATCTCTCATCGTATCGCTTATCTCTTATCTCATTCATGTAGCATAGACATAGAGCTACAATTCAGCATATTTTATATCAAAGACTGAGCAGCGGGAACTCACTCCTGATTCCGTCTCTCGTAGTATGTGGAAAATCTACAGCAGATCTGCTTCTTCTGGGCAGAGCCTCGTGAGCCTCCAGCAGACTCTGAGCCTATAGCACATACCCCGAAGGATGTCACATCCCTCATATATGTAGTTCGTACGACGAACAAGGCGAACACGATTAGGAATTGAGTAGTTCCTTAGTCGCTGTAGCTCTCACATGGTTGGGAAAGTATGCGCCTGGTCTTCGCCAGTTGAATTTATGATTTACGCCACACTACTGAGTGATATCAAACAGTATGTAGCGAATGGACTACGCATGGTCTCACGATTCTCGTCTGCCATGGTCGGCCCACACGACAACAGGTCTACAGAAACTGGGCCCGTCCCACCGCGTTGTAGAAAAAGACAAGAAGTCTTCACGCTAGGCAGGATTTTTATCGGGAAGCTGAGTCCTATAAGTGGGTAATTGAGAATGACATACCAAGTCGCATGCTAACTTTTCTGTGATAGTCTGTGTTGATGGTTGGACGTCGAGATCGGTCCATCGCGGAAAGAGATTCGGTTCAACTGTTGGTCGAAGAGCGCAGATCCTGATTTTGTACCATAAGTATTTCGAATATCAAAATGGTGCTGGGTATGAAGACCATGACCTGGCCGTTCAACGGCACATGAAACTTCAACTTACGGTACGTGGCGTACAGTTTTTCAATACAGTGAAAGCAACATCACAAAAAGAGCGTACACTCAGGTACTTGCCGAGTTTCCTCGTACTGTAGATTCAGCAGTTCGAATTTCAAAATGTCAGAGCAAGCCGAGGGTTAGGCATAGGGTGGTCTATCAATTGTTGTACCTACTGTCCAAATATAATGCTTGAGTAAACGTAGAAAAAGACATATCATACTTCGCGCAAACTCAACTCGATCGCAAGCCGAAGATCCTCTTCTTCCTGCTGCCGGCCGCTCAGTGCAGCAGAAGATGCTGAATTCGCGACAGGTGACCGTGCTGCATTAGGCGATGTACCAGTCGACCTCGCTCCCCAACTACTCCCACCCCACGCAGAAGTAGACGAGTTCGTCGACAGCGAACGGGGAATCGCAGGAAAATGTGACGACGAATGGAGAGAAGACGCCAGTGCGCTGTGGCGCTCGGGAGGGGTACCCGAGGCCTGACTGGTCGAATATTCCGAGTTGCTAGACGAGCGACTTGAGGATGGCGCGCCGTCGAAGTCAAGGTCGAATATTCCATCTTCGCTTTGATGTGAGCTCTGACCCTCCCTCTCCAACGCCTCGTCCCGACTGAGCATCAAGAGATAATCGATAGCTTCAGCCTCGTTTAAGCCGAGCTCGTCCAGATTCGCGTTCTGTCTGCGCGCTCGGCTATGGGCTCGTCGAGTGTATTCCTGTTCATGTTTCATCAAGCTAAGAGACTCGTTTATGGAGTTTTTCAACTCAAGTTGAGCTAGTACAAACTTGAGTTTGAAAGCTAGAAAAAAAAAGAAGGGTACTCACTATACCCTTTTGTATTCAACGCAGTCTTCGCTCTCATCTTACCGCCAGAGTGGCGACCTCTGACTCCTCCACGCCCACCGTGTCTGACGAAACCCGCCTCCCATGCCATTATCTGGTCGCCAGCACTAACGATCAGAACATCTTTATTAGAGTTCACGACGATGGCACTGATAGGTCGAGGAGGTCCGCCAGGGCGGAATTCAAGCGCTGAAAAACTTCTAATGCGCTGAAACGCCGACGCATCGAAAGCATCCACGACACCATTCTTGTAGCCCGCGACCAAAGTAACGTTGTTGTATGCGAGAGAGCTGATGCCGAAACAGCCTTGATTGGCCTCGAATCTCTTGATCGGCGATGTGGAATGCAAAGTCCAGGGATATACACTGATCCACCCAAAGTCGTCTCCAACAAAAACGAAGCTAGCTTCGCCAGGTTTCTTAGCGAAGCAGGGAAGCACGGCTGTAATCGACCCACAAGAAGAATCACCAAATCGGGTGATCTCCTGAGATTCGCCAGTGATAGCAACACGATAGAAATGTGGATGATTTTCATAAGTCACCAACAGCGATACGTCGTCGGAAGCTTGGATATCAATTCGTACTGCAGAAATGACAGGAAATGCAGAAGCGTCGCCAGGTGGCGATTCGAAAGGACAGGCGACTGTATGTCCCACGCTAACGGAGGCGTTTAAACCATCTTCGTCCCGCCGGATGCCTCTGTGTATTACAATGTCGCCGTTGCCCATGCCGACGGCAAAAAGGCCGGAAGTCAACGCAGCAGATAGCTTCACACAGGGATTGCCAGCATGAGGATCTCCCCAAGCGATGATGTGCCGGAGAGTTTTTGCATCCCAGAGCTTTACTAATCCGTCTCGACCAGCACTCAAGATGCAGCCTACGCGATCGTCCCATATCATATCGCTCACGGGCCCATCATGCTGATCACCAACCACGCAGTTGACCAATTTCCCGGCAGACTTGGAGGTCACATCCATGACCTTGGCCACGGTCATCGCAGCAACTCGTCCACTATTGAAGCCCCAAGCTATCTTGCCGGTCCCACCATCTGAGGTGATATCACAAGTAGTGACGTCGTGCACAAACTCTGCGTTGGGATTTCCGAGGAAGATACCGGTGCCCAGATTTGAAGGAGATAGGTTTCCACGTACGACTTTGCCCGTCAAGGGCACTGACCTCGCGACGATGCCAAATACTAGTGAGGATGCAAGGAGGGCATTGGTCGGCAGGACATGGATTTTGAATATCTTGGAGCCTACTGGAGCATGAGCAACGGTACTTGTCCGGGAACGTTCCCAGCGTCTTGAGCATATGTCAGTCTTGCTTAAATGAGTCGAAGAAATATTTACCTTCTGAGATTGTAGCGTACAACATACTCCTTCTTCCATGTAGGCTCTGTTCTCCTGAGAAGAAGGCTTTTAAGAGTGCGCTTATCACTCTCAGGCTCGATGGAATCGATGCCGAAAAAGTTTAAGAGAAAAGCCGAACGCCAGGTGTGGTCGTCTGTTACGTGTGCATTAAAGGCAGAGCAGACTCTGGCGAATGCATAGAGCTCGAATGGGTCGAGATACGAGGTGATGTGAGTGAGAGTCTCAGATGGCAGTGTATCGAGTCCATGATTGCAAGGGTGGATAGCTGAAGCAGGGGATTTCTGGAATAAGAGGTCTTTTCTGGAGTCTCTGATAGGCCTAAGGGGCATAAAATGGGGGGTTTCTACGTTGGCTGGGGGGGCGGGAGCGCAAACGGGGCGCTCGACGATGACGGTAACTTTAAGAGATAAATGACAAACGGCATCGTCGACACAGATAACGTCGTCTCGATTCAACACGTGTCAACAATACCTTGATCTCCTGCCACCATGGACGGCGCGTTCCGCAAAATAGACATTGACATTTACGACGAGGACGTCCTGCACGAGGAGGAGCTCTACACTGCCGACCCCCGCGATCCGGCCGAGGTCGTCGCTGCAGCCAAGCAGAAACAGGGCACCGTCAGGAGCGCTCTCTCCAGGTTCGTCATGTTGCACAGTATTATTCACCATCTCGCTGACAGCTTCAGGTAGAAGTGACATTCCCGGTGCATTGTCGATTGCGCTTGATAGCGTGCCATATGGTCCCAATGTCGATGATGCCAAAGTACGCGTCTCTTTAAATGATAAATTATGATGCTTGAATTGATTGTCAATGTCTCGCAGCTCATTACCCTTCAAGTGCTCTTAACCATCATGAACTCCACGAAATCAACCGATATTCCAAATGTCCTCAAAGCGCTCGCCCCAGAAGAACAGGATACTCTGATGAAGTATTTGTACAAGGGCATGGCAACATCGGGCAACGATGTCAGTGGCAGCGTCCTCCTTGATTGGCACGAAAAGGTATGTCTTGTCCACAGCACCGTGTCATGCTGAGGCGATCCTTTATTCAGCTTACAGAGGTAGCTGGCCTGGGTTGCATCGTACGAACGATGACGGATCGCAGAACTGTATAATCGGACTAATGGAATTTAATCAATGTGTATCTTTCATCATTCAAAGCCTCCGGGTCTTTTGAACTTGGATATCGATCAACTTAACGTATGTGTACATTTCGCGTTCTTATCGCATTGCTATAACGTGAGGGCTACCGAGTACCTCACAAGCAGTCGTTAGTACATTATGAATCTGACTCTCCTCCCGATCTTACAACAAGACGCGTTCGTGAGGTGTAGCCATTCTATCCAGAATCCCACGAATGTCTCTTTCGTTGCTGCGACTGCCGGGCGCGGACAATTGTTCTATGGGGTTGGTAGTGTGGCCTCTAAACCTTTGCGGTGCACTCTGATGCGACATGATGAAGTGTCTCTGGGGTTTATCAAGGTCGGCAGTAGCCATAGACTCCATCAGGCTGCGAACTTCACGCTCATTGGGATCGAACGATGCCTGGCGCCGAGTCTGCTGTCCATTTGACATGCTTGGAGCTGGGTGAACGGGAGTAGGCAAAGTCCTGGTGACCGAATACGTAGGAGTCTCCCGCATGAATTGCAGTGACTTGTCCAATTGTTTGCGAAGCACCTCAATTTGACGTTTCAAGACGGATTCGAAGGACGGTTTGTCCTTTTCAATACCCGCAAGAATGACAAGTGAAGAGACACTGCAGAACATGAGCAAAACCGTACACCGTCAAAGCAGAGACTTGAACGAACAAGGCTTCCTTGAGGTATGCAAAACTGAATTTGTCAGTCATCGTGGCGATTTCCTCAACGAGGTCGTCAGGGAATGACAACTCCTTATTCGAGTGCAACTTGTTTTGCCAGTACTTCGCGTACAATGCACGCTCTTCGCGGTCTGGGTCATCGAACAAGCTGCAAAACTGCATCAGCACGCGATATCATGGTGAAAACAGATAACGAACAATTTTCTGTCGAATCGACTAGGGCGGCTGCTGAGACCGGGATCCAGGCGCTCGAAGTGGTTAGTCGTACCAATGACGAGTAGGCCGTCATTTCCTTCCAGACCATCTAGTTGATTCAAGAAGAAGGATCGATTGGAGTCGTTGATGAGACTATCCAGATCTTCAAGAATCAGAACGCAAGGTGAAAGTTGGCGAGCTTTCGAAAAGACCTCTGCCATGGAACCTTCTTCACCCATCCAGCCTTCAAAGAAAATCAGTAAATAATACATATTTAATTCAGTGGGACTCGCATACTTTGGAAGGATTTGACGTAGAGCGGGTTAAGTCCTTTCGCATCGCACTCCTTAATTATGGCTTTGATACTAATAGTCTTTCCGTTTCCTAACGAAACACTTTAGAGGGAAGAGCACAGTTCAAAGATTGAATTACCTGGAGGACCGAACATGATAATACCGCGCTAAAGTATGTCAAGTCTAGCCTAGTGAGAAGCCACTCAATTGACCAACCTTCCAAGGAATTGCTAGTTCTTTATACATAGCCTCGGAATCAAAGAATCCGTAGATGTCCTTCCGGAACGTGGCCTTGAAGTCGTCCTTGAGGATAACATCGTCCCAGTTGGCTTTCTGCGCTTCCTCCCAGAGCGAGGCACTTTTCTGCCAATAACCTTGGTTGAAAACCCATATTTCTCCGTGAAGGGCCTCGTTGAATATACCAATATCAGTGAGTAACGCTCGTGCAGGCGCTTCGGGTCCTAAGCCGAAATATCAACACCGAACCCGACGAAAAGGAAGTGGTATAACTACCATCGTGGATTAAATAAGTCTGGATGGAATAACCGCCAAATGCGCCGGCGGGGCACTGAACAATGATGAGGCATAGTAGATGCGTATCAAGAAGAGATTCGCACCTTGACAAGGTAAAGAATGAAATCATAATGCTATAGAACGTCATGTAGCACATACCACGGTACGAAAGCGTAGATACTTACCTGCCATGCTACATGGAAAGCTCCAAGTTCCACCGCATCGACGATCAGACCTGGTCGGGGACTCATGTTTCTAGCGAGGGGGATGAAGACAAGATTGGCTATCAAAGGCGAGGCGTTCATGGGGACCTTGAGGACATGTGGATATTGAAGGACGTTGAGGCGGTAATCCGAAGTCATTACGATGGAGTGTTTGGGGTAAAGCTTGCGCAGCGCATTCAATCTGTTCAACTCGTCGTCAGAATATTGAGCAGAAGATGAGCCACACGGGTCATACGCATAATGACTTGGTTCCGAGTGCTTGGCGCCAGCTAAGATAGATGACAATTAGACCAACAAAGAGGCTGTTGAAGTATACATTGAGTATACACACCATGCTCTGCCCACTCCTCGTAGAAGGCGTTGCCTTCCTTAATGGCGCTGGGATCCTGTTCGTCAAACCAGACTTTGACGAATGCATCCTCAAAGCTTTCAGCAGGCATTGTAGTTTCTTGTTGGTGGTATTGAGTGAACTAGAACGACGTGGTCAAGGCCAGCAATGGTCTGCGCAACTCGATCAACAGCTCGATCAACTGATCAAATCAAAGGAACTTGCCGAAATGCCGAATACATTCACTCTCTTCCTTACACTCATCATGGCAGCAAGCGGCGCTGATATTCGCAGTATCCTGTCTATACCACAGGCATCGACGTCAAAGGGACCTGCTACAAAAAAGCCACCACCTCAGCGCGCGAAGAAACCTGAAGGAATCTCGCGGGAGTTGTATTCTCTCATTGGACCTTCTGCGCCGTCTATCGTAGCTCAACTCCAGAAACCGCGTCTAAAGCAAAAGCCACGCCTCAACAGTGGCGCAATTAAGTGGTATGTCACTTAGAGTCTCCATATCGCGACATAAATCATCATGACACCAGGGAATGGAGAAATTTCAAGAACCGAGGTCGGACGGACTCGTTACAGCTCGGTCACTGGATCAAAGCAAGTACACCTCCGGATGCTGGTGCGTGTTTTGTGCCTGTCCTAAGCATTGTCGATGTATATCTCGTCTAGACTACCCCTTTGCTAAATATGACCTTCATCTCGCCGATTACTCTTACACTCAAGAAGAGTATTCCAGAACACTAGAAGGTAATCTACGCACTTCATCCCGTCAAATGAACTACAAGTTCCGTAGATGCAGAATGGACCAAAGAAGAGACGGACTATCTCTTTACCGTTGTGCGACAGTATGATCAGCGATGGTATGTTATCTACGACCGGTATCATTATCCGGGTGGACAAACGCGATCCTTGGAGGTAAGTTGTTGTCCATGAGCTCAAGACAGGTCTCATGCGCGTGCTATAGGACTTGAAGGAACGTTACTGCAACGTCTGCCGGCGGCTTATAAAAGACCGCCCATGGACCGGCGATACTTCAACCAAGAATACTCTGCTAGCTTCGTTCTCATTCGATAAAGAAAGAGAAATCACACGAAAGCGCTACCTCGCCAATCTAGAAAACCGGACAGCACGTGAAGCCGAGGAGGAAGAAGCACTTTACCTCGAGATCAAACGCATCGAACAGAACGAGAGACGGTTCAAGCGTGATAGGGAAGACCTTCTTCGCACTCTGGCAGGCATAGAATCTGGTCTCCCGGACATCGTGGAGGACGAGTTTCCGACAATACTCTTCGAGAACAAGAAAAAGAAGAACAAAAGTGGCCTGGACACAGATAGTCCTTCGACGCCAGTGCCACCTAGTGCCAGCATCAGTGCCGCACCCCCTCCCAAGCGGCCCATTGTGAATCCGAAAGTCCCCCCACCAGGTGAACTTCATCAGATTATTCTCATGTTGTCTCACATGCTCAATTTTGTTCAGATCCTGCGCAATGTATCACACATATTGAGTTGTCGCCGACCACGCCAGCCACGAAAGCTGCGCACCAGCCATCGTACTTGCGCTCCTTCAAGCTGCCCAATCCCAAAGCGAACATCCTGCCTAAAGTTATGCAGACGCTGTCGGAAATTGGGATGTCCTATAACCGCCTCGTGATGCCAACTGAAGGTAATGTGGTCAAGTTGACGGCCCTCGTGGATCGGCAATACAACTACTGGAGGTCAAGAAGGTGCTTGACAAGACGGAATATGACATAAAAGTTTTGAAGGAGCGACTTGGGATGCGCGAAAGTACTGTTGTAGAAGGAGATGATTCAGCTAGTGTTGCGGACGGAGCCAGCGACATCGTCATGCTCGACGAGGGAGCGGTGGACGAGTTGGGCCGCTCACAGAGCGTCGTTAGTACACGCAGCACGCGGAGTCGTAAACAGGTAAGCTCCGCCTTTTTACGCTTGGCATATTTTTGACATCATGCAGCGGGGACGCTCACTTTCTGTGTCGTCCGTGGATACATCTGTGTCGAGGGCACCGAAGCGGAGACGCAACTAGTTATTATTACATGTATAACGAGTCCGTGTGAAGGGGTAGCCATTAGGGCTCTGCAAACCGCAATACAAAGTTGACAACGATAGCGACTGTGGATAATGAGCATGAGATGAATGAATTGGAAGCGACGCACTAAGTAATGCAATGCATAACAAGGTCTACGAATGAGGGTTCATGAGTGCAAGAGATAACAGACATAACCACTCACTGGACCAAGCCGATCGTCGTAGGGACCGCGCCCCCCGCGACGGATAGAGGCGGCGCGCCAGTGATACGTGTATAGAGCGTATATCATGATAGCCATTGCTGCGCAATCCGTCAATCGAAGTATCCGGATTTATTCACCCTCCCACATACCCACGAACGAAAACATGGCAGCACTGATTTTACCGACCTAGACACTGTGAACCTCGTGCAGATGGGACTTGGATGTACTGGAACACACCTTATCGCCAAAGTTTAACAGGCCCACAGCGAGACCACCGAGGACGACGGTGAAATGAAGCCATGAGAGAAAGGTGCGTTCGTTGGCAAAGCTGACTTTGGGCTCAACGCGGACGGGTAGGGCAATGCGCTTGGCGGCAGTGCGCTGCAGTAGCGGCTGCGTCGACATGGGAAGTAAGTAGCGAGCGTCAGAGATCGTCGACAACGTCAAGCACAGCGATGGCACAAAGTAAAGAAACCAACTTTGGGAATCGAAGACATTGCAATTGCTCAAATTAGAAATTTCACGACGCACGTTCGTACATTGATGCCGGGCACAATACTGGTCATGTTACGATTACTGCTGTTAAACTTAGATCTCAGCCATACTAGATTTGACCGGTCCTACATAGACATGGAGAAAAGGTACAGAAAATAGTAGAGAAGAATGTGTAAACCCACACAAATGATACTTTTACCTTGCTCCAGGAGGACCGTTGCCCATCATTCTTAAGCGGTCAGGATGTATACTCGGTCCTGAACTTGGCGCGCCGTTCATAGGCGGTGACGAGGTAAAGTTGGCAGGAGGGCCCCCTGGGGGACCACCAGCGTTAGCAGGAGGAAATGGAGGGAGACCACGGGAGGGCCATTCATATTGGGAGGGAAAGGTGGGAGATTACCGCCTGGAACCCCGTTCGGAGGAAATGGAGGCATACTACCGTTCGGAGGGAAAGGCGGAGGTCCTGATATATCATAAGAAAATGAGAACAGAACATGTAGATGGGACAGAAACCTACCACCGGGAAATGCACCAGGAACACCAGCCGGAGGGAATGGGGGCATCGCGCCAGGAGCACCCATAGGAAAAGGTGGTCGTGCTAGCGATGGATGAGGACGCGATCTTATAATGCTTGCAAATACTCACGGAATCCGGGAGGTCCTCCAAAACCCATCGGTGGCCCACCAAACGACGGTGGAGCAGGTCCGCCTAGATGTTGAGGCCCAAATCCAAATCCACCAGGAGGAGGACCGCCGCCAGACTCGTACGCCGACGTGATCTGGTCAATGATGTTTTGTGCCTTGTCGTGTCCAAGTGCTGTTGAGTCGTCGTCAGTCACAATTTAGAACGTTAAGAATGTGGTGCATACAAGCATAGTAGTCCCTGACATTTGCTAGGTGATTCCTTCCACTATTGTGGGCTTTTCGCACTAGTGATCACAGTAAGCTACGAGGGTCGCAAGACCGGGAATGGGAGCGAACCTGAGGCAGAGTCGTGGGTGAGGAAGACATCGCAGTAGTCGCAATAATGTTTCTAGACTCGAGTATGAGATAAATGAAGGGAATAAATGAAGAATACTGACTGGCATTGGTGGCACGAAGGAAAGGAGCGGAGTCTGAAATACATCGAGTGAAGAGTTGCCTGATTAGGAACCGCATCTCTCCAACTTTCATGGATTCCTCGTCGGGCATTCAAGAGCCCTTTGACCTGATTCGCCTGTCCCTCAGTGAACGTGTTTTTGTCAAACTAAGAGGCGATCGCGAGCTTACTGGTGTTTTGCACGTATGCCCTGCGCATTGTCCTGTTTTCCTGGCTCATATCGCGCGTCCAGGCTTATGACGGACATATGAATCTGATCCTCAGCGATGTCGAGGAGACCATTATGATTGTAGAGGTTGTCGATGGCCAGCCAGATGTCCAGGGAACTGTTAATGTATGCGCTGATTACAGGACCGCAACCGATGCTCACACCGGATATAGGTAGCTAAACGCAAAATGGACATGTTATTTGTCCGAGGTGATGGTGTTATACTGGTGAGTATTATACTATATGCCTCTGCTCTGAGCACGATTCTGATACAATATAGGTATCACCGCCCTCTCGTACATGACGCACCTGTCATGGACGCTGCCAATATATTTTTCGGCAGTTATGCGCTCTCACACGCGCTGTATTCCTTGTTTTCGCGTCTGTATCCTCTGGGAATAATACATATCATTGCTACAGGTAACGTACGGGGTATCTCGGATGACGGTCCTCTATTCGCCCCCTTTGTTCGGCAGTTCATCGTCGGGCTCTGGCGCGACTTGACCCATGGGCCATGTTTTGTCGCGGATCCAGGCCGCCAGCGTGATATTAACCTACCTTTGTGTCAATCGAATGCATCTATATACATCGCAAAATCCACTTACCACGACGGACAGTGGCATGCGATATATTAGTCTCCGTCCCGTGCTGAGGCCTTGCCATACAGATCTGATTCCTGCTCTCCATCCAGCGTCTGAATGAGCGTTATCCGGATCACTGAGCAAGGTTTCGAGCTTTTTTAGCTGAGATTGCATGTGCTCTGGTAGGAGAGGCTGAGCACTGTCGGATGGTAATGTTTTGGTGTGAGCCAGTGAGCCCGCCGAGCCTCGTAAAAGGCTGGGCCAGTGAGTGGCACAGACTCTTCAGGACTGGCTGGAAGCATCGTGCTTGGTTGAATGAGCCACGTGCACGATACTCTTTCCGTACGGCAACCTGCGTCTTGCAGCAAAACCATCATGACCATGTACAAGCATCGTCCGCCGTCGACCACCTCCCTCTCCGACGACGACGACAACGAAGATGGAAACCAGTCCGCCTATGTAGTCGCCCATCCCCTCGTCTTCTCCCCCGCGCAGTGGTCGGGCAAGCCGCTACAGCGACCATCGGCCGTCCCATCAGAGTCGCCAATGGCGGGATTGCCCCCAGAAATCCTGATACACATATTCAAGCACCTTCACGTCCTACGGGATCTGTACAGCGCCCTACGCGTTTGCAGAACGTGGTGCGAGTGCTCCGTTGAGCTACTCTGGCACAAGCCTACCCTCGACAGATTCCAAACCCTTCAGAAGATTGCCCATCTCCTCGCATCGTCCAAGCAGACATTCACCTATGCCAGTTTTATTAGGCGTCTCAACTTTCTTGCACTTAGTGACAACCTCGTTGACAAGCTCTTTGCAACGTTCGCGCAATGCGATCGCCTCGAGCGCCTCACCCTGGTCAACTGCGACAACCTTACGGCCCCCATCCTTGATCGCGTCCTTCCCTCTTTTTCCAACCTTGTAGCAATGGACGCCAGCGGAGTCAAGGCCGTCACAAATGACGCCGTCGTCGGCCTTGCTCGCTCGGCCAAGCGGCTCCAGGGCATCAATCTCACAGGTTGCAAACAAGTGTCCAACCCGGGCATAATGGCCCTTGCCATGAATTGCCCCTTCCTTCGCCGCATCAAACTGAGCAACCTTGAATCACTCACAGACGCGCCTATCTGTGCCCTCGCAAAGTCATGCCCTCTCCTTTTGGAGATAGACCTCAACCATTGCAAACTAGTCACCGACGTTGCCATCCGCGATATATGGACGTACTCGACCCACATGCGCGAGATTCGTCTTTCGCATTGCGAGTTACTCACCGATGCCGGATTCCCTGTTCCATACAGAAAAGAGCAATTGACTTCGGAGACGCCGAATCCGTTCCCAGCGTCGATTCACTCCGAGGAGTTGCCTCCCCTCGTTCTTTCAAGGACGCTAGATCATCTCAGGATGCTCGACTTGACCGCCTGCACTCATGTCACGGATGAGGCACTCGAGGGCATCATATCTCATGCTCCAAAGATACGCAATCTTGGCCTTTCAAAATGTAATCTCCTCACCGACAAATCTGTCGAGTCGATATGTAAATTGGGTCGACACCTCCATTACCTGCATCTCGGTCATGCCGACAAGATTACTGATCGATCCGTCCGGACGTTGGCACGCTCCTGCACGCGTCTTAGATACGTGGACTTCGCGAGTACGGTCTTCCATCTTCGTTCTTTTCGATATTTCTGATGATCCGCTTACAGACTGCACGCAGCTTACAGATCTCGCCGTATTCGAATTGGCGGCTTTACCCAAGCTACGACGTGTTGGTTTGGTTCGAGTCAACAATCTTACCGACGAAGCTATCTACGCCCTTGCCGAGCGTCATGCCACTTTGGAGCGTATACATCTATCATATTGTGACCAGATCTCTGTCATGGCTGTCCATTTTCTTTTGCAAAAGTTACACAAGCTCACACATCTCAGTCTGACCGGTGTGCCTGCTTTCAGACAAGCTGAGCTTCAGCAATTCTGTAGACCTCCTCCATCCGTAAGTGTGACATGTTCTGTATACACTTCTCATCGCTTACGGTTTGTAGGACTTCAATCCCAACCAACAATCCGCCTTTTGTGTCTTTCCGGGAAGGGAGTATCACAGCTTCGTGCATTCCTCACCGAACTGTTTGACAGGATTACGGAAATGAACGGGACAGACGATACAGAATATGAAGATGATGACTACGAAGACCCAGACGGTTATGATGAAGATGACACGCCAGAACCTGAAGGGGAAGATGGCGAAGATGAATTTGACGAGGGTGACTATGAAAATCAACGGGTGATGCTTCAGAACATGCATCAATTAACTTCGTTCCGGGGCCAAAATCAGCAATACCAGTCGCACCCCCGCCAGCCGCCAAGTCACTCCGCAACCTATCCGCCTATCGGCGTTCCAGGTGGCTCGTCTACTCTCAACAACCTACACGGCGCTACCGACAGGTTGAATGCTCAACTGATGGCTTCATCCAGCACTGCAGGTCCATCACGCAGAGCTGGCCGCACTTTGGCAGATATCTTACCCATTGTTGAAAACATGGCTTCGTCACCACCACGCAGTAGCGACGTTATTTCTCGCTCCTCGACTATTGTCGCTCCCCGTCGCGAAGAACTAAACGATTTGTTTACGGATGGCGTCACCTCGTATGATGACATAGGTCGAGGACACGGACTGCAAAATCTTCCGGCCGACCCTCAGCTCCAACTACGGAGGGGCCATGAACTGCACACACATCATCGTCCCCCTCCTTCTGCATCTCAGATCGCCGATGACACTGCAAGGATGGTTGCTGTTCTAAGCTCTCTCCGGACCACCGATGCTCGGTCTCCTCCATCCACTAGCCGTACAGACTTTTCTAGTAGCAACGCTGTTGCCCATGGGTCATCAGAAGGTGGCGTTGTTTGGCCATATGAGGAGCCTGCCTCCCCAACCACGTCTACTCACCCGCCCTCACAGGAGACGACGCCTACGAACGCTGATTTGCGAGGGCGGAACGTGAAGAGGAGCTTGAGGAATACTCTGAATGCCGCGGAGCATTATGCATCGACCTTATTGTTCGGTCGGTCACCTACGCGGCATCCTCATGATCGTGATGACGGTGCTGGAAGCTCAAGCACTGCTCCAACGCGCACTCTTTACTAGTGATAGGCCCGTAGCCTCAATTCATCTATGTTCCCCATTCGCAATTCTCTGTCCCCTCTTGCATGCATGTCCTATAATTGTTTATGTATCCAACATCTCTAGCTTTACCCATCCACAGATGTTTTCTTGTGTACTCTACATATAATCTGGCGCTGTCTTAGTATTACCTCCAATCGCACGGACTCGGATTTCATTTGGATTTTCACAGCAGTCTGGCGCACCTTCTCACTGCTGCGCGAAGAATAGGAACGTCTGGACGCGAGATAACAAACTGCGGATGGCAGGGTGTTGATTGATATCAACTCATTCGTATTTAACACAGCCCACTGTCCATCAAACGCTTGTCCCTTTCTCGACTTTCCTTGAACATGATTATATAGACGAGCCTGTCAAAGGTCGGGATGCTAATGATAACGTTCATCTACGGAAGGAAGGCGCAGTGATACCCATCTTCGTAGTGGACCCCCACCGCCGGCTTACGGGACCGTCCCGGCGCAGTATCCGATCAGAACCGATCTTCCCGTCGTACAGCCGCTCCCCCAACCACTGGTTCGAAGTCTCTGAAACGGCGACGACCCCGTGCAGGCGTTTTTGCAAGGCGTTCGCTCTCGCTTTGTTCATCTGGGTCCTCGTCTTCGTGGTATGGCAATTAGTGAAGGAGCTGTTCGTTGATGATGAGGCGAGTTGGATCATCCGCGATTATTCCTTCTATCTTCTATTCTAACGATACGGTATAGGATCTTCGACTGGGGGACTCCGATTTCCCTGTTATGCGAGACGTGTCGTTGTCGGATTGTGTACGAGGCAGGGAATGGCTCAACGAATTGGACGCTTTGGATGGGCATAAGCGATTTGATATTCCGTTGAATGCTACTAGCAAGATTCGAATCTTCGCACGGGGGGCTTTGCCATCTGGATTCATTGCATTGAGGACGTCTGCAGCTGTGAAGGATGTTGTACGCGTTGAGGTAGTGCTTCCGTATCATCATCTCGACGTTCTTGAGCGTGCCCGGGTTTGCTATGCACGCAACGGAGACGGGCATGGTGTTGGGTTGTTCGTCAGTCGTTCTCAAACAGCAATACCTCGAATTAAATAACGTGTTCATAGACACCTCGTTCGTGGAGAGGCCGGAGGGACCAAGATACCTCACCGCCTTTCCGTATAACTGTTACCTTCCCCCAGGACGACTCCCTCAAGATCCAGTCCTTTTCGACTGACTTACCAAATCATGTGCATGCGGCATTGGATCTCGAGCATGTCTATTTTGAGAATCTCTCACTGAGAGGAACGAATATGCCGATAAATGTCGATGTCAGTGAAGCTCGTTGCTCTACATAATTTGTGAATGTGTTTCTTACCGTCCTTTCAGGCGATTCACTTTGGGCGCGGAATAATTGAAACCTCGGATAGTCCAATACAAATCCAGGTCAGTCAAATAGGCAATGGAATCGTCGAATCCTATTCACACTAAAGTCAGGCCCTAAACTCCAAGATTGCCACCGTCGTGACAACGAATATGCCAATCTACGGCTACTTCAACGTATCCGATAGTCTCGAGCTGCAGACATCCAATGCACCCATAAAGGTTGACGTTGACTTGGGTCAATCAAGTTCGAATGGAAAATCGATACTGTTGATGGTGACGAGTAACAAGTAAGCTGTCGCCTCACATACGTATGATATGTAGCTCACATACGTTTCCTTTCAGCATCCTTATCGCTAATACCACTGTATTTTCGATGACGGGAGACATTTCGGCCGTGAGCTCCAACGGGCCACTAAGTGTTAAAGTTCCCGAAGCGCCAATCGATTCGACACTGAGGGTGTACGCAAGGACGTCCAATTCTCCCGTTGAAGTCGTCTTGCCATCATCGTACGAGGGCATAATGGAGTTGACCACATCCAACGTGCGGCCAGCCGTCACTTTGAGTGACGATCAAGATGACCCAGCGGGTAGAGGTCGCACACGCGTGGTACAACACCGGTATGTGTCGCGGCAGGAGCTTGTTGGCAGTGTCTTCTGGTCTGAGGAGAATGCTGGTCGGGGAAGAGTGGTAGCGAAGACCTCAAACTCGCCTATATGGCTGCTGATCTGAACTGTATTGTATGTCTTGTTGTTCAGGCCAGAAGTTTTTCGACCTTCGTTCAGGAAGTAAGGCACTTCGGCCGTTAACGCCGGCGTAGCTCTTGCATTCTGCCATCATTGTCTAATAAATGCGCGGTGCTCAAAAACAAGCATAAAAGAAGGGGCGGCTACTGACGTCTATTGTTGTCCCGGCTCGGTATGTTTCCATCTTGCACTGAATCGGATTCGACGCTGACACAGAAAAGACTGAAAAGTCGATCATTAGTATATACTAATACTCCATCTTTCCGTTCATCATGTCATTTCTGACATTCGACGTACAGACTTAATGTGCTGTACTAGCTGTGCAAACGTAGTTCGCTCGCCAGCTTCTGGCGAGCTCTACCCGGGAGCTGTGGATCATCGCGATGCTCTCGAACACCTGGAGAATACGAATGAGCCCGCTACAGCTGCAGACATATCACTAGTCTCTGACGTTGTGCTACCAGCTATTTGAAACAAACGCGATGAACTTCTTGCCTCCATCAGGCGTCTGCAAGACGTCTGTTCTGCGCTGAGCGCCGAAGAGGCTCGGTACAAGACTCTGATATCCCCCTGCCGCCGCCTTCCGCAGAGATTCTTTCAGATATATTGCAACATGCGTGCATATTCGACACCGACGACATGATTGATTTTCACAATGGCGTAGACAAGGGCATACTCAATCCTCAAGCTGCACAATGGACGATTCCCCGTGTCTGCGCGTCTTGGCGTACCGTGATCCTTGCTTGTCAGGCAATATGGTCAAACATCCCTATTATTGAGCCGCGCTACGCCTGCTTTGGGCCAAAGCACGTTGATGCACTCACTTTGGTTCTTTCTCGTTGCGGGAACCATCTTCTCCACGTTGCACTCCTAGAGCGTCATCACGGTTTTTGGGACAATCCTGGGACAATTCAAAATCCAGAAACGTCTTCTTAACGCCACTGTCGTGCAATTTTTGAGACAATCTTCGCCGAGAGTCATCGCTGGAGAACAGCCGTCCTCTATCTCTCAGGCAACGGGACACGAAATGCCTTCATATCCATGCACGGCAGACTTCCCAATCTTACAAGTCTGGCGCTCCGTGTAACCGAGTCCACTATTACTACTCCCATCACCATTACTGGCTTTTCAGACTGCCCACAACTGCATACCGTGGACTACAGCATCTAGTCGAGATAGACGTCCAGTGGTCACAAACTTACATGTCGTTGTGATGCCGGCAGGTGTTGCAGTTCGTTAACAGGTGTAAAGCTGCTCGTTCACTCAGGCTTGACCGTCCTCGCTCGTTCGGGGAGTCCGAAGACGACCTCACTCTCTCATACAAGAAATCCAATCCTTCCATACGCACACTGAATGCTTCACACACCCATTTCATCGATCATCTTGTTCTACCAGAGTTGCGTGAAGTCATTTGTACAGATCCTGATGATGAGGCGGAGAACGGCTATTTGGATGTCAATTCATGCATGGTATTTGACGAGTTTGTTGGAACGCTCAAAATGCGCTCTGCACCTGACTACTCTTCGTTTACGCATGAATGCTGGCCCAGGCGAACAAGACATGATCACGACACTGCTCCAGGCCACCCCAAACCTTACAACATTGGATCTCGAGCTTGTATTTGTGGATTGGCGTGATGAGATAGACGATTACTGTTATAACAATGTCGCGGATCGCAGCATTATGATCCTTCTGGCTCGGATGCATCCTACACAGAGGATGTCTGGTGAAGGGGACATCCTATTTGACACCATCTTGAAGGGGGTAGCCGGGTCCAGGCTGGCAGCAGCCAGCTTATATAACGAAAGAAAGACATGGACGGATGGACAATTGTATACTGTTTTTCATAATACTATATAGGCTTTGTGAACCTCAGCCAAACGCTCCTTGAAGTGTTGGTGCTGGATCTAAAGTTGGTTACGGGCAAGTCCGCAAGTACGTGACGGTAGACCGTGGGAACTAAGAACTCTTGAGCGCGCCCACCATGTCGAATCCCCTCCCGCAAATCGACACCCTCCCCAATGAGCATCTCGCCGAGATATTCAGGCTCTCGATGGGAAACCCCATATCTCCTTCCCAGACGCGAGCCAGTATTAGCTGTGTTTGCAAAAAATGGAGAACGGTTCTCTTCACCTCCAAGTTCTTATGGTCGACAATAGTACTGGATTTGGAGAACCGGTATGCAGACCTTCTCTCCCTGTCTAGTAGGATACCTCCTTTAAACGCGTCAAATCTCCCACAATGCCTCTCTCTTACCCGCACCCTCTGGACATTACACTCTGCATCCCCAGTAATGAAGAACGTTTCTCAGAGGATATAGTCATTATTACTGATGCGGTCAAATTACTGCGTACTCATTCCCTCCGCTGGCGCTCATTTTCCTGCGAAGGCCCGGCCTCCTTTTTCAACCAGCTCCCGATTTTTAGCACAGTCGAGGAGCTGCGTTTGCTACGTCGGTTGGAGAAACTGGACCTGGTGTTGATTCCGGAAGACCCGTTCACCGCTAGCCCTGCGAGTGATCTTTCGAGAATCTCTAACATTAAGTACATTGCGCCGCCCTCCCTCCGTCACTTACGCATAACCTTTCCCTTCCCACATTTGAACGCCACTTGGATGAATGTCACTTCTTTCACAGGTGGCTTTGACAGTCATCAACATTTCTATGACGTTCTTTCTCACTTGGACACTTTGGAGATCCTGCATCTCACCCACCTCTATCCTCTCACCATACCGCCGCGGCGCTCTGTAGCGCTTTCAGGACTCCGTCATTTGAAGTTGTCTCGGTGTGCCATTGTCGAGCTCTCCACGATAGCTGCATATTTCCGATGCCCAGCGCTTCGAGCGCTGTCGCTTGTTGGCGGTTTGCACATTCACCACGTCACGCAGTCGTGCGACAAAGGGGAGAAATTGACCGCAGCAATGGCAACAGGGCTCTTCGACATCCTGGAGCAATCCAAAGTGGCCCTCCAAGAGTTGAATGTTGATCTCGGCGTGTCCGTCGGATCCCCTTTCCATGAGCGGCTTTTCACCGCTGTCAGCGAGACCGTTCGTACTCTGCGCATTTGCTCCTCGTTTGCTTCCAAATCATTGGAACTCGAAGCCCTCCTTGACCAGCTCAGTTATGAGGACAATTCACAGGTGCTGTTTCCTATGCTGCACGAACTGAAGTTGGTTGCCGACAAAGGTGTTTCCGATGCTCTGTTCCGGGGCCCTGTCCTCAATGCGATGGAGAGGCTTATCGCATCGCGCTGGGAAGCAAGAGCCAAGGTGGACTTTCCGAGATTACAGAAACTCTATCTTCAAAGGAGTCAGATATTAGACGACTATGAAGAAGAGGCCTACATCAGCCCGGTGATTGGTTCATCTCTCGCTCTGGCGCTGTTGAAATATAGATTGGAGGGCTTGGACGTAGAGTGGTTGGATATATACTACTATCCTGCCATGGACCTGACCGTTGATGTCTTGGAAAAGACGCGTAGTTATGTGCCAGCGGTACTGTGAAGTACTGGTGAAGTACGATAATACACCGTGTCCCTAAGAACGTAGCGTCAACTTTAATTTTCATGGATGTTCTATATAGATTTCGGACCGACCTGTTCCGACCGTCACGATCTACATTTTCGCGAGAACACAGGCGCAGACTGCTCGGTCAACCAGCTTTGACATTGGGCTAGGGTATGCTAAGCCGATGTCGCTGTCGACTGCAGCTACACCATATCTATAGCAGGGATGAGAGAGGGATACACATGGGACCCCGAGAGTATGGGCATTGGTTGAGGTGCGTTGACGCTGCAATTACTCATTTCATACTGGATAGGACCATAGAACCGAGCCGCAATTCAAAACGAGGAAACATACCTCGTTCAAAGTGCGCACCGCGCGCCTTCGGCGACGAGACACCAACGCAATCAATGACACGGACTACCTACCAGGGCGCAGCCCATTGCTATTGGATCCCTCGTCGTGGGAAGCGACAAAGACCCGACGTGCAGCCATCCGAGCGACATTTATGCATTATCCGGAGCCAGACGCTTCCTCGTGGATCTCTGTATCAGGCGAAATACTAAACCAGTGGATGTCGGACAGGGGATGGTCGAAAGGCGACATTCGGATCGTCGCGGCGGGGCTGATTCACGACTGTCTGCGGGAGCATACAGTAGCAATGCAATCTGAGGCCCAGATCACACGCGTGCACGACCTTCCGCCCAATTTCCACGCCCTCCGCGCGTACGGCGTTCTTGCGGCATTACACACCATCCAATGTCCACGCTCAATGAAACGCCGCACGCACAAACTGTTGTTTCATGCGCTGCTCTCACACAAAACAGAATACAACAATTCTCCCCGACAACAAACGTTTAGTGGCGTCATTCGCGCACATCGCGTTCGAGATGAACACATGCGCAAGGCAATCAGCGTCGGCCCTTGGGATGCAGCTGACGCGGAGAACTTGGCCTGGCGACTGATACAAGTAGGAGAAGAGTACACCGCAACGCTAGTCTTGGCGCATGCTCTCCAGGCAGTGGAGGAGGATACGCGGCCTCAACTACAACATACCTTTGACCGCATAGTCAAGATACTGGCAGAGAAGGCCTGGGGAGATGCCGATAGTCACGACGGTCAGCGTCGTCCACCCAAACATGAGGATGACGAGAGTAGGTTCCATCGTGTCGCGGCGAGTACCCGCCAGCAGATATGTCAGCAGTCCTTGTGCCATCTCGCGACGATGTTATATACGCGATCATTTCCCAATGGATGGGACACCAGTCGTCTAATCCACCACATGTTCAGGCTGAGGGTGAGAAAGGACAGGATGTGGGTTCCATTATTGGGAAACGGTCTGATGCCATGGGAGAAGGGAGGCCAACCGGCTGAGGTGTTCAAGGAGGAGGAGAATCAAGACCGGGAAGACGAGGAGGAGGAACCCGGCATGGTACACAGAGCGATAGGCATGCACATGCACGTCGTGCTGAGCTATCTTGCGCGCCGTCTCCCGAAGAGTCAGCTCGTCGAAAACTCGTATCTTTCCCTCGTTATTGGTCTTCTCAAGACGCGTCCGGATCCTATCCTGGCCGAACGTGCATGGAGGGCGTGTCTGACGCGGTGTTTGCCTCCCACAAACACCAATCTCATGAATACGTGGATTCAACACGTGCAAGCCCATCTACTCACAACTGATGTCGCTGAACGCTTTGCGCGGATTGTACAGAGGGCAGCGTTCTTGGTGAAGGAGATTGAAGAAAGCCAGCACCCGAAAAGACACGTTACCGCGAGGGAGGGAAATAGAGGAGTGTTCATGCCTTATTCTCCTTCGTTCAAGCATAAAGGTCCCGCAGGAACGGAAGAGTTTGACGATAAAGCAGGAGGCCGCGACACAGTTTCTGCTACTTTGGACCGGGTCTTGGGTGCCATCTGGAGGGGTGGAGGCGATGGAAAAACAGCGCAGGAGAGAAAGCGAGAGAGGCGGAGGATGACGCGAGAACAACCTCACTCCTCTTCATGACCGAGATCCATGTAGCATTGTGCATTCAACCGCGCCAAAGCCATTAACATACCAGCAGGTTTTGGTGTACTCGACCCTTCAAGCACTCATCAAGATTTTCAGCATCGCAGTACTCTTCCGGCCTGATCTTATGATCGAATTAGTTCTCCCGGCGTTCATTGCCTAAATCAGCTTTGCCTCCGTCATTTCTGTCTCTTTCTGCCATGATGGCTTCATCCCTAGACTGCCACCATCAGATATCGCTTGACGTACACGTCTGGTGTACCTGTGTCGGTCGTGGCACGTATGATTATCTAGATTATGTATAGGGTCAGGCGCGAGAATGGTGATCAAGATGAAGTTGATATCTTACTTCCGCATATCGATACAAGGGCGGTCCGCTACCCTCGAGGCATATATTCACCATGTTGAGTGAATATATTGCTTGTGGGAAGAATAACTGGTGTGTGGTCTCGCCGCCTCAGTTCAGTCTTATTCGGCTCATTGCCCAGTATTATCTCTCAGAGTCCTAAAGGTCATGCATGTAATCGTTATAAATGGTCTGATCGTTGAACAGAGTCAACGATTACTTAAAGCCACATCGTCGCACCATAGCATTATGTAGTTGAGTGGGTTTAATAGTCTCCTGATAGGGGTCGCATGATTTAGAGCGGTAGCGGTCAAAAGCCTTGAACCATGACTGGACAAGCAAATTTGTTCACTGTACATGACTAGCTAGCACTCAAGCCTTGATCAACTGGACAGCTCCTTCAGTACCAGCAATTCGCTCTAGTCGGAACCAGTCGTATTTCGAGTACAGCACCCGACAACTGACATCCTGGCTTTCAACGCCCTCGTCCAAAAAAGGGTATGACAACAGCTCAGCGTAGAACTGATGATGATCTGGAGGGCCGTAGAAGACGAGATTACGAATTCCACGGATTTTATACCTGTCAACAAGGATCAGACGAAATCAGAGGACAAGATGAAGTGCGCATACCGCTTGAAGAAGTGGAAACGTTCACTGATTAGTAGGAACGATTTTTGGCCGCTGAAGAAGGCTTGTCGGGCGCGTGATATATCTTGATTTGTGGAGTACCTGTGGCGCATGGTGAATAGAGTCCATGTCTTCGTGATAGAATATCTTACTCTGAAAGAACGGTGAACGAAAGTCCGTTCTGCTTTCGGAAGTAATTGTGAATGCGTATGAAGTCAAAGGATGAGGGGATGAAAATGGCTGTGTTGACGCTCTGCACGGCAGATTTGAGAATGGCTGGAAGAGTCTAATCGCGTATCTCAGGAATGATCTTCCTGGTAGACTAGACAGACATACCTGCGTGGTAAAGTGATGAAAACGCTTTTCTGGTTCGTCAACTGGATTGCCGCAATCGAATTTAACGAAGTCTTGATGTAGGCCCTCGGGCACTTGTATGGGAGACCAGCGCTTCTCAAGGCGTATTTTTCCTGAAACGTTCTTGAGGTTGTTGAACAATGAGCGAGTCTCCGGAGTTTCGAAGGCGGACAATAGTATTGATTGCCGCAGATATTGTGCGCTGCCTTGAGCGTCAATTCCGAAAGGTATGCGTTTGGGAGAAAGGACTTACTGCCCATCTAGGTACCACGGTTTTATCCGCGAAAAGTCTGCATCGTGGGACTCCTTCGGTAATTTGTTCAGATGGGAGAAAACAAACTATTAATTGAAGGTCAGACGGTAAACGAAACGAATGAAAGTATCTCACGTTGACGTGTTCCCAGTTTTGCATCGTTAGGGTGTCGAGTTGATCGACAATGACCATTTCTATCGATGATAGGTAATCCGCATTCCTAAGCGATAATATCAGCGAGCGTGTCGTGACAACAACATTACTGCATACTTTTCCTTCTGGATAGATTGACGGAGCCCAAGGGGGCTAGCCATAATGATGTCGCACCCATAGAACTCTGTGAACATCTTGACGCTTTTCCTCGTCAATTTGATACCCACTCGGAAACTGTCGTCGACGTTCCCTTTGAAAGTCTCGACATGGTCTCGGGGATAAGTGCCGGGCTCTGCTGCCAGAAGTTTATCGACTGCATCCTTGGGCAGACCATATTCTGAGACGAATCGAGCCTGGTTCTCAATCTGGAACGCGGGTGAAGGGGTATGCGATGTCAAGGCATTAAACCAGTCAAGGGCAGCGTTACGAAAGGGTAGAAGAATTAGGATAGAAGGCCGTGTGAAACCCTGGTCTTGCACGTCTTCAGGAGGAGGCGAATCCGGATCGTTCTTTGCAGCAGCAGTAAGACGTTCATTGGTTTTGATGACACGCCGGCGCTTCCTTCAGTTCAATGAGTGTTACGGTTGGAAAATGAGCGAAGCCAGCTAACTTGGTTACATGATTTAGAGCGTGAAGTGATACTGTCTCGCGGACGGCCCGTTTGCTCTCCCAAGGACTAGAAGACATGTATACGTCCGGATACTGAGACAACGTCTCCAGCAGATCATTTTGAAGAGGTGCATGTTCTGTAGACTAGTCAGATCGGAAGATGATCGAGCGGTGTACTCTACTAGATGATGACTTGTTTTGGCGCTCTTTGAATGGCGTATGCAGTCGTTCCAATACCTGTAGCACGTTTAAAACCGATTTCTCTGTAAAGCATGAACTGACCCCGTGAGTCTTAGACTGAGAGGGCCCCGCAGAAGAAGAGCCTTCAGGAACGAATTCCAAACAGGGTCCCAGCTTAGGTCTTGATGTTTTTGTGGATTTCCACTGGTGTTCGTCAACAGCTGTCCTGGATGATTCTGATAAACATAAAGGTGTGCAGCCAAAGTGGGTTTCGTATGGATCATCGGCTTTATCTGTAATAAACGGTTTGAATAGACTTGGTTTGCATAGACCGCAGCGAACCTTCTACTTGCGCCTCTGTATCATTGGCAGGTACAGGTGGCTCCTCCTGCATTTCCACAACCATGGACGCTGGCTCCGGAGTGTCCGTGGTTATTGAAACGGATTTGCGTCTGTTCAATTTTGGCGCTGGTCCCTGCGATAAACTCCATTTTCGGCGACCGTATTTTGTGGCAGAAACGTTCAAAAGCGTCAGCAACCGAGTCGTCGAGGTGTTCTCCATCAAGAAAGCAAATAATTTTTTGATCGCTTCATTCGAATTGCGTCAGCGATCGCGTGCACGTGACCATACGCGTTGATTGAATTTCGCCATGCGGCGCGCTCTTGCCTACTACCACCACCACTCATGCGAGTCCTTTGCGTCGCCGAAAAACCGTCTATATCCAAGTCAATTGCAAATATTCTGTCTGGAGGACGCTTTCAAACCGTATGCCTCTGTTACCGTGTTTAAATGCAGTCTCTTTGACACCATTCCCAGCGGTCGAGTCAAAACAAATACGTCAAGAATTATGACTTCGACTATGCGCCTACAAACGCTCAATATACCGTAACATGTGTCTCTGGCCACTTGACAAGTCATGACTTTTTCGACACCCATCGCAAGTGGTATTCCTGCGACGCGTTCGACTTGTTCGACGCTCCTGTCGAAGTCAAAATCTCCGATGAGTCCAAAACAATCGAGCGCAACATCATTGCAGAGACAAGGAGCGCCGATATGCTTATGATTTGGACGGATTGCGATAGAGAAGGAGAACATATTGGGTCTGAAATTGCTGCAATATGTCGAAGGGTCAAACGCAACATCGTCGTGAAGAGAGCCCGATTTAGTGCTATCATTGCTCAGTACGCTGTTATACATTTTGGTTGGATTCCTCTCATTCGTATCAGGCAAATCCACAACGCTGCCCAGAACCCAGTCAATCTCGATCAAGCCCAAGCGGATGCTGTGGAAGCTCGAACAATCCTCGATCTCAAAGTAGGCGCCGCCTTCACGCGCATGCAGACATTGGTATTGCAGCAACGTATACAGAAGATTGCAGACGAGAAGAGCGTCCTGTCATACGGACCATGCCAATTTCCTACCCTTGGCTTTGTTGTCGCACGTTATAACGACGTCAAGACATTCAGACCAGAATCCTTCTGGTACATATACCTCGCTCTCCCCCGACCGTCCTCTTCGCAAGGTAACGAAGAGACCAAGTTCACCTGGCGTAGAGGTCACCTCTTCTCGTACGACGAGGCCTCTACGCTCTACGAAATGGTCTTAGATGCCGAAACAGCTCGAGTAACAAAGGTGTCAAAAAAGGAAACCAAAAAATGGTCAGTGTATTTTGTTATGCTGCAGTCTTCGGCTAATCATCTTCCAGGAAACCTTTACCTCTTACGACGGTCGAGCTTCAAAAGGCGGGATCACGCATACTGAAACTGGCCCCAAAGAAGATTCTCGATGTATGTTCAACACAATGTTCCATGCATGTACTAAGAACTGCTCAGATCGCCGAGAAGCTCTACCAGCAGGGATTTCTTTCCTATCCGCGTACTGAAACGGATCAGTTCGATCCACAATTCGACTTCATGAGCTTAGTTGGGAAGCAGAAGGCTGATAACGCATGGGGAGGCTTCGCAGCATCGTGTGTCATCTTATCTAGATTTTTCTAACGTTCGTAGTTGACGTCTTCAAGGTTAGAAACTGGCGATTTCCAGCGACCGCGCCAAGGGAAGAACAACGATAAAGCGCATCCACCCATTCATCCTACCGCACATGCAGGCAACCTGGCTGGCGACGAGAAGCGTGTCTACGAGTTCATCACTCGACGCTTCCTTGCATGTTGCTCCAAAGATGCCAAAGGTTGGCAAACCACGGTCGACATAACGTATGGAGGGGAAGAGTTCTACGCAACAGGTGAGCTTTTCACAGAACATCCGCATTTTTTCTCTAACACCTCTATCAGGTTTGACCGTCTTGGAAAAGAACTATCTTCTCGTCTATCCGTACGACAAGTGGTCTGATAATTACATACCCGATTTTCAAGAAGGAGAAGAATTTCCTCCCTCCATCTGTGAACTCAGAGAGGGAGAGACATCTAAACCGAACCTGCTCACTGAGGCGGATCTGGTCTCACTCATGGACAAGAATGGCATAGGTGCGTTTTTAAGTTGTCATATTGCGATGTCTCCAATTTGGTACAGGAACCGACGCAACTATTGCGCAACATATCGAGACCATTATTACCCGCAACTATGTTATCGAATACTATGAAGGCAACACCAAGTACCTTTTGCCGTCGACACTAGGGATAGGTCTTATAGAAGGCTATAGTCAGATCGGGTTCGACAAAAGCTTAGACAAGCCTCATCTGCGTCGCGAGGTTTGTCTCGTCTTGTCCATTGCATTTTCGATAGTTCATCATCGATTTTTAGACCGAACGACGAATGGTCCAAGTTTGTGATGGACACACAACGAAGCATGACATGATGGCTCAGAGCCTGGAGCAGTACAAGCAGATGTTTATCATTGCTCGACAGGAGTTTGACAAGGTGATACAGAGCGTTCAAACTCAACTGCGCCAGGAGGGTGAGGCTAACGCAGGGGCGGGTGGGGGTGGAGCTGGCGGCGGCGGGGGTCAAGGCGGTGATGCTGGCGGCGGAGGCGGTGTTGGAAGAGGCGCTGGCGGGGGTGCTGGTGGAAGAGGCGCTGGCGGAGGTGGGGTGGTAGAGGCGCTGGTGGTGGTGGAAGAGGAGGTGGCGCTGGCGGCAGCGGAGGAGGCGGATCTAGAAGTGGGCCAGGTTCTCGCATAGGTAGAGCCTCGCCCGATATCGATGATGACGATTTGGAAGGTATAGGTGTCACCTATCGCGAAATCGCATGCTGAACATATTCATAGAATTCACATTACATCCTCCACCAAGTAGAGCGCCAAAGCCTCCTTCAAAAAAGCCTCCGCCGAAGCCCCCCTCAACACGTCCATCAGCATCTACTGCTCAATCATCGAGCAGTCGACCCGCTCCCCCATCAAGTAGCGGCAATGAACCCCAATGCGACTGTAATACGCCTGCGGTTCAGAAAACTGTCACCAAGGAATCTGCGAGTCAGGGGAAACGCTTCTGGACGTGTCCTCAGCAGCCGGGTTGCAACTTCTTTCAATGGGTTGACCTAGCAAATCCTGGGACCTCGTCGATTGCTGTACCAGCGAAGCGAACGTACTCAAACGTTTGTATTTACATCTCATCCACCAACAACAACTGACGATATAGTGTAGAGACAAACCACCAATGAGGCAGGCAGACGTTGTGGTTGCGACCTTACCGCAGTAAGTCTTACTGTGGTCAAGGAGGGACCGAACAAGGGACGGACGTTTTGGAAATGCCCAAATTCTGATGCAGCTAAATGCGGCTTTTTTGAATGGGACGACGAGCCGCCACGCCAGGGTAGCCGGAGCGGCGGCGGCTCAGGTGGCAGTGGCGGTGGCGGTGGCGGTGGCGGTAATCCTGGACCGTCAGTAACTTGTTACAAGGTTTGTCTGCTCCATAGGGTGTGATTTAGGTTGACTTTGAGTCTCCATGTAGTGCAACGAACCTGGGCACTGGGCTAACTGTATGGGTCTCAACTATGAACTAAACTATCTTCATTAACAACTTCTTTAGCGTGTCCGAACGAAGGAGCTTCCGACAATAAGCGAACCCGCAGCTTTGGTTCAGCGGCCGGTAATACTGCGAAAACGGGATCTGGCGGAACAGGTGGATGCTTTAAGTGTGGGGAAGAGGGACATTGGAGTAACGGTACGTTGACTTAGTTTGTATGTTCCGCGAAAGCCGGCCGACTCTTTCAGCATGTCCAAACGACGGTGGTGGTGGTGGTGGTAGCGGCCGTGGAGCATCTTTCGAAGCTAAGGGATCTCGAACTGCGAATGGGGGAGGTGGTAAGAGTGGTAGTTGTTTCAAGTGTGGCGAAGAAGGTCATTGGAGTTCAGGAATGATATTTATGTCATCAGAGGCTTTGGCGTAACTGACTTGAATTTTAGACTGTCCAAACGAGGGTGGCGCGGGTGGCGGCTCTGCAACCTCTTCAAGGGGTCGCGCCTCAAGTAGAGGTCGGGGACGTGGGTCCCGAGGTGGATCAAGAGGGAAACGAGGGAAGGGTCCTGCGAAATCCAAGTCCGGGGCATATGGGGCTCCTCAAGGGTTTTTCTAACTTATCATTATCGGGATTCACTGTATACTAGTCATATTTCTGTTTATCGAGCGTGGACATGAAGCATGGGTGCCAACTGTCAGGTTCTAACCATTCCCTTCTTGTGAGCTTGCCTTGGAAAAGTGCGAACGATCGATAGCTTTTCAAGACGAATCTGGACACAATAGAAGCTCTTGTTTTGAATGAGTAGAACTTGTACCGCATCCGAGTGCAGTGTTGGGCTCCAATTGCTGTATTCCCTCCATTAGTGGTCCTTTCCTTGATTGTAGCCTGGTAGTGGCGCAAACATGATACTTTCTGTGTCGCCAAAGCCTCAAGAAAGTCAATCAGGAATGTTTCGTCCTACAGACGTCCCCCAGATACCAATAATACAAAATATGCTACACCAAGAAATATGCGTTACATTATTTACCATTATACCCAAGACTATGTGCCCTCACGCGGAAGGACTTCACCTTTGCTAATGTCGGTCCAATAAACTGATCTATATTTGCCGCCACCCGATTCGCACTCTCCTTCGTCAAGGCTTCAAGTTGTGTCTCCAATGTCGCCACAAGTGGCATAACCTCATTCAGCTCACTCTCCGCCAGAGTCTTCAAGACTGGATCCAGGAGCTGCAGCGGCGGCTGTTCCTTCAAGGACTCCAGACTCGACACTTGCAAGGAGAGGTGTGCGATGTTTTGCCTCCGCTCCTTCTCAGCTTCTTCCAAAACCAGCACCCTCTTCTCCACCTGAGAAAATATCATTAATACCAAGTAAAGATGAATGAAGAAGGTAAAGAGACATGCCTCTTCCTTCATCGTCTTAAGCTCGTCGCGTTCAGCTTGAGATTTGCTCAACGACTCCCGCGATGCATCAGTCGTTGCGCGAACTTGCTTGAGCTCTGATTCGACATACAGAAGCGCTCCTTCACTGTTCGCCAGCTGCACAGAGAGCGAATCCTTGTCAAACGCGCGCGGCGGCCTGTCCAGGCGTAAACCCTCCAATCGGTCACTCAGAGTGATAGCGTCCTCAAAGTATTCGTCCGCTCCCTTGAATTGATCGTCCTCAAAGTATCGACTCAACTCTCGGTAGTGGTCGACGAGACCGTGTAACCGGCGAATTATATAGGGAAACGAGGGATCCTCGGGCCAGGGGTCGAACACCAAGGAGGATAAGACATCCCGAGAGGCAGAGTCCCTCTGTTTTGTCAGCACAAGCGCGCGCGCCTCCTTCTCTGCCTCCAGCATCTTTACTACCCATTTTTGCACCGTTTCCATAAACCCCTGAACCGCTTGAGCATTCTGCTCGAAGACTTCCTCTGGGATGTCGTCCGTAACAATTTCAGGGAGGGAGTTGAGTAATGCTTCCTTCTCTTCAATCTTGCGATCGAGAGAAGTCACTGCCTCCGAAAGCTCCCTGTCTTTTTCACCGACCACATCGTCGTCGACGCCCTGGGTCATCTGAACGGAAAGGTATACTTTTTCTTGCCGCCAATGCTCGTATCGCTCTTGAGCTTCTTCTCGATCACTGACAAGTCTCAGTAGACGAAGAAAGGTCCTAGAAAATGTATAATAAGAATACGAACGTAACACTGGGTAAAGATGAAGTACTTGATCCATTGGAGATGAATATCTTGTGGATTTGTCGGTATGGTGGACACGGTACTGGTCGAATTATCGGACCCAGTATGAGATGGTGATCGCTGTCGATTGGTGTCCTGGACACGCGTTGGGATTGGACTGTCGGTGTTCTCAGGAAGATTAGAGGACGGCTTCCTGTGAGGTAGCGATGGTTTGCTGCCCACTGCATGAGAAGACGGATTGCAGTCCACCTCCTTGCCTTTCCCTTTATCGACAGTGGAAGGTGCTATTGAGTCGATCTGCATGTGCTCGACCGTCGCGGTAGACCAACTGGGGGCGTTCAAGGTGGAAGTGGATGCCTTAGGTTGACCCCATGAACTGTCATGCGAAGAATCTCCCCAAGAAACGCCATTTGCTGGTGTTGGAGGGGCTCCCCATGAGCTGTCGTTTATCGACGACGAAGGGCCTCCCCACGAGGTATCCATCGATGATGAGGCTGCCTGTGATGTATTTTTTGCGGACGATGAGGAAGAAGTAGTTGGGCCCCACGGAGAAGTGTCTTTCGAAGATGAGGCTCCCCAACGACTGTCGCTTGTGGATGTAGTAGGAGCAGGATCGACATCCATTGAATTGTCCGTAGAGTTGGTCCCCCAGGTCGCGTCAGCCTTTCCCCAGGTCGCGCCATTGGTTCCCCACGTCGACGCGCTCGAACCCCACCCTCCTTCACCGTTCTCCCAGGGATTGCATTATCACTGCTGATGCTAGCGGCTGGGTCCCATAAAGCACTCGTAGAACCCCAAGATGGTCGACTGGTATCGGATGTAGTGTCTTTCTTGCTTGTGGTGGACGATGCCGGACTTTGTGATCCAATAGTAGGCTGCACAAAGTCAAATGCCGTCAAGTTGTCATGTGCTGGGGGCTCTCTTGAATGCGAAGAGGTACGGACCGAACCGCCTCTGCCGTCGCGTCCACGGCCGCGAAGATTGAACGACGATTGGCCGATTCGAGCAGGGGGGCGAGGCTGGTCAGACTGAGTGAGCTATATTATCCAGACGGTGGCGAACAATGTACTTCTGCGAGTTTTCCGCGTCTTGCCTGGTTCCACTCTGGCTCTCCAGGATGAACAAAGTCACATCCAGCCCGACAGCCTACACCAGGTCTTTTACTCCCATCATCATTGTACCACTGCGATGCAGTTGATATCAATGGTAAAACAGCAGTTGTTCTGTAAACATACCATACACTTGCACATACGGCCATATTGAAACGACATGACGCAACAAAAGAGAGATGCGGAGGATCGGCCCGTACTTACTTCTGCTTCTGCTCATCATGAACATCAGAGTAGCACGCATAGATGGTCAGCAATAATCCCATCCTTTCCTGTATTGGTTTTGAATCTGCGCCACAGATACCATGGGAATGCAGGCTTGCAATCTCCAGAACCTTCCCGAAAACTATACCATGAAATACTGTCCGTTTCCCCAGTTCCCCATCCTTCAATGTTGTTGATTCCCGGTTTCTCAGACTTGTACCACCTTTTGACTTGGCCCACACTGTCGTATGTAGCCGAGGACAGCAATGGACGGATAGTGGGCTACATTCTCGCCAAAATGTCACGCTCTCAATGCTGCTTTTGATCACGTAGACTGACGCGCTTTAAACAGGGAGGAAGACCTGCCTGAAGGCGAAAGGCCCCATGGGCACGTCACTTCAATATCTGTCCTGCGTTCTTACAGACGACTAGGAATCGCCAAAAAGCTGATGGTACAATCTCGTATGTCTTTCATCCGAGTTAAATCATCATCTTATGCCTGTCGCAGAAGAAGCCATGGCAGCTATGTATAGAGCTGATTATGTTTCGCTGCATGTACGCAAATCAAACCGGGCAGCTCTAGGTCTGTACAGAGACACCCTTGGATTCACTGTCAAGGACATAGAAAAGAAATATTGTCAGTACCGTTGAATTCCGTCGTCCTCTTCAGATACTGACTGTCAATCAAAGACGCCGATGGGGAGGACGCGTACGCTATGCATCTATCCTTCGCGTCATGATAGCGCAGAGAAAGTACAATTACGGTTACACAAAATACATTCATAAACTTACATTACATCCGTGGATAGTGTCATGATGATGATGCCAGCGTTTCTTCCTCGTTCTTCCTGCCCTCCTCTTCCAATGTCGCGTCGATGGTATTGGGATCTTCGAAGATTCCCCGCCCCAACATCACTGCTTCCCGAATGACTTTGACAGTCTCCAGCCCAAGCTCGTAGTATCCATCATTAGTCTTGGCACTGAACATGCCAGTATGCGCTTGCAGCTCATCCGGCGCTATGCCATTCTTTGCAGGCACGAAATTATTCGCAGACCGAGCGTTACGTTTGGGCAATACCACAAATGTCCGTGCATTGCTGTTCATCAAGGGCACAGGTGGAAGATAAGTGTAGAATCTATTATCATGGTTAATATCAAGTGATTTCGAACAAGGGCGAGACACCCACACTCTGAACACAACACCCTCCTGATCCTCAATATCGAGCAGGTCGTCAACGCGCTTGTTAAGAGCGGCTTCATCCCATAGGTTTCGCACATACTTCATGTGATCCGTCGCCCAGGTATACCCTACTCCGAGGTCCTCACGCTTGTAGTACGCACCGCCGGCAGCAGCACCAGCCAGCACTGCACCGCCAACAGCATATGCTGCGGGAGCCCACTTACCCCATCCCGTAGCCGGAGCAGAAGTCGTAGCTTCGGGAGCGGGTGTCGTAGCCTTCTTTGCACCAAAACCCGCAAACGATCCAAGCAGCGCACTGCCCATTGTCTTGGCAGCATTCGCGTATTCCGTCGCCCTTGTCGCCGTGTTCTTGAACACGTAGGGATGGAGGCCATAGTACTGTCAATTTGTGAGTACGTGGATGCTCCATGAAGCCAAGATGCATACTGGTGTATCGAACGCCAAACACCCAATGATCTTGGGCCATAACGGGGCCTTGGAGTCCGGTCGCGACTTGTAGAATTCGCGTAGAGTATCTGCGGCCAGGAGACCGCCCATACTGATGTCGGCGTCAGCATCCCGCATATGGGGAAATCAGAGTTAATGCACCTGTGTCCGCATAGCACGATCTTAGCGTTGCCTGCGCCGCCACCAGAGGCAACCTCGCGCTCGACAGCCAGAGTTGTGAGCCAGTCCGCAAAGCGCACGACAGCTTCATTCTGGGTGACGTCCGGTTCGTCTAGTTATTGGATGGCAACGAGAGATGCTCACTAGGTCCCCTTTTGTCTAGATATCATCAGTGGCTGCCAAGATGACAGATGCAAGCTATGCGCACCTCATAGACAGGAAAGACGATGGACTCAACGTTGCAGTGCGATATAGTATCCGCTAGAATGTGTTGAAGCCGCTGGGGAAATTCCAAGAATGTCTCGTCGTCGCCTTTGAATCCATGGATAAAAACAAGAATTAAAAGGTCGGAGACAGATGTGGTGAGGGCTTTCTCGTCGACCGCCGGCACATCATCGGGCGAGCTCATTCTTGTCGTGGCAGAAAGCAAGCGTCGTCAAGCCCGGAATTGTCTGATCGGAACACCGGACCGTGGATATACGCTGCTATTTTTGAATCCTTCATTGGATGGACAGTGCAGACTACCCTACAGCGAGATCCAATACAGATAGTGATACGTCCTCTTCATCTCCTACAACAATAGCACGTACCATTCTTCGCGAAATGAAGAAACGCGCAATATCATGCCGTAGCGCGTCTAGGCCCTCCTCCTTCCTCTGGCGCACCGCCAGAAAGAGCTGACATGGAATATCAGAAACAAAGAAATGAAATAAATGATTACGACAGCCTACCCAAGGCAATGGTGACGGCAACGATATAGATCCAGTACTTTTGGAGGAATGACTTTTCTTCAACTGGCTGACCTGTGGCTCCCGGTGTTTGCGAGGTGACTGGTGATATACCCCGAAGTTCAGGTCTGCATCCATTAGTAGTTTACTTTGATAAGCTCCAAGGATGGTACTTACAAAGGTGCTAGATGCGGTCGCTGGAAGGTAACGGTCGTATTTACGAACCCGGTCGGTGTCACGTTGGACGCAGGACAGGCGCCATCATGCGGTACGGACGAGACGAAATAATCCACAGCATATGGTTTAAATGGTTCAGATAACGATGTATGAAGTATGATATCCTCAACGCTGGCTAGTTGAAGGTGGCACTAGCTCCCAAGTAAGCTCTAGATGCAGCTTGACGGCAAGAGACCTAGAACATACATATTTAATGGAAGAATATTCCCATGAGCCCCCAGATTCTAGTGCCACCTGGTATAAGGCGCGATCGTCCGTACTGTACTCTGCAAGCGTCTGGGCGAATAGAGCAAAGTCGTCGCTCATCGACGAGGACGAGACGAATGAGGGTGACGAATCGAGTAGAACCTGGCCTCGGGGAACAAAGTCGCCAAATCCGACATCGGGGTGGAAGACGCGATGGTAAACGTCAAGGACAGCGCTGGCGTGTACGGTAGCGATGCCCGACGCGGCGAACAGAACGACAATCCAATGCATTGACGGGAGGACGAAAGGTGTACACGTGATTGCCACGTTCTAGACGCGATCGAAGAACTTGGACCCTCAACGACGACTGGCCAATCAGCGCCACATGCGGTGGTCCAAAAGGGCTTTTGAGGGGACAAAATGTCTTGGTGATCCTGCGCGGATGCAGACAACTGGCCAATGAGCTCAGACAACTCAATTGAGCTAAAATGATGTCCTAAAGTGCCTAGGAGCCCTGTCTGGGCCGTCACGGATTCCCCTATGACCGGCATACACTGATACACACCACCAGTCCAGAGCGCCTCCAGCACGATGGATTTGACTAGTCTGCCGCCCAATTTCCTGCCGAATCAAAATCTGACGCCGTCTAGTCTTTCGTATGCCTTATATACTCCGCCTCCACCTCCACAGCAGCCCTCCATGACACACTCTACCCCGATGTCTGAAATTGTTCCTGTGCTGCGTCCTTCTGTAAACAATCTTGACTCTCTAGTCAGCTTTTACCAGCAGGAGCGCATGTGGATTTACAGGACTAGAGTCGAATTACAGGATGCTGAAGATGAGGATTCCCCGCCGCCTCCGAACTCCCCTCCATCCCCCTCTGTTTCCCATGAACCTCCGATACGCCCTTCGCGTAGATCTTCATCCCCAACGCGGTGGACAAGACGTAAGAAGGACCTCAAACTAAATCCTTCTTCGTCTCGACGAAGTCTGCGACGAGCATGGATGCCGCGCACAATCCTGCTATACGCGTGCTCGACATGTATGAATCCATCATGCAGTCCCGCATGGAGAGTTGCCAGCGTATTAATAGACTCATTCGGAACGCGAACAGAACGCATGTGTCTCGCGTGCCAAAGTACGTCTTTGTCACTTTATTCGATGGACGATATGTTCTAACCCTCCTAATAGGCGTTCACACTACACAGAACGTCGTACCTCAGATTACTCGAGTGATGAGTATCAATAGCGTAGCGGGTTGTTTTCTGCCATTCACCTGCATCATCGTCATCTTCTTAGCATCGACATCATCGCACATTGTAAGCGCGTCGCATTGTTCTATAGGCTTTGGCTCACTGGTCTTAGTGTGTATACCCATAGCACGCCTACATTGTTCACTAGCTAGCGCCACAGTCAAGTTCAAGTCTCTCTCTCTACGTCATACACGGGTTATCATTCCTACCTACTGTTTCTTCCTATCAGCGGTGACCTGGGCACGTCATTTAATCATACATACTACTTATCGTTGCCCATTGTTTATCGCGTGTAGCACTACATTTGTATTCTTCATGTACTAGTCGCACGGAAACCGGAATCTGTATTTTTCTGGAACTATGTGTTTATGGATCTGTATATGTACATGCATTCGTCATGGATATGGACAAGGTATGGACCTCTGGTTCGTCGGCTTTCTCGGTAGCCTGGCCAGGTCCAGAAAGGAATGTCGACTTCAACGAATACAACAGTTGAGCGGGCCAAGAGCTAAATTTGCTACGATGAAACATATTTATAAACAGTATGTACGACATAGCCTGAAGCTCACCTGATTTGCAGGCCTCCGCAGGTTTGACGTGCGTCCGCCGTGCCATCCACTGCGCGGTATCCTCGTTCCCGTCTCGATGTGACTCTAGACTCCGACTCGTGTCCTCGACCTCGCTTTGAGCCACGACTTGTCTTATAAGGACTATCTTCATTCAATGAGTCATGGACGATAAGCCAGAACCGTCACTAAGACTTGCAATGAGTTACGAACCGAACCTCAGATTGAGCGTCTTCAAGAATATACGATATCCTTGTACGGGCCCAGGGTCCTTCAGTGTCACCAGCTATTCTGTCAGCTCCGCCGCTCCGCAAGTAGGTCGCTAGCAGCCCATAGTATTATTGCGCCACTGCGGAACGCAGTGTTTCCACGACTGCGAGTTTGCCTTTATGACTAGGCTCTGATAGAGCCGAGTAGAGCTTCTTGACAACGCAGCGGCGCTGCGGAAATCAAACACTACGATGTCATTCCCGATATTTGGGCGAGCTATGAGGCCCTTACTGTAAAGGCGAGACGTTGCGTCACCATGCTTGCGTCAAAGTAAGTCCGTGAGTGTGGCGTGTGGCGTAGACGTTGATCAGAACTTCGCCAATGCTTAGGGATCGCTTAGTACTAGTGGCTGACATATCTGACATATCGGACGATACGTAGCGAGCCACGGAGGAAGGAGACCTCGTGTAGTATCTACCTTTGAGTCAGTGATATTGTAGGTGCCAAGCAAAACTATGACTTTCTTATACGTCCTTGTTAGAGACACAAAGAGAATAGATCAACGGAAATGTATACATACAGTGCAGGTAAAATAAATAAGCTAAGCAGCAATAAGAGCATGTAAGTTGTAGATCTCTTTGCGTACAATGTAATATACCTCCGACACGTTTCCCTCCATCTCAACTTTACCTTGACCGGTCTTTCGAACAGCAACGGACTGTTCTAACAAGTCGACAGTACCTCTCTTCCCACAAATGAGAACACCTTCTCCTACAAGCTCCGCTTGGATGCCAATATCGACCAATTTTTTCTTGAGCGCAGTCAACTTCAGTTCGCCAATCATGGTCGAACTAGGTAACGGAACGGCTGGACGTAATCCAAGATTGCGAAGCTCTGATGAAGGCATTTCCTGGTCCTGAGATTCCTCGACCTTGACGGGTTTGGTATGATTTGCAAAAGTCTCGAGAGTAGGAATTGTCGATGTGGCATGGGCTACTATCTTGCCAGTCAGGTACCCAACTTCGTTGTCTTCGAACTAATGCGATGTTGGTTCATATTGTAATGAAGGGCTTAATGGATTTGACTCACCCGTGACATGCGCATGGAGGCCAACAGCTCGTCGCTGATAGATATCGAGAAACTGTTGATCTGTTGACCGATTTGCACTGTTTCTAGAGAGGCAGGAGAATATATGTCTTTCGTCATCGTGCGTATTCCAGCGCAGCTCTCGATGAGGACATCCGTGTCTTTGGCAGAAGCATGGATAAGTATCTACGAAGTTATCAGTTAGGTGCGAACATCAGACGTCGCGCGCGATTTACCAGTTTTCTGGGATCTACTTTGGGAACAATCGTCTTGACCGCACGCCCATCATTGAGGCCTTCCATGTCGACGAACAGTAGCCGGCATGCGAGCTGTACCTCGACCTGAGCCGTGACGAACTTGGACGGCGGCTCCTGGATGGCTTTCTGTGCAAGGTTCAATTTCCAAATGAAGGATTACGATGGTAATACCTTTGCATCTTCTTCGGCCTGCCGCTTTCGGTAGTCCTTCAGTTCGTCGCTTTCTGCCTGTTCTTCTAAAATCTTTCCTTTCTGCATCCACATGGAAACATCGATGATCTCTCCATATTCATCGACCTTTCGCTTTTTTTCAACGTACGGGAAGGTTCTGAATCTCTGTGACTGCCCTCCGAGGGTCTTGAAGAAGGATGTAGCCTTCGATACATTACCTTTCAGATAAATATCGAATGATAGCAGCTTCGTGGTGACACCATCGTCCATGTTCCAGTCTGTGTCGCCTTTGTTACCGCGACGACCTCCGCCGAAATCGTCGTCTTCTCCGTCCATGAGCTCGCGGCTAACTTCGTCTTCTGAATCAGAGTCGGATTCGCTGTCGCCTTCATCGGCTTCCAACATTGGCTGATCGCGAGCTTGCGCCACTTTCTTCTTATCAGCTTCTCGTTTTGCTTCTTCCTGTCTTTGGAGATACACTTCAAGCTCTGCGCCTTGTAAAGGTACTTTGGAGTTCATCTATTTTGAGGATTCAGCCAAGCAGCATCAGGAGCGAGGCCATCAGTACCTTCAGCGTCATAACGCCATCCATCATGACGTTTCTCCCTATTTTGCCTTGATCCCACTTATCCTCCGGTCGTTGCGCGTCGTTCCATTTGTCGAAAAGAACGCGGCCAAGAGAACCCTCTTCACCTCGTCCTGTCAATAAGACGACGTTGTCAGGGACCGCGGCAAAATCACAAAAGAGATGCCGCGACGGTCCATGAGAAAGGGAAGCCGGAACCGCGAGGATTAACTTGGGATCTTTAGAAGAATATTTTTGGATCAGGGACTGGGGATTTGGGAAGAACTCGAGATGTCTATTGTCGAAATCAGTCCTGTGTGTAAAGCGAGAGCAAGAGACAGACTTGAATCTGAGAGCGAACGCTCCTAAGGCATCGTCGTCACCATCATCGTCTCCGGCACGCTTCCTTTTATTGTCATGTCTTCCACCTGTGCCCTCTTCACCCACGTCTTCTTTGCTCACGGTTCCTCCCAACCATTCCATCATACTTCGTACGAACGTCAGCATTTCGCTAGCGGAGCGCGAAAGGAAACATATGGGATATCGCAAGCGAGAGTAGTTCCAGTGTTGATCTAGAAGGACGAGGAGCTCAAGGACACGCGTACTTGAGTCGCAAGGTAACAAAAGAGAGAACCGAGAGGACAATGTGGCGGTAACCGCGTCTATCAGTGCAGCGTCGCGGTCCTTTCGGCGACTCATTATAACAGATGCTCGATCCGCGTCTGTTATCAAAAGGTCTGGTCGCGCTAAAGGTTCGAATATTCCACCGGCAGACCGCATAAGAACAGTGCCGTCGAGATGTCGTTCACGCATATGGTTCATGTTTACGGCGTAGATTATAGTTCCGGAAGATGGGGACCGTATTTTCCATATTGTGCCTCCGAGGGTGTGGCCAGCATTATACGGTGTTATAGTCAATCCCTGGCATTTCCCTTCGGGACATCGGTCAAACACAAACTATAGAACAGAAAACATGACTGACCTTGCAGGTGGGTTGGCTGAGAATAACGCAAGGTGTTAACAGAATCAAAGGCGTCGTGAACTTCCCTGGCCGTCGTGATGTAACGTCGTTTCGGAGCCGTATCGTCAGCAGCAGCAGCAGCCTCCGCTGCTTCGTCGACCTGTATGGCTTGGTCTTCACCGTCCTCGGATACAACTTTTCCCTCGTCACCGATGTCCTCTTCGTCTCGTCGGCCATCCACGTCTTCCATGGCAGCAATGCGCGCTACGGCCTGTACGGGCAGTGTCGTGTACGCCGGAGCCTTGAGTCCCCATCGCGAATAGGCATATGGATACAGTCCTGAATGGCAGAGGTCACCATGAGAGAGTAGTACGAGGTCAATGGTTGGCGCATATCTATTATTTTGTCAAAATGAAATGTTGTACAGTCGATAGAACGGTAATTACTCTCTCAAAGCCCGGCAATATTGCTCCCATGGTTGATCTTCCAAGTCCTGACCTTCTGGGGCCCAGTCTGGAGAGCCACAATCGAGAAGTATTCGGACGTCGTCGACCTGGAGAACGTATGCCAAAGGCGTCGTCCTCGTCGAACGCGCCGCACCTGATAATGGCGTAAAGGTGATCATGAAGGTTGACCAGGCCTGAAGTGAAGAGACAGCGCGCGTCTTTTGTTTGGCTTAACCTTCTAGTGCTAATCTACGATCTGAATCTTCCAATTCGTACTTCCTTCTTCTTCCAAGTTCCAGCTGACACAATAATAAGTAGTGGCGCAATGTTGATCGGCTTCTTTCTTGTTCTCGAGGCCGGGCATAGCTTGACGCCGCCACGAGGCCACGGGCTACGAGGACAATAAGCGGCCAATACACTCAAGATCCAGAGGGGAGCCGACATCGAAGTTCTCTTTGGCATCGACGTTTCACCGATGGCATCTTCGTGCGGGTAGTCATCTCCAGGGCCATCTGTTATTGTTCAATTAGGTATAATAATAACAATCGCAACAGCAGGTCTCTATTTCTCACCCACCCATCCTGTTCATTCCCATGCTGTCGCCCTCACCATTGACGACGATTACTGGTGTGCTGCTAGGAAGCACACTGCTTGCGGTTGCGCAGTCTCCCCCCAATTCATTCCCTCAAGTATATCCAAACCAACCTGCTGGTGACTACAGCCCGGAATGGCAAGATTGTATGTACGCTCAACCATATCCTTCTGTCTGTACCTAACGGAGCCGGTAGACTTTGAGGTCACTGACGCGTTGCCAAATATTACTGGCGTTTTTAACGACATTCCTCGTACGTTCGCTGGGAACATCCCTGTCCAACGCGCAAATCACCCAAACGACACGCTTTTCTTCTGGGCGGCCGAGAAGCAGAATGGATCACTGACGGACGCCAACAGCACAGAACCATGGGGCATTTGGTTGAATGGCGGACCAGGCTCGTCTAGTATGGCAGGATTCCTCTTTGAGGTGAGTATCGTAAGGCCGTATATGGGGACCTTACTCAAAGCTTCAATCAGAATGGCCCTTTCCGGCTTGGAGGAGACTATGGCATGACTACGAACAACTTCAGTTGGAATCGAATTGCTGACTACGTACGCCTATTCTCTCCATTCCTTATCATACAACACATTAAGAAATGTTAGGTATGGGTCGATCAGCCTGTGTATGTTCCTTTTCTTTCAACCCTGCTATGGAGTTTGCGCTGAACCATGTATTCAGAGGGACAGGCTTCTCAACTGCGGATACAGAAGGATACAGTCAGTATTTTGCGCCTTTTCGCGCAAGTCACTGAGTCGCTGCTTGCTCAAAGTCGCCGATGAGGACCAAATGGGAGAGGACTTTGTGCGTACTACACCAATGACTTATGATTCTTCGACTGAATAACACAGATGGGCTTTTTGGAAAACTTGTCAAAGTGTTTCCGGGCCTTGCAACGCGTCCGCTCTACTTGACTGGTGAAAGTTACGCGGGTGTCTACATTGTATGCTTATGCGCTCTTCGTGCAATTCGAAGCTCATGTATGACACATAGCCGTACATTACGAAAACATACTTCTCGATGGAATCTCCTCCCGTAAAGCTCGCAAAAATAGCGATCGGGGATGGCTCAATCGCATCTGGCCAAGTTTTCGAACTCTTGCCTGCAGTAATCAACCTATATCTGGAGATTCAACGGCGGTCTAATGATTGCTGTAGCTGACGGTCATAGAGACATATCCGCAGCTCATTGGCTACGATCCAGAGGTGTATCAATATTTCAAAGAACAGTAAGCCTTGCCTTTTGCATGTCTAACATGATTCTGACTTGTGTTCTGCTTCTAGGAGTCACCTTTGTGGATACGACGTGAATCTGACATATCCTCAGAACGGAATCATTCCCAGTGTCGAGCTTGTCCTTCCGTCTTCTCGTGATATAGGGTTTCTCTGCAAACATCCATACGAATGTTCGAATTTACAAATCGGATGCAAGCTAAATTACATCTCGCGTTATCGAGCGATGCGGGCAAGCGCTCCTTAGAAAGGCGACAAGTACATTCGGGCAGAGATCTAAGCCAGCGGGTGAATGGAAGTATCGATCCTTGGGTGAATATGTATTTTTGGTCTGCATATTATGGCGTACTAATCCGTTCAGTACGGGTGTCTGCTCTTAGACGAATTCATCGACTACGCGTTGAATTTCACGTATCCCTGGAGTAAGTCCTGTATCCTATAGTGTGACCTGTGCTCAAACCTTCTTCAGACGAAACTCTCGGCAATGGCTTCGATGTACGTCCTTGTCTCTCTATTAGAAAACATCATCGCAACAGTTGGACAGGTGTATGATATTCCGGATGCGCTGTTTCCCGAAGTTCCTATGGATGGAAACGTCTTCATGAATGGTTCATCATCTATGTTAAGCCGCGATCATAGGATCCTAATAATACCCTACAGACAACGCAACAAGAGCTGCGATTCACGCGCCAACCAGCAAAGACTGGGCATTGAATTTTGATTTTCCCTTTGGCCAATTGCGTCAGTCTATCACTCATACTGTGGCGCCATTTTACTAACCATTGGTTCGCAGAATATTCCGATCCTAGTGAGGAAATCTCAATTGGTTACTGATGACTCTGATCGCAAGTTTTGAACTAGGCCCCGAGTACGTCTTGACGCTTCATGTACGCACTTTCAATTGACATTATGCCGTAGACCCATGGTATTCTTGTCTGATTTGGCATCGAACGCAACCGCTCAGAATGTATCTGTCATCATTTATTCTGGTAACGATGATTCTCTCGTCTCCCATCGTGGTTCAGAAGGCGAGTGAATTGATTACATTGCACGCGCCAACTCACGACTCGCCATAATATTAGTTGCCATACAAGTTTGTCAGATCTGTCTTCCACATTCCGACTGACCCATCAACCACGCAGAACACAACCTTTGGGGGCGTGCAAGGCTTCACAAAAAAACCTTCCACTCCTTGGTACGACGACTCTGGAGCATTTGCGGGCATAGTTCACCAAGAAAGGAATTGGACCTATGTCCTTTTTAAGGGTGCTGGCCATCTGGTACCAGCGAAAGCTCCAAGCCCAGTGCGCATTACGTCGAGATTTTCCTGACCGCCTTATAAATCCAACACCAGGCGCTGACTTTCCTCCGGGAGTTCGTGTTCGGCAGTAACACGACTGGACTGGTGACTGGCGATAGCGTTATTGGCGGTGAAAACAAGACGCTAGCTGCAGACGTCCTGCCCGGCCAAGATGAGATATATTTCGGGTCTGTCTCAATCGAAGGGACGTATGTATTTCCCGAGGCCACCCGGGCTGCTTGGGCGTCGTTTATAGCAGAGGAAACTCAGGTGGCAGCGACTGATACTAGTGATACAGACGGAGCAAGCTCCAATCGTTGGCAAGAAGCTTTCGTTGTGGCGGTCGTGGCAGCACTGATTTGTAATTTTTGTTATTGAGTGTACATATGTACAGCTCTTGTATTTTCATGCTACAATTACATCGATTGAGAATATGTCCAATCGGACAAACCCTGCTGTATTCGGCACTCAGTTAGAAAAGGCCATGCCGGTGCCACATCTCGCAGAGCTCATGACGACGACCAACTCCGGGAAAGGGATCCTCCTTGGGCTTCCATCGAAATCGTACTAACATATCTATCTGCGAATGCATCATGATTTACAAAGCGCTGTGAGGAGCATTCATCGTCAAAATTGTGCCGCAATGGAGACTAAGTCAATAGCAGGCAGTATAGACCGTGAATGGGAAAACAGCCTTCGAAATTGAGGGCACAAGACTCGTCTTGTAAATACTTGATGGACGCCAAAAGTTCTTCGAATTTGTATTGGTCCTGGGTTGACGCTCGTCACCAATATTTAGGGCATCCCAATATTGTTCCAGTGTCTAGGTAGAGCTCGCCATCCTAACGAGCTTGCACAGCGAATCTAAAGGATTTCTGTACGAGAGAAGTACCAGCGCAGTCTTGGGGCCGGAGAAGAACTGCTTTCAACGAGACGGCAAAGAGGTTGGGTTTGGTGCAGAAATTTGAGACTAACCATCCTAGTTAGACTCTAGCGCAACGTATGCTTCGCCGAGAATGAATGATTGTTTGATGACGGCAGGAGGTAGGGATAAATGTTAGGGCTGTTTGAGCAACATCGATGCGGTCTGTGTAATCGATTACTGCGATTGCTGAACGCTGAGCCGGTTGAACTTTACAAGGGACACCAAACGCATCCATCCATAGGTACTTGCCAACCTTGAGTTTTTCTTAAAGAAAACAAAAATCAACACTCCGAGGCGACCGTCTCCACAGAAATTTAAATTGCTTAAAAACAAACTTACGCTAAACAAAGATTGCCGCAAAGAATGAAAGAAGATGAGAAAGAACTAAAACGTTAGAGCACTATACAAAACAGTCATGAAGAGCCATGAGGAGAAAGGGGTATGCGATGATTGAGGCATCTAGTATTCGCCTTCTTCCTCTGCGTCGGCAGAATCTGTGCCAACTTCTTCATAATCCTTTTCCAGGGCAGCAAGATCCTCCCGAGCCTCTGAAAATTCACCCTAGAGATAGACATGTCAGAAAGAGAATTACTCTAGAAAATGCGACACTTACTTCCTCCATACCCTCACCGACGTACCAGTGCACGAACGCACGTTTTGAGTACATAAGATCAAATTTGTAGTCAAGACGGTTCCAGGCAGCGGCGATGGCGGTGGTGCTACCACAAATCAGATGGAGTTGGGTAATGCAAGGAGTCACTCACTTGGACAACATGCAAAGACTGCGAGTGGTCTTTGCGAGGTCACCGCCAGGAACGTATGCGGAAGGCTCGTTGCAGACACCGAGCTGGAAGTGATGTTATTTCATGTTCCTCATGCAAAATAGACTTGGCTACCTTGAAGCCAGTAGGACACCAATCGACGAACTGGATAGTCCGCTTTGTCTTGATCGAGGCAACGGCGGCCGAGGTATCCTTAGGTACAACATCTCCACGGTACAGGAGCGCGCAAGCCACTATGCGACGTTAGTGAAGTCCAGAAATCGCTGAGGAGAGATCGTACTGTATTTGCCCTCCTTGGGGTCACACTTGACCATCTGGTTACCGCCTTCGAAGCAAGCGAAGGTCATCTCGGCAACCGAATTCTGCTCGTGGGTGGCTTTCTCGGCAGAGAGCAAAGGGGCATAGGTAGCGAGAGGGAAGTGAATACGGGGGAACCTAGGAACAAATTAGGAGAATATGACAATAATTGCTCGGCGGGTACATACGGAACCAAATTGGTCTGGAACTCGTTCAAGTCAACGTTCAACGAACCGTCGAAACGAAGCGAGGCAGTAATGGATGAGACAACCTGGGCAACGAGCCTGTTGAGGTTGGAGAAGCTGGGGGACACGACATTCAGCTTGCTCTTGCAGATGTCGTAGATGGCTTCGTTGTCAACCTAGATCGAGTGATCAGGGAAAGGTAGAGTGTTAACAAGAAATATGCAAACCATGAAAGAACAGTCAGAGTGCTCGAGGGTCGTGTGAGTGGTTAGGACAGAGTTGTAGGGCTCAACAACGGAGCTGGACAACTGGGGCGCGGGGTAGACACAGAACTCAGCTTGGACTTTTTGCCATAGTCGGTGGAGAGGCGCTCAAGGAGGAGAGCACCGAAACCAGAACCAGTTCCACCACCGAACGAGTGGAAGACAAAGAAGCCTTGAAGGCCTGAGCAGTTGTCAGCGAGGCGACGGAGCTTGTCCATCACGGGGTCGATAAGTTCCTTGCCGACGGTGTAGTGGCCACGCGCGTCTGTAAGTGGCGCATAAGGCCATCGATTTAGGTAGGATCAAGAAAAAACGACGCACAGTTGTTCGCGGCATCCTCCTTTCCAGTGATCATGGTCTCAGGATGAAAGAGCGACCTGTATGGGCCACTCTTGACGTCGTCGATAGCACCAGGCTCGAGATCGACGTAGAGCGAGCGGGGTACGTGTTTTCCTGAGCCTGTCTCGGAAAAGAACGTGGAAAAGCCACTATCGTGGTGCGACGGCGAGTTGTCCTTGAGACGACCGTCGGGCTGTGAGAAGATGGTAAGCACGGTATAAACAAGAACGACGAAACGATACATACGCTCATGCCATGCTCGAGAGTGTAGAGCTCCCCTAGGCAGCAGTCAGCACGCGCTTGGACGCGAAAAAAGGGCAAAATGGGAGCAACTCACAGCAGGCGTTACCAATCTGGACACCGGCCTGTCCAACATGAACAGAAATGACTTCACGCATATTCGTCGACTGAAACTGAGTAAACTGAAGGGGGATGCAACGACGGTCGCTGGGAGAAAGTCAACCCACGATTGCCCTAATTTATTTTGTTAGTCACTCGTCACATCACACTCAACAACGTGTTCGGGGCAATCAATCATTCATGCAAAAGTACTGCAACGGAAAGCGTGAACAATATTATTCAGATGTAATTTGTATCCGGTGGGTCATAAATGAGGAATGCGGAAAAAGAAAAATCGCGTATGAATTTAGTACTCTCCAGCCTCTTCCTCAAGATCAGCCGAGTCGATCCCGACCTCCTCATAGTCCTTCTCCAATGCCGCCAGATCTTCTCGAGCCTCAGAGAACTCGCCCTCCTCCATACCTTCTCCAACGTACCAATGAACAAAGGCACGCTTGGAATACAACAGATCGAACTTGTGATCCAGGCGGCTCCATGCACTGGAGATGGCGGTCGTGTTTGAAAGCATGCACATGCTGCGCGTCACCTTGGCAAGATCGCCGCCAGGGACGTGGGCGGGAGGCTCGTTGCAAATCCCGAGCTTGAATCCAGTAGGACACCAGTCCACGAACTGGATGGTGCGCTTGGTCTTGATGATGGAGATGGCCATGTTGGCGTCCTTGGGAACAACATCACCACGGTACAACAAGGCGCAAGCCACTTGGCACACGATCAGCCTTCATCACCGACGCATAAGGTCGTGTAAATACGTACTGTACTTGCCCTCTCGCGGGTCACACTTTACCATCTGGTTGCCGGGCTCGAAGCAGGAAAATGTCATGTCGGCCACTGAGTTCTGCTCATGATGAACCTTCTCTGCTGAGACGATCGGGGCAATAGTGGCGAGAGGGAAGTGAATACGAGGGAAGCTAAAGTCGATCAAAATCATGTCAAGCAAGGAGCGGCCACGCTTACGGTACCAAGTTGGTCTGGAACTCGTTCAAGTCGACGTTGAGCGAGCCATCGAAGCGCAGTGACGCCGTGACAGAAGAAACGACTTGGGCGATCAGTCTGTTAAGGTTCGTCAAGCCGGGCGAGGCAATGTTCAAGTTCTTCTTGCAGATATCATAAATAGCCTCGTTATCGACCTAGGCAGAAGAGATTGAATGAGAATTTCTTTCGACGCGTAAATTCCACCTCACCATGAAAGAACAGTCAGAATGTTCCAACGTGGTGTGGGTCGTCAAAACAGAGTTATAAGGCTCAACAACCGAGTTGGCAAGGGATGGGGCAGGGTAGACACTGAACTCCAGCTTCGACTTCTTGCCATAGTCAGTGGAGAGACGCTCCAGAATGAGAGCCCCCAAGCCGGAGCCGGTTCCACCGCCGAAAGAATGAAAGACAAAGAAACCTTGCAAACCAGCGCAATTGTCGGCTAGGCGGCGGACCTTGTCCAACACAGTGTCAATCATTTCCTTGCCGATTGTGTAGTGGCCACGAGCATCTGCAAAACGTTTAAACAACGCAAATAGATCGGAGTTCGCCACGTACAGTTGCTGGCGGCGTCCTCCTTTCCATTGATGAGAGTCTCGGGGTGGAAAAGACTCCTGTATGTGCCAGTCTTGACTTCGTCGATGACATTGGGCTCGAGGTCGACGTAGAGAGATCTGGGCACGTGTTTTCCCGAGGACGTCTCGGAGAAGAAGGTGGTGAAGCCATCATCGCTGGTGGAAGGAGAACCTTCCTTCAGACGACCATCGGGCTATAAGGGGGATGTGTAAAAGACCATAGACGATTGGTTAAATTAAGGCAACGTACGCTGAGACCGTGCTCAATCGTGTACAACTCCCCTGTGCAAATCTGATAAGTAACGAAAGATGAAAGAAAGCAGACAGAAATAACGCGTATTTGTAGCGATAAATCGCGACGCTGTATGCTGGCGAGATGTACTATGAAGGGCGACACTCACAACATGCGTTGCCGATCTGGACACCAGCCTGACCAACGTGTACCGAGATGACTTCACGCATAGTGGGAAAAAGAAATGAGTACTGTGAAGGCACTGTCAGTATACGACGTAGCTCATCGTCACCGACGGCGGCGGGATTGCGATATACTTACAGAAAGGCGACAGGTGGGACGATGGAGGCTGCAAGCAAGCGAAAGCCGGAACCACGCCGGAACGTAAAAGAATATTCACAAATTCCCACGCCGTTTGCTCTTCACATTCCCCCATTTGGCTGACAGCTCAAAGGGTGGAAAGATCAGTACGCCAGTGCGGCCTCAAAAGGAGCCTTTGAATGAGTATGTACGGATTCAATCGCGTATTCGATGCAGATCCAAGAATTGTCGACATTCCAGGTGAAAAGCTGCTTTTTCATTTGATTCCCTCAAAAGTGGTCACATTTTGCGCGTCAGAAGCACAATGTGGACGCCTCTTGTTAGTTGGCTGAAGGTCGAACAGAAATTAGCCAAAGATTGTATATATTCAAAAATCTGTTTATAACATATCACTGTCGTCATCGATCAGAGGGCGCGGTTGCCAATATCCTTCTTGTTAATTACCTTCAACCACGTTTAAACCCCACCGCTATACAACCGCCCTTCCCTCACCATGACTGTATCCACAGTCTCCTCTGCAGTCCATATCACACCCGGTAAGTCAGAATAGTCTACTTGCCACGGTTTCTTAGCAGTCGCCAGTTGCTATAAAGACTTTCTTCGCCCATGGAAAGCGGAAAGCCGAGAAATTCAAGAATGGCGAGAAGGAGGAGGACTCCAAGGACAACATCTTCTTCGACGAGTGCGCTTGACAAAACATACCCTTGTCTCTTGTCTCATTTCCATTAGGGCATTCCACATCGTAAAGGGTAATTGAAGAATTCACGTGTTCCCACGCGTCGCGTACTCACTTCTTGAAGCATTCATTGAAATGGGAACCAAGAACACCGTTGAATCACTGCAAGCATTGTACGTCGTCTTTGACCACCTCGCATCTACTCTCACTCATCAACAGCACCAATACCCACGTTCCCGCGCCTTACTGGGCAGCTGTGGCACCCGTTCTCATTCCCCTTACCTCGTGCAACCGTGCCGCAGACATTTTGATTGACTGGTTTGGGCCAGAAGAACTGAAGCATGTCGTTGGCGGCGAACGATGGTGGCAGGTCCGCGGTATGGACGGGATAGACGCGGAATGGATCACGGAAAAAGAGTATCTGAGTGAAGCCAAGATCGACAGTACTCCCAAGCTGTCTGATACAGAAGAGGATATTTTGCGAATGGAGTCTTTGGACAGGGTTATGGTACGCTGGTGCCTCTCGTCCATGGATCCCACTAACATGACGTCCTTCAGCTCTACATACATGGCGGTAACGAACTCTTTCCAAGCTTCGTTGCAGACTAACAATCCACTCGTACAGGCGGTTACTTTTGGGGGTCCATAAGTATATTCGTCTGCTTAGTATCGTTTATTATGTTCTGAATCACACCAAAGATACCCATCGCTACCAAATAATTCGATATGGTACGTGCATACCCTCCATCCAGTACATCACTAAATTTGTCATCAGCGCGCAAGTTCAAAGGACGTGCGTTCGCTGTCAACTATCGGTGATTCTTTTGGTCATCTCACCTCACTGTCATTGAACGTCGACTAAGAAAAGCACCGCAATACCCTTGGCCTTGTCCAATACAAGATATCCTTGCTGCATGTGCGTGCAATTGCTCAATGGCTGAACTCACTCTAACGTCTCCCAAGATCTTTATCTCATCCAACCTCCACCCAGTGCCCTCCACAAGGCCATCCCTTCCTCCAAGATCGTGTTTGCGGGCGATTCGGCTGGCGGTGGCCTCTCGCTCACACTTCTGACGCTGCTCCGCGATATGGGACTTCCAATGCCTGCGGGCGCGGTTCTTATAAGTCCATGGGTGGATCTCACGCACAGTCTGCCTAGTGTGATGAACAACACCCCAACGGTAATTACTCCTCTTGACAGGAAGTGTGCAAACTCAGATAATCTGCAGGACATCATTCCACCGTACGGCTTTCTTGCAAAGCCGTCGACGCTTTGGCCGGTCGATTTGCTACCGTCGTCAACGGGGCGCGTTAGAACCACCATTTCAAACTCTCCGCCCAAACCAGGACACGCCGATACTCTCAAGCCTAGCGTGGAGAGGCTGGAAAAAGAAACAGCAAAGGTCGATGCTGATCGGCAAGGAGTTCAAAGTCAGGACGCGATGTTGCGCGATGGCCGCCCTGAATCCCCTCTTCCCCACGAACCCAATGAAGCTGGCCCAAGCAAGATCCAATATAATGAGGCACTAGAACCCCTTCCACCGAAAGTGCTCATGAAGGATCCCAACGCTACACCGCTGGAACTATGTTCGCAAATCCAGCTTTACGCGACAACAGAGTATGTTTCTTCAGATCAGCTTTACGGTGATTCATACTTCATTTCAGACAATTGACCCACCCGCTTGTCTCCCCACTACTTCAGGGATCACTGGGAAATCTACCCCCTTTGTATATCATCGCAGGTGATGGGGAGGTATTGCGCGATGAAATCATGTACATCGCCCATCGTGCAGCACATCCTGCCGAGTATCCCGTTCGGGAGGGTGTCTTGAGAGGTAACCCACGACAGAGGGAGAATGCGAAGAAATTCACGACCCCGACTAAGGTGCGTCTTTGCCGTATCCACAGCAGTCGCTAAACTATTCTTATTCAGGTTCATCTCCAAGTCTTCGATGGTATGTATTCGATAAACCACTTCTCAAATTCCTGTTGACATTCATCTCCTCAGGAATGTGCCATGTCTTGACAGTGTTCACTTTCACACAATGTGTAAGCACTCTTTCCTGTCTGTCCAGGGTGATAACTGACATATCAATGCATTTCTAGGCCAGTTATGCCTACAGATCTATTGCGGAGTTTGTTAAACATGTTACGGACCATGATGAGGAACATTTAGACCGAAATCCTTTCCCGGAACTGCACAGACCGCCCACGGACATTTCAGATCATCATACATATGGCAGCACACGTAGCAAACGATCCATATTCAAAAGAATGGGCAAGAAGGAGGACAATGCCAAACAGCACGTGCAGACCCAGAATGGAGAACCGGCGGAAGACATTAAGTTATTCCAGCAAGAAGTCGACACGCTCGCCCATGCCATAGAGAAAGGTGTTGCCGAAGACGGGGACGTAAAGAATAACATCAGCCCCGCGACTGGCAAGGTCCGTCGTTTCTTTCCTTGCTTGCCAAACCGCTAACTGTTTCGTTATGAAGCGAGATGTCCCAGATGTTACAATGATTCGCGAGCGGGTCGACATTCACGGACATACGCGACCAATGGAGCCTAAGGAAGATCTCGAGGTACTCCAGCTACGCCGCGAGGAGATTGGTCTTATCAAGGAAGATCCAGCTATGAGGTGGGCTAACGGTCAGAACGAATGGGACAAGGTCTATCGTCAAACGGCCAAGAAGGCGGTGAAAAAGAGACAGAAGCTGGAAGCCAAAGCGCACAGGATGCTTGAGCATGCACGCGAACAAGGCCTCATCACTGCGTCTCAACCTTTGCGGCCCAACATGCGAGAAAGGAATGCGTCCCATACCAAGAGCCCCTCGGAGGACTCTATGGCTCGGACAATCCAGGAGGACAGGCGATGGGGGCCTTTGGACCTGGAAAACGAGTCACCGCCACCTAGCTCTATTGCGAAACGCAGAGACACTGTGCGTTCAAGCTCGCCGTTTCTTACGTGTCTGTCCACGCTAAATCAATAACACAGAAGGAGGCCTTAGCTCTACTGAAGAAGAGCATTTACCATACGGCGCCGATTACCCACGAAACGATTCCCAGAATGAAGAGATCGGACGTGATACGGGCTGCGTTCGATCCTGATGACGACCCTGTTCGTCCTCCTCGACAATCTGTGTCTGAGCAGCAAGTTCGTACACATATTATACCTATGCACGGGCTCAGGATATGGGATGTTTTGGTTGGGTACGGTTACGGTACTCCATCACCTGGGAAATATCTGACACTCGGCGACAGGTATTTTATGCGGGAAAGTACGAAGAAGGCAGCAAACGGTTCAAGGCATGTAACCGAAGCTATTAAGAATACAGGAGGAAAGATGGGAATCATCGATAGGGAGAAGACGACCGCTTCATCAAGCTCGGGTGTCGATACAGGAAGTAAATAGACCATTCCTTCAGTTTTGGGACTCTTGACAATGGACTTTTACAACGGACTACATAGGTCAATCATAGACTTCCATTTCTGTTACCCGTCGTGAACAGAGAATTAATATTATGTTTCTTTATTGAGACCTCTATGGGTGTGGGCACGTATTGGTGACTTGGATAAACACATCTAGGTCTAGAAAATCTACATTATCTATAGATCGGTGGTAACCGTGACTTCGACTCCGGACTCAGTGCGACGAAGCGAGACACTGGAAATGGCATCACAATCAACCACTGCTCGACTATCAGGAGGTATATGCATACCTGGCCAAGTTTGGTACCAAAAAGTCCGGTTGTGTGGCTTCCATTTGCTTTCTGCTGTGGGTTGTGAGGAAACCGATGGTTTTGCATCCAGCGGCCTTTCCACTCCGAATGCCTGCCGGTGCGTCCTCAAACACAACACCTAAGTGCAAGATTGAACATAGGTCAAAATCCGAAGCAGTATCGAACGTACAGTTTTCGGGCTTGTAACCGCACTTTTCGGCCCCAAGAAGGTATGGATCCGGACTGGTTGAGAGATTCGCATGGTTGAAGATTGTAGAGGGGCGAGAATGTCGAGGGTGCTTACAATGGCTTGCCCTGTTGTACGTCTTCGGAAGTGACGAAGACGTCTGGGATGGGCACGCCCGCAGATCCTAGCGCTGCTGTCGCGTATTTCTTTGTAGCAGAGGTGCAGATCGCCCAACAGGGATTCGGGAGAAAGCGACCTGAAGAGATCTATGCTGCTGTCAGTACACAAGACGCGTCATTCGATGATTAGATGGACGTACCTCTTCGAGAGCCGTGGATACACCAGGAAGAAGGACGATGCCCCTTCTCCCATTAGCGGAAGCAGAGGTGACAATGCTGGTCTCGAAGCGTTCGGCTTCACTCTGGATACCAATTCAGGACACAGCGAAGAGGAAGAAGTAACCATATACCTCCAATTCATCTGGATCTGTGAGTCCACAGTAGTTCTTCAGGTTCTCGACGGTTCGGACGCCATGAGCCGCTGTGATAGCATTATGGATGACCAAATAGAATAGCAAAGATGAGTGTACGAACAACTGAGGACGTGGTCGATATCGATGGACGGGTACTTTTCTTTAAACAGCTCCCAAGCACCCTCAACGCCGGCGGTGGAATCTACGAGTGTTCCATCCATATCGAAAAGACTACTCTGTGTCAGAGAGTATCAGAAAATCCATGTATTGACTCACAGGGCATCGACGTGGAAAGTGGTGGTAGGCATATCTAAAAGATTCTATACAGCAGATGATCGTCAAGACTCAAGGCAAGAGTCAGGAGAGAATAATTCGTTCGGCCTTTCGCTCGGAGAAATAGTCGGAGTTTCGGCCCGATGATGGTCGTTCCAAGTTAGCATAGCCACCGAGGCTATAATAGTACCCACAATGCCTCCGCGTCGACGAGTGCAGGTGTATACGCAGGAGAGCATTGACCAACAGTTGCAGCAGATCCATCTACTTGATCCATCGTCCTCGACAGAGAACCTTGAGCAGCTCGGCCCCATCATCAAGCAGATTCACACTGGCCGCCAGCAAGAGGCATTCCTACGCACCGTCCAAGGCCTCATCGAGTCCAAAGACCAGGAAATAGAGAAAATATGCAGCGACAATTACCAGGACTTTATCTCGTCGGTTTCGACCCTTTTCTCGGTCAAGGACTACACAGAGCAGATGAAGAAGAACATTGCGACCTTGGATACAAGCGTGTCCCAGCTCGGACGCGGTCTTGTCGAAAAGAAACGCAATCTGCTGCAGTCCAAGAAGACCGCCGCTAATCTCGACGAGGCTATCGATACGCTTCAAGCATGCCTCCGAGTGCTAGACGTTGTGTATCGAGTCGGCGAGATGGTGCGGGAGGGCAAGTACTGGAGTGCACTGAGGGTCTGTCCGCCGTCGCTGTTTCGACGCCCTTGCTGACTTGTCCAACCAGTGCATCGACGATATCCAAAGCATCCCACCATCCTTGCTACTCCAGACACCCTTCTACCAGCATCTGCTTTCCTCTCTGCCCTCACTGCGCGGCCAGATCAAGGATGCAGTGACCGCGTCAATGAAACAATGGCTGTTGGAGATACGAAACAACAGCGGCCAAGTCGGTCACATTGCATTAGAAGGCATGGAAACACGTTCACGTCGGTGGCGAGCAAGACGCGAAAAGGACCCTCTTATTCGCATGAGCCGTGTCGGAAGTGCGGTGGAGCTCGTCACCCACGAGAAGAACGAGTGTAAGCGTATATCATCCTTGTCTTTACATTGGAATTTGAACAACTCTCTAGTTGACGTCTTGAACACTGATGAGCTAAAGATTGACTTCAAACCATTGTTTGAATGTATACATATTTATACCGCTCTCGACTCATTGGACGAACTTCGACGCTCCTATCAGGCAGACAGAAAGGTCGGTTCAGAAATCATTGCTATAATGTATATGCTCATGCACATTGAAGGCGCAATCCGACCTCATTCTCCCCAACCCGCTCCCAATCGCTTCCTTACCAACTTTGATGCAAGAAATATCCGGCTTCTTCATTGTAGAAAGTCACGTACTCGAAACGACAGGCTCGTTCCGTTCTGAGCGCGACATTGAGGATCTTTGGGACGCAATCATGACTCGTTTAACGTCAGCCATTGAGACTGCTCTCCGTCTAGAAACAGATCCCGATGCATTTCTGCGCGTCAAAGAAAGTCTCATCAGCTTCATAATGACTGTTGATGTTCGTGAATCCTGTTCATCGTACGCCTCGCTCAAATTAATCTTCTTCATAGTCTCCATTCTACTCGACAACTTCTCTAAACGCATTTATCATGGTCCTTTTCGAGAAGTACACAAAACTTTTGGAAACACAATTTAGCAAACGATTCGAAAGCGTCAGTCTTCCCCTGTCTCTGTGGCGTATTACTGATACATTTACTATGATAGATTATACAACAAGACGACCATATACCGATGATGTTGGAAGCCACTAATGAAGTGACGGCCATATTAGAAGTGGTCTGGTTGAGCGAAAAAGAACGGACCGCCATTCGAGAGTGCGTTTGAACCTTTTTGGTCTCACCCAGTCCTCAACGTCTACAGGTCTCCTTTGCCGGTCAATCTTCCATGGTCCCAAACCTTCTACCTATGTTGCCAAGATGTACGGAATGCTTGCTGTTTCTCTTTGCTAGCTTCAATTGTTTCAGATTCGTGGTTTCATCCAAAAATTTTACGCCTTTGTGGAGGGCGTCTCACAACATCATCGGAACATTGACGAACTTCTGAGCAAGGTAATTAGTTCAGGCTTCATTCAAGATTAGCATTGCACTAACATTGGATCAGTCTCTAGACAGTCTGCTAACTCAGAACATCAGTATCGCAGTTGGGAAGCGCCTTGCTGGAACATCAATCATAACACAGGTAGCTCAGATTGTGACCAATCTTGAGCACTTTCAAGTAGCATGCGTGGAGCTTGAACGTTCTCTGACAAATCTCCGGTACGACCTGTGGCTTGCAAGTCTGCTCCTCTGTGTCTCATTCTACTCATCAGATCTGCCCAGCGAGGAGGCACAATCCGATTGACGGCATCCAACTCGTTCGAGAGCACGTTGTCCCGGGCGTTGGCGCGCATCAACGGCGTTATAAGCTCAAAGCTGAATGACTTTTTCGGCCTGTCTGAGTACGACTGGACACCGACAAGGAGAGACAACAGTCCAAGCATGTACCTCTACGAGCTGGTTAGTTGGTTGACCACTGTTGTGGACTCTTTGGTCATCAAGGAGACCTATAAAGACGAGGCTTATAGAGGTGCCGTGACCATATCGCTGACTCTTTGATGGTTCGTACCTGTGCTATGATTGGTTCTGATACTGGGTTGATTATCGCGATCTAGGACTTCCTGACTGGGCGAGAGTACATGGATAGCATACCCATGTTGAACGAAAACGCAATTTCCAACGTCCTGAATGACATTGACTTCATAGAGGACGAGTTGAAACGACTCGGACGACAACACATATGTGTAGTCTTCAATGAGCTGCGATCGGTGAGTCAAGTCGTTGACATGACTGGGTACAAGACTCACATTTCGGTAGACCACTTCGATACCATTGAACAACGCAGTACAAGAGTTCCTAGTCCCAACCAACAGATCAACATCATTCGCAAATGTGAAACCCAAACGATTACAGGTTCTCTTGGAGAAACTGAGTAAATTTGGGGCAACCAAGAGAGATGCAGCGGGACGTGAACTCGCAGAACGACGGCGGAAGGAAGCGGAGGCGGTAGGCCGCCTGTTCCCTGGTGAAGGTCGATGATGTTGTATAAATTACTTGTCATGTATTCGTATTCCGGTGTAATTGGATCAAGTCTAAATCAACGAGCATTTACGATGACCCTGTGGTCGGATAATACACGAAAGAGAAATGGGCAAACGATCCAATAGAAAAAGAGAAAAGCGAGAAACTTTAGTAAGTCGAGAAAGAAAAGGTGTGTGCAGGTTGCATGAGTTTTCGGTATCGTAAGATCGTGACACAGAACCAAGCAATCCAGTCCACGACTGGGTAGGAACCTGTTACACCCGGCGCTTGATGTTCGCGCTCAGCCATTCGAGACCCTCGTAGAGACCGTCCCCAGATGTGGCACAAGCAGCCTAGAGAAAGACATGTCAGATATACGCAACGAGGCAGCAACGTGTCACTTGCCTGGATGTACCAAGTCCGTTGCCTGAGACCATGGAGACCGAGCTTGTCGGTAATTTCGGCGGCGTTCATGGCATTGGGCAAATCCTGCTTGTTGGCAAAGACAAGGAGAAGAGCGTCACGGAGCTCGTCTTCGTTGAGCATCCGCTGGAGCTCCTCGCGAGCCTCTGAGACACGTTCCCGATCGTTGGAGTCAATCACGAAAATGATTCCCTGTGTGTTTTGGTAGTCTGTCGAGGAATGAGAAAAATGCAGGTAAAAGGGGCGACCACCTACAGTGCCTCCAGAGAGGTCGGATCTTGTCCTGCCCTCCGACGTCCCACACGGTGAATGAGATGTTCTTGTACTCGACCGTCTCGACGTTGAAACCTAGACCGATGTCAGCCCTGGAAAGCTTGAGCGAGCAAGTACGGCGCACCAATTGTTGGAATGGTGGTGACGATTTCACCAAGCTTGAGTTTGTACAAGATGGTGGTCTTACCAGCAGCGTCAAGACCGACCTAGAGTACGGGTGTTAGTCTACAGGACGCTACACAGCGAGCTGGGACCGCACCATCAATATACCTGCAAGTGCTGTATTCAACACCAAGAACCACAGAATCGATAGAGCAACGTACGCATTTCCTTTTTGCCAAAAAGGCCGGAAAGCAGGCGCGAGACGGAGAGACCCATGGTTGGCGAGAGTGTGAGGGTGGCAGATAGAAAAAAGAGGTGGACGAGTCGTCGACGATGAGAGGCAGAGGAGAGCGTGTGAGCCTAGATTAAAATTCCGCTGAGTGTGGCAATGCCGGCGCCTGCCTTGCCTTTTATAGGTCTCCCTGCCGACAGCTATGCCCTGACCGACTCATTTCTCGTCCACGTCGACATACGTGGGCTTTATCGGAAGCGACGAAAGTGGAACGTGTATCCACCGTGTCCTGGTGCACTAGCCAAATGAAATGCAATTACAAAGTCGCTATAAAATAGAAGGCCACTAAAATATCTACAGTAGAAGAGGCAACAAAATTAAGCAAGTAAAGGTAAGCTACCAAGTGAGAAACGAAAGAGTGATCAAGTTGGATCAAGTTATTAAACGCCCCTGTATGCGTGATTATTAGTTTATGGGCAAGCCAGCAGCAGCCAGCTGGCGCTCGAGAGGGACCCTCCAGCTCATGTAGATTCCATTCTGTCGACTCGGGCTGTATTCGCAGAGCTCATACAGGACAAGCTGCTGCTGGAAGCCAGGCCGAATCCAGATGGTCTCGCGTGCTAAAGAATAAAGTCAGAAAGATACAATAAGCATCAAAGTTGAGACTAACCGTGACGGATTTGCGCCAAAGCGTCTGTGGAGCTCATTCTTTGAGAGCACATGACTGGAACGGTTCAATGAGTCGCAGGACCCAGTATGTACAGTTAAACGCGTACGGTAAGCTGCAACGACCGCGGCACTGCGAGAATTGCCGGTATCGCAGTGAACGAGAATGGTTCCGCCAGTGGAGAGCGCGTGGTAGATAAATTCCACGGCATAGGGAAGCTTGATTAACAAGTCTGCGTAATCCACGTCTTGAACCTCAATGCGTCTGTGGCGAATACCAGACTGCGGCACCTCAGCAGGAATAGGCTCAGAGCACACGGAAAGGATATGGGTTATGCCGTGATCAGTCAACCCGCGTGTCGCAGTGGCTGCTCTCAGGCTAGAAAGGCGCAAGTTCAGCCTTGAGCAAAGACCCAAAAGATTAGGAAAACCCACTTTCCCAGATACAACCGGTCGATGACCAAGTTAGAGTTGCGCTGTTGGTGAGCCATTTCCGTTATACTGAATGTGAGAGCCGAATGTCTGAGAGCACCTTGCTGAGAAACTTGTCGTTTGACGCGCCTTGGAGTCCTTCTTGTACTCGAAAGCCATGCCTGCGGAACAGATACAGATCCGTTATAGTCCCCTGTTTGCCTCGGATAGACGCGACACCGTCAAGAGTTTGAAGGATCCAGCAATGACAGAATACACACTAAACTTTGGGAAATGCAGTGGGCGCAAAATGTAAGGGCGGTGTCCACTCACGTGAAGAACATATAATTGGCAGTCCGGCGTCAGTTCGAAACCCTGTGCATCATTCCTATTCAAATAGCTAGCAATCCATCTGTCTATGGACCAACAAACCTGGTGTGACAACGACTAATGCAAGTCGTGGCGTCTCGCTTCAGCAAGTTAACAAGGGCCAAACGACCTGTGAACAGATTTACACACCTTTCACTGCAAGACCATTTATGGATTCATTCATCGTGAGAAGCGAATGCTGCTTCAAAAACCGTAAGCATTGTGCTTAGAGCTAAGACGCTTGAAACAGATGTTGAATTACATCGGTCGCCCACGTCATGCAAATCATCCACTCTCCATCTGTACCTAACCCTACGCAGTGCGGAACCGGGAAATAACTCTTAGCGGATCATAGACGGGACGTAGTGCAAGTCCGAAATGCTGTATCATTCTTCAGCTCCCCAATCCGAAGTCCAAGGAGTGATGATACGCTCCATGCTTTGAGAGCTGCCAAATGACTCAAAAAGAGACATGAACCGCGAAAGTGCAAATTACCGGTGGCCAAGGCGTTCTTCGGTGACACTGGATTTTAGTTGTATGTCAAGACAAACTCAAAACGCACTAATCATACATGTACCCTGAGTGAGATGTATCGGATTCAGAAGCGATGGCGAAAGTGGACGCGACGCCTAAAGTTAACAGCGTCTACGTATACGGGAATCGGGTCGATCGACGAGGTAGATTTCCTATCAAGAAAGGGAATCAGGAAAATCTTTGCGCTGCAGTCGATAACATTGTCGGTAATCTAAGCCCGAAGCAATTGTGCAAGGCGGTGTGCGAGGCTACTGAGACTCAGAGCAGGCCCGGCCCGGCCCGAGGTGGGAGGGAGAGGGCGATGCAAACCTAACAGAGTCGACGGTGGGTCGGTTCCCGTACACGGTAGTCGCGCCACTCACCACATCATGATGCATTGCCAACTTTTCTTGCGTTATGATCGCGGAAGGAGATGCGATGGGACAGCGGGATGAGACGCCTAACTGCCGAAGGAGCATTGCAATCAGAGAAGCCTCATGCTTGTAGTTTTAGGATTAAACGCGTTTGGTGAAGCCGAGGTGAGAGCGCGGGTAACATGTGTTCGCTAGGGAAAAAGCGTGGGAGCGACGTGGTAGCCTGCAGTTCTGCGGTGCCAAATAATCCTGAAGCTCGCCATACCAACGGACTCTGCCAAAGACATCGTGTTATCCAAGAGTCTTCGCGTGTTTCAAAGCCCGTCGCGTGTTTTCAAGCCAGTACGTTGTGGACCGTGGTTACTGGGCAACTTCCATTTTGGTAACTATTGTTATTTCGAGCGATATATAGCCATCTCTACAGCCTCTGCATCTTTCCTCAGTTCCCTTACCTTTACAGCACTGTTAGATTCCTACGCTACCCCCGCTTTGTCACGACATGAAATTCAAGTGGCCCGAAATAACATGGGCTTCAGACGTGAGCTTTTTCCCCCTGGCATTAAGAGCAGGATCTGATGCCGTTCAGTACTACCCTGATGGTTCACGCCGCCATCCCAACCCAAACAGTGTCCATGGCTGGCTGGCTAAATGGAGAGGTACCTTTTCTGGAGACGAGAGACTCCGAAGTCGAGCATGTTACCCTTGCTATGTACCTTGTGCGACTACTGATGCATTTCCGACAGGGAATCAAGGAAATCAAAGCAGCCGAAGCCCTTGAGCGCCGCCGGCAGCGGAAAGCTCGCAAAGGCTCCGGAGGCTTTTTGTCCTCTCTGTTCGGCCGGAGAAAGTCCAAGCCTGCTACAAGTACTCGCGGGACCAGTGGTCGTGGGCGTCAACCTCCCAGTCGACAAGCTACGGGCACTCGGCGTCCCGCTCCCCCTCATCGGCGTTCTACGAATGCCTCCAAGCAATCCAAGCATAGTCAGAGGAGCGGTGCGGGAAGTGGACATCGTCCTTCGCAGCAGCAGCGGCCAAGTAACGTGCGCAGGACCACCACGCGTAGGAGTGGCCGCTAGATGGCCATCCATCATCCCTTATCGATCATCCTCTGTACTCAAGTTGTGTAACATAGCATCACCAACTGTATTGTCTAGTCATGTCTCGTCTTTATTTCTTCACGGTATACACACTATTCAGGACCTATCGATGTCTGCAGCACGTTAATATTTGAAGCCTCGGGAGACGACATATCCATTGTACTTCGAAACTTCAAAGTGACAGCCCAGGACGCCCGGATAGTAAGAAATCCTCGCAAGCCGTCGGACGCACGTATCCATCTCATATCCTGGTGGCGCCAAGCAAGAGGTACAGGGCAAGGAACAAGCTTGCGATTGACACTGTCAACAGGCAACGGACAACGGACAACTAACGGACGTAAGCCGACTGAAATAGGAACCTCTCGATCAAAACTTCGGGAGCAAAAGTTCGTGTGGCGAAGTGGCTAACTGTCTCAAACCCACCTTCGGCGATGACTCATAGGATGCAATGTCTAGTCGCTTACAAGTTTTTGCTGGAAGGGTTGCTGACATTAATCAGCTCCGAGTCGGAGTCGACTGACGCCTGCTCGCGTATTTTTCCTTCTTTCAAACTTCGAAGTATCGGCCAATGATTACGCGCTGTGATCTCTGAACCGCGACGTTCGCCTGGATATTGTGACAGCTGAACAAACCGACTTCATCATATAGCAGAGTAGCCGACGGGGGCGTGTTTTGACAGTCCTGGAGAGTTTAAATGACTCTTCTGTCATACCATCAAGGCTTCCAAATTTGCTTGCAAACGCTAGTCCAAGTGCAAGGCATGACTGAATTTAGTATCACCACATACACAGTTCGACTTGCTATCAGCAGTCTTAATACGAATCCCAAACTTATGAAAGCTCAGGATATCAGACATCTGAAGGCCGGCAACCCTCAGCATCATGCATATGCCCGTCAACTTGTCATATTGGAGCCTAAGGTACCCACCCTCACGAATAGAATCCCGAGTCCGACCAATCGAGTTGGATAAAACCATTGCTGTAGAACAGATGCATCCGGTAGCGAGAGCAGAAATTGTTGATAGTTATTGGATGATCTAAATTGCAACTGGAATGTAGAATCGTAAGGCTCAGACATGATTCGAACATTCGAGAGGTGAAGATGAGACTCCAAACTCATCCCCACTTTGTTACAAACCAGTCATAGCCGTAATTAGATAGAAAGAATGGTCTACCGTTGAAATAGAGACGTGACATCAAAACACGACCGCTCAGGCCTCCGTACCTTGTTCAAGGAAGGGAAAACAAAGAGAGCGCGTTACCGCCGCGTACACCAACCTTTTCGCTAGTATCCCAGCCGTGGACAGCATCAATTGCTTCCAGATTTTCCTCTACACTCTTCCACTTTTGCACCGAGCTCAGTGGTGGGAAAAACGGATGGTCTGTGCCAAACAACATTTGCTTACTCCCTGTTGCTCTATCAGCAGGAGCCTTCAACGAGCCTCCAACGGCGTAACGGGAAGCCCGAGATATGACATCGGCGGTAAAGCCCATTTCTTCAGGACCATAAGAGACTGCGTCTAGATAAAGCTTCCCAACGTATACCGCGCGTCGTGTTTCAGTCTGGATGCGACGACCGGGTCGTGGTCGATACATGAAGCGAGGCGAGATGACAGCTGGGGAAGGGCACCTCCAGAATGAGCGAGGAGAAGTCGTAAGTTTGGGAAACGGTCGAAGACACCAGATAATATGAGACGAGTTGCAGCCTAAGATTGGAATTCAACAAGAGACACAAGGGTATGCGGATGAACGACATCTTACCACTGTTGTTTCAAAAGGAAAACCAAGCGCCAGTGGGAGTACGTGACCGTTATCTTTTTCGCCCCATGCGTTTTGTCGACACCGTAATGAGGATGCAAAAACACGACAAGGCCCGCCTCTTCAATACCTGCCCAGACGGGGTCCAGAGCGTCGTCGTCGAGTCCTTTGCCGATGCCTTTTGTGCCCATGATGAGGCCTTTCAGATGCGGGGCGTGCGAGATCTGCTTGATGGCTTCAAGTACCTGAGAGATGTGGATTTCTGGAACGAGGGGGAGTAGGCCAAAGCCATAGAGCCGTTGTAGAGAAACTTGACTAGAGACCGACGGTCCAGTCGAACAGTATCTTCCAGGTCATCGTTCAGCTCATGAGCCATCTGATGGGCCTGTACAGGCGGTAAAAAGTCAAGCCATGGATTGGCAGTACTGCGTGCCACGTTAGTAAAAAACAGAAAAAGCAAGCATGAAATACACCTCACGACAGACACATCGATGCCGTGCTGATCCATGAACTTTATCTTCTCATTGCGGTCCCAGTATTGCGTACCAATTGGACGACCGCCACTGGGCTCGTGGTCGAGGATGAGCAGGCGCTCCTCTGGCCGGCCTTTTTTCCCTGTCCAGGGAATAATGCGTGGCACGGTGGTCCGCGACCGCATCAACGATGCATACCGCGGAAGGTATACATGAGTATGCACATCGACGAGCAGTCTCGTCGCTGTAGCCATGGGAGAAAACGATAAGCGGCCGAGGAGGGCATGTGGGAGAGGACAAATAGAGCCAGCCAAATTTGGCAGGCTTGAACGGAACCAAATTGGCTCGGATCGTCGTCGCGTCGTGTTCACCTTGAAATCCGCCTTATTCTTACAAATTTCTCATGAGCGCGACTAGGCAAAAGGTCATCGCCTTTTCGACCAAAACTATGCGCGTCCTGACCGTGTCGTGCTTGCTACAGATCCCTGATTACCTGCGCGGTATGCAGGAGCAGTTCGACGAATTGAATCGCGAACTGGAAGCGCGGCGACTGGAGATTATGACTATGCATACGGAGCTTGACGCTCTGCGCAAAGCAAACCGGATACTCAAAGCGCGCCTCAAACAGAGTCCCAGTGATGTCGTTGCTGAACGCGACGTCCTCTACAAAAGATACTCCCAAGCCAAAGAGATAATAGTGACGCTCGTGGAAGAAGTCCGCCAGAAAGACATGGTGATTATTAAGTTTTTTCTGCAAGTCTTGCGCTTTCACTTCTTGACGACGCGTCTTCAGGCACTACCTGAATCCGACGATGAGCTTGATCCTCTTGAGATCATTGAAGAGGCCCATGCAGAAGGTGACCGCAACACAGCAGACAATGTGCAGTCAGAGACAGTCGATGAGACCGTACCTTCGAAGGCCAGCTCATCCATATTACCGCTGTCACCACCGCAGTCGGCAGTGAAGCCAGCCGCGGTTCCTTCAACACCATCGCATACCACAGGCAGCTCGGCCAGAGAGCTTCCACGTTCACCTAACCCTTCTTTGCCGCCCACATTCGAAGATTATTACCTTTATTTCGCAGACAAGCCGCCACGACCAGTCAAGAACTGCTCAGGTCCATATACCCTGGAACACTTAGGCAGAGCATTGGCCTTGGACGAGGACACGGTAACATCTTCTTTTTTGCATTTCTTGAGGAATCTTGACTGACTTGGCATCCCAGTTGAAAGATTTGCAAGCGTAATTTGCGCATTTCTTTGCATCTTGTCAAATTGATAGCTGATATTCCGATAGCTGTGTACGACGTGCGACTTGCACCCACGGATCTTCAGGAGCGATGACAACATGCTGTTCTTCTACCACCCAATCGTGTTTGAAACAAACGCTGGTGACGAGAGCACATCCTATTTTATCGATTGGGGAAAGGCCGCGATCAATTCCAGACTGGAAGACTACATTTTGGAGAGCGATCCTCAGACCTCTTTCCATATTTTTGTGCTTCCGAGCAAGAAGGTAGATGTCTTGCTTAGGAGACGCGTGCAGAATGTTTGATATCACACAGAGCAAATGGTACTATTACGGTGCTCATCAATTTGAGGTGATGGATGCGGGGTCCTTGGACGTGTGGGCACAGTCGTTGTCCAGAGACGACGTGAGCCTTCGAGCCAAGTAAGACAAGTAAAGCTAACGACCATCACAGCAAAAGGCGGCCATCCTGAACCACATCAGGATCCGGAGCCAGATGGGTGATGTCGATGTCGCGGGGATGATTGAGACTGACGAGTTAGTTCAGATAGCTTTAGAGATTGGTGTACCCAGCGTGAAGAGGAGCGAGGCAATGCGGCAGAGACTAGGTTAGAGTATCTTAACTGAGTCATTGCATTCTCGGTTGTGGCTTATCTTATCTGCGATCGTTCCCGTGGAAACAAAAGGCTATACTTAGGCGCCGGAAGCGTCGGGGGTGCCTTGATTCATTCATCTGGCTTTGTCTTCGTATTTATTCTACCCCGCATTGTCTTCCCTTTCCGGACTTTGTTTTCCGCTTTATTGGCTTTGTACTCGCCTGACTGGCGGCATAAGCCAGCTGGCACTGCGCTCATTCATGTCGTATTCTGCGTCTGGACGTTTTTTCGGTTGCAGTCTTGTCGTTTTCCTTGTCCTTCTAGCTTCCTTTCTCATGATTTCTCCTGTGTCCGCGCGCAATATACAACATCTCGAACGACGGCGGTACTTAGAGGTCAGACAGGACCGAAACGACACCCAGAGCCGCGTTGAAGGGTCATCGTCTGCAGCGGTAGACCGCGCAGGCTCCACTTCCTCCAGCGATTCCTCATCCCTGTCCGTCTCGGCGTTGGCAGAGACTGCGTTATCGGTCTCGAGCACTGTTTCGTCCTCTTCGGTCGCTCAAAGCTCAAGCTCCGTCGCCATTTCCTCGGTGATTCCGTCCGAGAAGTCCGCCACATCGTCCTCGTCCTCCTTTATCCAAAGTACGACAAGTGCTTCCAGCTCAAGTCCCTCGTCATTCAGCACAACGAGCGTGCCGCCTTCTAGCTCATCTTTCAGCACGCCTTCCGTACTATCCGTGTATGACATTCTACATCACTCGCGCGTTGTTTCGCTTTACTGACCGTTTCATGTTTATAGATCGTCGACGCCCATCAGCAGCTCTGCTCCTCTCATATCCGCGAGCCCATCATCCTCATCCTCTCGTCTGAACTTCAATACAGCTGCGATTGCTGACACAGACCCCGTAACCACGCTCAGTGGTGGTGCAGTTTCCGCTTCCTCCACTGTGATTCGGGTATCCAGTGCCTCCGAGCCCAGTTCCACCGTTTCCAATGGAGCTGTTGGTGCTTCATCCAACAGGTACGCTTCATGTTAGCTTCGCCAACTTGACCTGATTATACCGTTAATATCAGCTTTTGGTCCAATAAATCAGCTGGTGTGTCACATTTCTCGTATCCTTTGAATTGTCTCTAAGTAACTGATTACAGTTGCCGGTACATTCGCGGTTGTTGGCCTGGTATCCTTGGCCATCATTGCCGGTATCGTTATGTTCATCATCCGTATGAGGCGCAGACAGACCTACGACGATGACTTTACGTTTCCGGTCACTGACAAGTGGTCCCCTGAACCAGGGCTCAGACGCAGTGCATCTCCTGATCCCAGTCTCTCGGAACCACCCATGGACGTGTTTGCCAACCGCGAGGTCTTCGCCAACAACTATAGTTCGACACATGGTGTGACTCCGCTGCCCACGCAATACACCAGTCCCGGCAATTACTTCAACACAGACGCTCCCCAACAAATCGTTCAAAACAATCAATCAAACCAAAGTCAATATTATGATGCCAATATTTCGCACAAGTATGGGCCAGGCTCTACACCGGACATAATCTACACGTACGCCGCCGACGTGGATAGACAGTATCCTGTCTATCCAGAAGATAGTGGCGCGTCGAGCACCCAGGTGTCTTCCGGTCGCCCATCCCCATCCCAACATCCATCAACATCGTCTCCCCAACAGCGATACTCCAATCCGTTTAAGGATAATGTCACAGGACTGGCAGTCCCCCCCACAGAGCCCGTAGACCGGGTTTCAGTTTCCGCCTCGTCGATAGATTCGTTCTACGGTGCCAACTCGACCACGCCGGGCGTAGCGTTATAAGATGTATCACGGCCTGCTGGGATAGGTTATTTATGTAAGGTATGTATGCTCGACATTCTCCGTGCACGACCCAATTTAACCCCCAGTTGCTTGATGCCAGGTTAAAATTGGAATTGTAACAGTTGCTCGATTTTTTTGCCTTCGCTCGAACTTGTTCGTCTTGTTCCCTGGAATCGATTCTGAACAATCTAGTTCTTCGGCGTGATTCTGTCCCATTTCATGCATTCCTCGGGAAGAGTTATTTCATCATATCATAAGCAGCCTTCGGCCCACAACGTCGTACCCCCAGCCTCCCACTACAACGTAGTATCAAGGTACTGTGTTCTCTCGACTGTTCTGCTCTACCAGCCGCGAGCTTCGAAATCGGCCAGCGTGTCGCGTGCCAGCTCCTCCTTTGTTGTCAGCTTGAGTCCCAGAATACGGGCCTCCTTGGCCGTATCGTACTTAATCATATGGGTGGCGTTCTTGCCTGAGCCCGGGACTCCCTTTGGCAATGTATGTGAGGGAATGGGAGAAGGGGACAGAGAGTTGGCAGCGTCAACTGTAATCACACGAATCAGTGAGGAGGAGGCGAGGAAACATGAATGACGAACGCCAATCCTGCCAGACGAAGTGTCCAGCTGAAATGATGATTCGCTCTCCACCAGCGGCCGCTTTTTCGAGTGAGAGGACATGTGCTTCGCCAAGATTCCGAACGTCGATCCAGCAAGAACCAGTGAGGAGGGCTTCCGGAGATAAACCATTGTCTTCTTTGGCCACAGTGTTGTACCACTGCTTGGCGGAAGTATTCAAAGCGCTCGGGTCGGAGACCTCGTGGATAGTAGGCTGCGAAAGTGACATCAGGGCACGTCAACAAACGAAGGGAAACAGAATATACTCCAAAGACCTTGGACCAGACGTCGTGAGTAGCCAATTCATCGCTGGCTTAGAACACTCACAAATGGAGGGTTGAGGCAGACCAGGTCCCACTTGATTTCAGACTGGTGCTCCTTTACAAAGTCCCATGCAGCTGCATCGTTGAACGTGAGCGGCAACGTGAAACGCGAACATCACGAACCTCGCTCGGCCAGAGTCTTGGAGGCCCGGTACATGGAAGCTGGGGATGCTTTCTCACCGAGTTCCTCGACTTCTTTAGGTGCTTGCTCATTCCAATCCAATTCGGAGAACGTCAGGGGTTGGGAATCAATATGAAGAACTGATGCGCAGGATGAGGTAACAACGACGCGCTGGACAGAGGATCTATTTCGTATATGAGATAGGCTCTAGTACTTCAGGACATGAACAAAACACCATACCCGTATTTGAGGGCACTGGCGAGTATACCGACTGTACCCTTGATCGCCGGACCGAGTAGTTCTAGAACGGTCAATGTCAGCTTTAAGGCCTAGGGAGAGTGGAGGTGTTACCCGCCTTGAGGATCCTTTGCGGCAAAGTGGAAAGGCGATGCTGTATGCTCAATCGCGTCTACGCCCTTGACCGCTTCATCAAAGGCGCCTTCCTAGACACATACGGATCGTCAATCACTGCAAGGAACGCGTAATAAAGCGCGATTTACTTTGGTAATATCCTCGACAACGACGACTTCGAGCTTATCGCCGTACGACTTGAATGTCTCATAGAGGTGTTTACCCTTCTCAGCTCTACGAACGGTGCCCCGGACCGAGTACCCACGTTCTAACAGCGTTCGGACAACCCACATCGCGATGTATCCATTAGCGCCAGATACAAGCACTTTGCCGTTTGAGTTGGGAGTAATGGCAGGCATGATGGTGGTGGAACGTGAAGAAAGAATGTTAGGTTCGTTGTTGGTTCTCTTCTGGTATTTATACCAAGGTGCTAGTTGCATCACGCGATCCATCTATGGATGAAGATTATTGCGATTGCGATTGCTTGCAGTATCCTGAGACTATCCGGAGATCCCACACCAATAGCAAGCGATAACTATTAGTAAGGACTTTAAATTTTGAGTCACTCACTCATGGCGGTACCGCCATAGAGAACACTTGTCCTATAGCTTGAGCCGATATCACGGCAAGTGATACAGCGAAGGTCATTCTTATAAGGTATTCGAACAGGTCTAATAACGCGAGATGACATCAGCATGAGTGGGGATACATTTCGAAATGTGGCATTAATCAGGTGGATTTAGTAGAAGTATCCTCATTCGATCCCGTCTTCTCAGTAGGATCTGTGAAAACGGTAAATATACCCTCAAACCGATTATCCCAAGCTACTTCCGTGGAAGGCTTGACAATTTCCCACCCCGACAACATACGTCTCCATCTCTTCTCCTTCTCCATTCTCTCAGCACGGAGTTCCACCTCAGTAGCCGGTGGGTAGTTGATTTCGTCCTTTGTTGGCTCCCTGATGTGCCGAGCAAGTTCGCGAGCAGTAGCAAGCTTCGGCACAAGCTCGTCGTAATACTTCCTCCTTTGACGCTCAACTTCCTTCTCCGTCGCGTTAAGGGAGTTTTTGTAGTATCCTTCTGAGTGCTTGCCGAAATCTACGTCAGACGACGTCGACGGGACCTCGGAAGAGACATCGTTGAATAAGATGACGGAAGACGGGGGATTGAAGGGACGCGTTTGTCGCATGACGAGTCTGTATGCCGCTTCAGCACCAGACTGAACAAAATACCGGCGGTTAAAAAAGTCATAGAGCATGTTGGGAATAAGCTTGAATCCAACGTAGTTCGTGAAAGGAACGAAGAGGATAGGCGGAAGAGCGGGTATAGACGAAGGGATGGTGGAATCGACGGGAGAGGACGCAGTTGGTTTTGGTGACGCTTGGTGTAGTGTGTTGTAGAAATCAGAGTTGAATGACTTGGCCGGCGACGGAGGGGTTTCCTCGAAGGGCTCTACTTCATCAAACCGCCCGTCCTCTTCCAATTCACGCGCTAAAATTTCGTCGTGATCGATTTTGGCCGGGGACTCTGTCCAACCGCGCTTCAGCCCATCCATGAACTCTTTCCAAGTCGGACGCCCGACGATGACAATACCGCCATCGAGTTCCTGCTGACGTATGTCCTCCTTGGAGCGGAACTTGTACTTTGGCGTCAAACGCGGGTCCCGGTGCTCTTCCTCTAAGCCCATGTCCAGACGGCGACGCATTTTTATCTCATCTGCTATGCGATCGGCGAGGTCACCGTGTTTTTTGCCCGTGACAATTTCAAAGTCAATGGCAGCAGCAATAAAAATTGGCTATTAGACGCGTTTATTCAGTGGACGAAAGGAGAACAAGTCAATACGGACCTTGACGTACTTGCGGAAGTATCTCGCGCATTGGTTGTAGTCTTCGTCTCCGGGCCATTTAGCTGAGTACACTTTAACTTGGCGGGGCCAGGCGAGGTGGTCCGTGGTCTCTTCAGACAGGTGCCTGACCTTGTCAACGTACTCTTGCCGGATCTTTTTGCATTGCTGGCGGTCGTAGATGTATAGACCCAGCACAGACGAGGTGACTGACAAAAAAATAAGGGTGTTGCGCGAGGGTACCTTGAGTCGCTTGGCCACCCATGTCAATCCGCTCAAGTCGAGGGCAGCGTTCGTTGGCGGCGCCGTAGACGGTCCCGGCGTGCTCATCGTGGTCGGCAGAGCATACGCGTTGTGATCGCGGACGGCAAAGTGAATTTTTTGCCGAACGCGGCAAGAGCTGCTATATCGGACAGTAGGACCGGCCAAAGTTGACTTTTTTCAAGAACCATCATCCTGCTTACTGCCAACACATTTCTCTTAAAGTCCCAGAAAATGGCTGGAGACGAAGACATAGACTCCGATAACATCCAAGCTCAAATTGACCTGTCCATGTCGTACACACATGATCTTGTGTCCTCTTGGTTTACGGCCTCTGCCAGCACTTCTAGTTCTACTACTGCCAAATTAGTCGAAAAAGAAATACAGGAACAGCTGCGCTTGCCTCCAAGGTAATCTATCTCGCCTGATCCTAGTAACCTTAGTTAAACAACCTAGATTGGGCGTCGGTGCATCTATTTCAGACTCTGCGGCCGGGACCTCTCGTGAGGCGAATAAATTAAAGGGACGTCTCCTAGGTAAAAAGCGAGCTAGAGATTGCGAAGATGGCGCGTCCAAGCTCCCTTCCGACAGCGCCGACGACGATGAGAGTAGGGCCAGCGCTATACAGAAGAAGCCTCGCACAGACCCATTCGCAGGCGGAGGTAAATCTAAGAAACATAGTACGAATATGCCTCAGCCAAAGGCTGAGAAGGCAACATCCACGGTGCCTATGCATCCACCTACCATACTATCTACGCAATCCAAAGAGGCTCAACCTATACCTACTCTTAAAGAGGAGGCGGAAGTGACAGAACAGCTAATCATCCCCAGTGGTTAGTGCCTTTATCATTGTGTCGACCTTGGCATTGACGCCCGTTTTAGCACCTGCGTCGCCTATGAAAGAGGCGCATTTTTCCCTATCTATAACGTCACCAATTATAGGCGCCGAGAAAGCCGCTGGGGGGTTCACAACTCCTGTATTGAACTTGGATGGCCCTGTGCAGAGCGACGGTGACGAAGATGATCATCCCGCTCTTGGGGGTGACGCAAGTCCAAAGAAGAAGAGAAAGAGGAAAAAACACAAGAAGAAGAAACAGTCTATGGGTACGACGCACTGTGGTCCACAACATCTTGCGTTTGCTAACTGAATTCATCAGAATAATCAACACCTATCTATCAGGAATATATTCATGGTCATTCTTGCTTTCCCTTTCGGCCGCAAACGTCTCAAAGCTCAGTACGAAGTCTCAACCGCGCACAATTGACATGTCCAGAATCTATGAACTCAATTACCCCACACTAGATTGCAAATCCATTGTTGTGATGGCGCGTCTTGCCGATGCACGTGAGAAAGAGTGACAGCCGCTCCTGTCAGCAATCTCGAGGAGACATCTCTTCCGAGTTGAAGGCGGTTTCATTGATATCTTCGTCTCCTCGTCAATCATTACATACTGCACGCCCGTCAAAATTATCACTCTTGCCGAGAAATTGATACGCCACAAGCGGACAGACGATTATTTAAATTCAAAGCGGAAGCAGATCGCTCTTCTTAACACGGATAGTTTCGCAATTTCGTCCAATCAGACAGCTAGGCCTCCAAGACACACCACGTTCCGCCACTCATTGACGGAGAGGTTGGTCCAGGCTCGAGCCCTTTCTTCACTTGGTTCCTTCAGAATGCTTATTCGGATTCAAAGTGCAGTTGCCTTGAAAGTATGCTTGTGCGGGAGCAACACATTGGGCAGTCCTACTTTGATCTGGCTTCGTGTCCTATTGCTTTACGCAGATTTCCGTGATACGATCGCGTCTCTATACTTGCGCGGAAGCTCGAACAGGCACTTACCCCAGACGGCGCTCAAGGGTCTCCCCTCTCTCAATTTTTCCTCACTGATCGCTCAGTTGACATTGCTTTGGTTTCAATAGCAGGTGATCTAGGAGCGGCAGCCTGTCTCAGTCCGCCCTAAGACAGGCCTGATATTTAGATGATCCTCTAAATGGTACACTTGCTCACTATCCATCGCGACACGTCTTTCCTTTATCGTCTCGTTCTTACAACCGGCGCGCCACCAATATGTCGTACCCTCCAACACTATGGGGGATGTACTGGGCTACGGAAAAACCGTTTGAGTTCCTGACCGTGACTCAAGGCGACATGAATCGTGGGTTTCAATGAAAAGTCTGCATACTCCTTCCTCACCGCGCTGTTTTAGTGGCGTCAATTGCATTCGGATGGTCCTTGGGGTTCGGGTACTTTGCCGTCTGCCACGCAGTTCGTGAAAGCCGTCGCGCACGCAGGATCAACACGTACATTATCCTCGTCTGGGGCGAAATTATAGTGCAAGTTGTCTTGGTATATCCCCTCGTACCGACTTTTGACAGAGACACTCTCAACAGCTGCCTACTCTTCGGCATTCTATGCTGGTTATATTTAGCCAGAGTCATTCCACCTTCGTTTTGGTTCTTCTTCTTCATCCTCACGTACGTTCCTTGTCATTTCGCACCAAGGACGGTCTGTTGACGCGCGTAGTATCTGGACCCTTCAAGTACAGTTCCTCCTCCAAATTATCGTCAACCGACTGTGCATCTTGCTCTCGAACGATCATCAACGGGTGAGTGTTGTTTGACTCTCTGTTTGTTGTTGCCTGATCTCGAGATAGAATTGGATCCGATGGGGCGTCGCTGGCCTTATCTTTGCCATCAACGTCTCGGTCTATAACATCTGGCTTCCCTCCAAGCTTCAAATCCATCACAGATACCATGAGATCAATATTTGGTGGGATCGTACTGAAGTGAGGAGCGGCCGTTTACGCCTAGTCTCTTGCTTACTCAACTCTGAACAGAAAGCATTGTACTTGGTCGTCGACGCGTGCCTCAACTATTATTTCATCCGCACTGTTAAGAACCGACTAGTCAAGCACGGCGGTGTATGCTCCCTCACCGTCTGCCTTTCGATTGTTGTGTGCTAATCCTTTGATTGTAGTTGACAAAGTACGCAAAGCTGGTCAAGTTCAACACTCAAATTGTATTTGTATCTCTTTCCATGGACGTCATGATCATTGCTATGATGTCGCTTAACAATGATTTCGTTTACATGCTGTTTGTAAGCGCCTTGGTTCCAAGCTTTGAATAGTGTACTGACAGCATTCTTTCTCAGCATCCTGTGGCTTATATCGTCAAGGTTTGTAGGCGACGCTATATTGGTTGGCGGTATCTTACCCGTGGTTTAGCTTAACATCGAAATGGCCATGTCCAACCTTATAATCAAGGTTGCGCGGGATACTGGTAAGTCACCTGAATGCATGGGTCTTTCCTACATGTTAAACTGTGTCTGGTCAGGTGTGCACTTTGTAGACGACACTACCCAGCGTTCGAGCTCGGCAGGCGCTGTTAGCGCTCCGCGGTTCCACACTAGCACAATGGAAGTTCAAGTGCAGGTAGCGAGACAACAGTTCACTACCCACGATGACATTGGTGTGTCTATTAAATACCAATTTTTCTTCATCCCGTTGACGAGAAGAATAGAATTGAGCGATTCCAAGGCTGGCTGGCAATCTGAGGAACCGGATGCCAAGCGTACGAGTTCGACCAAGAGGACATCCGCTACTCTGTTTCTCGATTCGGATAGCGTTGTGTAACGAAAACTTTATCAATGGGAACAAATGGGGGGTTACTTGTAAGGGTAATGTGGCGCCATGTTATTCTGTATACTATTTCCCTGTGGTCTCTCAATCAATATACGCACACACACTACCCCAAACATCGAGAAGTCGATAACATCAGACCAATCGTCTTTTCGGTTGGCCGTTCAACGGTCACGGGATGGACTTGAGTGACATCACTGCCTCGCGTCCTAAGACCTCACATGGTCATTTTTCTTGCTTCTTTTTCGCTTTAGATAGTCATTTCTCCTTTCAGGTATATTTCCCTGGGCTTCTGGGGGTATATATACCGGCGTCGTTCATATTTTACACTCAACCAACCTTTCGTATAAGGGTTTTGTGGCGCAACGTTACTATGTACTATTTTCCAATCATTAAACGCACATTTCGTCCCAAATTCACCTTGATGCTGGTATACGCTCAAACCCAGGCTCAAATCGGAGCCAGTAGGTGACAATAATATCGTCATATTTAGGTTGGCGTTGGCCATCTTCTGTCCGCTTGCTCTTGTATTCAAATCAGCTCGTGTCTCTTCATCACAAGAGCAGTCGACAGCCATAGCGTTGCCAGTGTTTGATTTTTGCGTGGAGTGCGTACCAACAGGCGAGGACCGGGTCACTTCCAAACCTTGGATTCTATCGCATACAACAGTAAACAACATCGCGTCACTTTGGCATTTGAATCTTTAGACTGAAATCGATATGCTGCACCGATTGATGTACAACACTCGTGCTCAAAATGTCAATTTCTAATATACACAGCATCAGCGATAAACCGGGAGCAGTGTGGAAGCCGTACCATTGATAGCTCGTTCTTGCAGATTGGCTTCCGTAATGTTACCACTGGTCTCAAATTGGAAGCTCCGCTTGCCCTGCCACTTCTCCTTCAGGTTTCTCGCAACGCTGACCAGCTCGGTGCCCTCGATGTTGTCCAGCATAATGATGTTCGCACCCGCTGCAATGGCTTCGTCGGCTTCCACCTCGGACTGAACTTCGACGTCCAAAAGTAATGAAAAGCCTCCGACTTCTCGTGCTTGTTGTATGGCGGTAGTAATAGATCCTACCATACAGATTCAAGCCGCGCCTTCCTGTCAAAAACAACAACGTACCAGAAGACCAGATATGGTTGTCCTTGAGCATGATCATGCTCGACAGGTCGTGCCTATGCGGATCGATACCTCCAACGAGCATTCCGTACTTTTCTACAAGACGGAATCCTTACAGATTCATCAGATCAAATGGTGAAGAAGGAGTGTATACAACAGATCAGACCTGGCGTAGTCTTTCTCGTCCCAGCGATGATACCTTTGTAGCCGTATCCCCGTGCGAGATCTTTTATCTGCTTCGATCTAGATGGCGTGTCGTTGAAGAACCATAAGGGGACGTGAACAGACGTACCTCGTCGCGATGCCGCTGCATCGCGCCAACAGATTCAGCGCAACGCGTTCGCCGAGGAGGAGATGGCGCGCCTTGCCGCGGACAGTGGCGACGTGCTTCACGGGCTCGAATGTCTCCCCTTCCTTAATGTGCCATTCCACTCTACATATTACAGTCTATTGGACGGTCCATCGGAGAGCCGGAACGACGTACTGACAGCCAAGTTGTTCAAAGACTTCGGTAAAGAAAGGACATCCGGCGAGGACGGCGGCGACCTTGCCTTTGCCGAGTAGAAATGCCTCCCGCTCGACTTCGCCAACGACGTAGCCACCATAGTCAAATGATGGGGTGTCCTCATCGAGCCAGGCAGTGACCAGTGGCTTCCAGCTGGGTGGTAAGAGGTGTTCAAAACTAGGCATGATGATGGTCCGTGTACAGGGTCCGGATTCGATCAGATTTGCAAAACATGAGCTCGGAACTTGAGAGTACAAAGTTTGTTGTAAATAGGACTGTATTATTCGCCTTTGAAAACAGGACTCCTCTTCTCTTTGAATGCTTCAAGCGCTTCTCGTCGGTCAGCAGTCTTCAACAGTGGGTCGTATGCAACCCGTTCAAAGTCCAGACCTGTGGATAGTCTAGAAAAGTATGTTCACACAGATACTCACTTACCCTTTCCGAGAGGCAAGTCCTCAGAGAAAGATATGGCTCGCTTCGCGGCTCGTAAAGCCAGAGGAGCTGTAGTCAACTTAGTTCATACAACGGAACTATATAAAAGGCACCAAACCGTTTGCAGAGATTGATTTGGCCAAGGAGAGAGCACGGTCAAAGCCGTGTCCCGTGCTTCTGACACATAATCAACGAGACCTATGCAATGTGAATACTGGAGAGCTCATAGTAGCACTTGACATACCCCAGTCTAACGCCTCAGACGCGGTGAGCATCCTAGCAGTAAATATAAGATCCTTGGCTTTTGACAAGCCGATGAGACGCGCTGTCCGCTGGGTTCCACCCGCGCCTGGAATAATACCCAATTTCGCTATGAAGAGACTGAGAGAGATGCCACAGCACGAAAGAAACGAAGTTCACTTTCAGGTAGCCCGATCTTAGTGACATGATGCCCTCACAAGACATTCAGTGTCGGAAACCAAGGTGAGAGTCTGCCTACCTGCGACTCGTAGATCACAAGCCAAGCTCAACTCCAAGCCGCCCCCCAGAGCCGGACCATCAATGGCGGCTATGGTAGGCATTGGAAGGGCCTCCAGAAGGTCCAAAGTAGAACGCAAGTCATCAAGAAACTTGGAGACTTGTACGGGCGTCATTGACCGCCTCTCGATGAGATCCGCACCAGCGCAAAAAGCGTCCGGGCTCGTTGACCGTACTATGAGCACGCGAACGCTGGGCGGATCGAATTTCAATGCGGGGTACAGAGCAGGGATGCATACCTGTTGTCAAAAGAAACTGTTTCGAGGCTAGTTTCGATCTCCTACAATTCGCATGAGGGAATTTATCAAGATCAAGATAAAATCGAGGCGACCTGGAGCATTTGGCGTGATATTGCGTTCTTGCTACCCGGTCGGTTCAGAGAGAGGCAGGTCACACCAGGATGGGACGGTATTTGTTCCAAAAAGGCGTGACGACTGGAAACCGTAGATATCCTGGCGCGTCGCGGCATCAACATGCATGCTGGGCGCGTTGACCTGAGTAGCACTGAGAGAAACATGGCGGTTGAAGGGAACAACTCGGCAATTGGACGGCATCGCCTCTTTCGTCCTTTCCCTCACTCAGACTGCCGACAATGTCCAAACGCCCTAGAGACGATTCGGACGATGATGAGCCCGCCCTTGGGCGGCAGATTCTTCCAGTGGCCAATCTGCCAGCTAACTTTGATGGTGTCCCGACTGACGGCCTTCAGTATCTGTTCACTGTTCGGTGCGAGTTCATGCATTCATCATGGGTAACCCCGATTATTGACTGTTCATTTTACATAGACGCGATGCTAGAAAGCTGCCTCATATCACACGTGTGGTCAATCCATACGAAATAAATCAATCAATACGTCCATCTGCGCCTTCATCCACGAGTCATCCTTCTCTGCCCTCAGAAGAATGGCGAGTCTTATTTCGCGAACGCTTCGGTAATCTTCGAAAGGTATCACTTGTCTTCTTTTACAGTTGTTCTACGCGTCCTTATTCAATTTCAGAATGTTACCCAGCCCACGGCAAACGTCCAGTTACCCCAGGTTCCTGCTCGTCAGTTGATGCCAGACAAGCAGGACCGAGAATTGTGGTGGGCGTTTTTATCGGGGAAACCAGAAACAGAATGGAATCCTCCCAAGCAACCAAAGCAGCGCAAAATCAAGCCGGGCATGCGCGCGTTTCGCGAGGAGACATTGGTTCAGTACCAAGTACCAATGACAGACTTTGTCATGGATGCTGTGGGAGGCAAAGAGACTCTAGATACTGGTGAGGAAGCTACGGCAGCGGCACTTGCAAAACCTGTGCCGCGACCTCTCACGCCAGTGCTTCTACAACATATTGACCAGGTAGGCACCAAGTTCTTTCTATACTCGACTATTCTAATCGAGATCTTCTAGCGAATGTCTCTTCATCTTCTCATGTATTTTACGCATTGGATCAACCTGCATTTGAACCACAAAAACCCGCCGTTTCCTCGCCTAGCGGATGTACACGCACAGTGGATCTTCTTCCTATTGACGCGCATCGATGATTACATCTCGGCAGACGATACCAGTTTGTTGCGCAATCTTGTACGTGCATGTTTATCACTTGTCAAGGTAATGCTTCGCGACGAGACTGCAGTGGAAGAGGGCTCGATTGCGCTAGAGTCATGTTGGATTATAGTCACGACGATAATTGGTGTTTGGGGGCAGCAGGACTTGTGGATGGACGCGGAATCAATGCTGGGTCAATAGGGTACGTCTCTAGAGTAAGGCATTTGACTTTTCTGTGTCAAAAACATTGAAGAATCGACTTGTGTTATTACAAGCAGCTGTAAATATATACTTGCATTGGTGAAATAGTTACGGTAATGAGGAGCCGTTGCGGTGAATATGGGCCGCAAGAGAGAGGGGGCTTGCAGGGGTATGTGTCAGATTCGCGTGGGTACAGATCGTTCCCGCCACGAACTAGAATCCAGGTTGCCCTCTTACGTCCACCACCTTCGTTTGCCATCTCGCCCTTATTAGGCCCTTTTACCTTCTCTACTCTCATTCACCTTTTCACGATGCGCGCCGCCGTTCTTCTTGCTCTCGCCGCCTCTGCCCTGGCCTACCAGGTCACTTTTCCCACTGCCACTGAGGGGTGGTCTGCTGAAGGCTCCAACAAGTAGGTTTCTCTGCTGTTCGTCTCGTTCATTGCTGACTTTGTATCACCAGATTGACCTGGCAAATGGTTAACACGGACGCCGCCAACTTTACCGTCTTCCTGACCAACGAAGTACGTACCATCGATGACCAAGATTGCATATATTCACCTGAAAAAAGGACCGCTCCGTCATGGCCACCAACAATCTCGAATTGGCTGCCCTCGTCGTTGGCTCCGACGGCACTGCCACCCTCAATCCTCCCAGCGCGGGCTGGCCCAAGGGTGGTGGATTCCGCGTCAACCTCTGTCGCGACCCGCAGAGCCCCACCACCATCCTTGCTCAGTCGGATCAGTTTAACATCACCTCGAGCACCAGCGCGACCTCCTCGGGATCAAAGACGTAAGCTCCAACCTTAACCATCACCTTGTTGCTGATAATGCGCTTCCAGGCTCAACACTCACACTGGTACCACCTTTATTGCTACCGGCACGTCAGGAAGCGTCGATTCCTCGAGCACCAGCACTGACGACCTTTCGCCCGTGTCCACCTCCAACGCTGCTATGCCCGGTGTTGTCGTGCAAGGCGGGCTCATGGGAGCCCTCGCTGTTATTGGCGCCCTCCTCGCCTAATTTTCTCGCCGTTTGTTTTGTATGCAGGACTTTAGTGTTTCTTATGGGCTCATAAAATTACTTTACTCGCTGTTCAAAGGACGTTAGCATTCATGAACATAGACATCTTCTTTCGACAGATCCTGTTCTTGGCTTCGAATTTGACACGATTCGAAGGATGACTATGATGCGTGTTTCCTGTCGCTGTACTCTAAATCCTGAATCGACGACAGTTTGACGTTTTCCATGCTGGATAGTGATCTCAATGTCGCCCAGAACCTTCCCGAATGTCTCCGTAAGATCGAGAGTTCCCGGAAAGCTACATCCAACCTACATCTGGATCGAGGATGGTGCACTCTTGACAGTCGACAGTTCAATTTTATATTGCCGCGATGCTGAATGATATATCAAGCGAATTCGAAATATTTTTTCAACTGTTTAAAAGCGTGAGATGTTGAACTGTGGCGATCTTGACGGGTGTAGTTCTCCGTCTTTTCAGTAGCGACAAAGCCTCTTAGGCTGCAAAAGGGAATCGAATCAAGGATTTCCAAATGATTGCATTGCATACATGAGTATCCGAGAGAAATAAGTTAATCCGAATTGGCAAGAACAAGCAGTCCACATGAACAAAATCCAAAGTATCAACCAAAAGCTCTTGGTATAGCAAAGCTGCTTCGACTCGGCATCGACGGTATCGATATCCCGTCGCTTAGCTTGATCCCCTCCAAGTCCTTCATCATCACACTCAATCGCGCAAATCGGCTGCTTTTAGCCTCTGCAGCAAGCCGATCAGTCGTCCCATCGTCTGCGTCGATGAAGCCCTTCTCGAATTGAGCATAGTCGCTGCGTAGCGAGATATAGGGCTTGAGTAAGATGGGATCGATGCGACCAAGATAATTCTCAGTAATATAGGACTTGAGGATGTCTGGGCGGACGAGGAAGACGTTCCCAAGCTGTCGTAGGAATTCGTAGCGTTCAGTGAGCGAAGGGATACCAAAGCTGCTGATAGTGTCTTGGTACATCTTGATGTCCCTGTAATAGCAGAAGATCAGCAAAGTAGAAGCCCTGCCGAAAATGACACTGTACTTGGCCAGCATAAGACCTCCAGTTGCGCTGACGGGGAACTTGCGAAGATGCTCGAGCAGTAGACTATGCTTATGTTACTAATGGCAACCGAATCACCGGTAATTGGCTTACCTGTGGAAAGAAACTCCAACCTCCGTCAGGAAGACTTCCAAGTTCTTGCCACTCAAGTTCGCTTTAGCTGCATCCCGAACCTTTTCCAAAGTATCACAGCATGCCACGCATGGCTCTGTGTTCACTCTGGCAAAAGACAAGTCGTCATTCCGAGGCTTGAAGTCGTTCTTCTTCTGCTTCGTCAGTTGTAGCGACAACCATGTGATGACAGCTGTCGAAAGAGTCAGCTCAGGCAATCCGAATCTTGAGCAAAACGTACTGTCAGTTATACGTTGAGTCAGATGGTTTGCACCACCCTCTAATCGACTGATGGATTGGTTGTTGTATACAACCATTTCCCGACGAGTAGTAACCGACGAACTAGCTAGAGGAAGTAACGCAGTGTTGACGTACTGCTGCCACAGGTGACAAATTAGGTCAACAGCGCGCAGAATGGCCAATGGTTGGAGGTTTGGCTCAGTCTTGGTGTCAGCCGATTCCACTCGTGCCATTGAACTGTTGTCAAACGTCAGAATCGTTAATCCAGACGCGTCGTGACGCACGTCTCTATTGCAGCTTCAATGTAAGAAGTACCGATGGCTTCAGCTAATACTCGTAGTAATGCAAATGTGTTCTTCGCCCTTGATAGATTTCAGTCAACGAGGCCTGAACAGACATATAGAAAAACCTACACGTCGTTGGCAGAACTCAGCTCAACACAACGCCCGATGGCCTCAGCGTGCCATTTGAGCATCTTCTCGGCGAGGTCAATATCTAATACACCATCCTCTTCGCGTACGGGCTCTTCGCCGGCCTTGTCCTGTCCTCTGTCTGCCATTCCACCAAATCGTAGAATGGCATTAGCCGCCTGGGCAGACGTAGTAGATACACCACTTGTCGAAGTAGTTGCGGCAGCGGCGCTGAGCTGGTTAACGACACGATCGAACACTGAGGACTTGCCCTTTTGGGTCCTTTCCTGTACCACGAGTTTTAATCGCGTGTTCAACACTAAAGAATGAACGTACGTGATATCGTGTAAACGCAGTCAGCAAGCCGGCGAAGAGGGCGCCTAGGCTTCGACTCTCCCTCTCTAGATACCGTTGACCTTCGGTATATGGGACAAATAGCTCCTCCATGGCAGTCTCGAGCATAGTGCTCACTGTCGTGGAAGGGCCAGATCCAGCAGAGGTCGTGGGAGACATTATTGAGCGACGAATTTCGCCTGCTTCGTAAGGAGCGCGTGTCGAGACAGCTGGAAGCTCATAAGCTTTTAGATCCTCCACTAGCACAGATGCCTGGACATGAACGAGCTGTAATATTCGCAGATACGACAAGTCAGACATCGTATTAGCTCGATGTAGCAGCTGTTCCATGTGTTGTTGTATCTGTTCAAGCATTCAGTTATACTTAGCTCGTAAGAATGATAGATAACTCACCGATTGCGCAAAAACACGCTGTAGGAACACTTGCATAACAACGGGAGGATTCGGGAATACTGCCTTGACAATCTGAGCTTCTGTGTCTACCGTTCCTCTGATTTCAGAAAACAGTTCTGTCAGGCCAACTTCGCTCTTGGGAGGGTTTGCATCAGGATCCGGTAGTGTATTCCATCTAGATCAAGATGTGAAGGCGAAAGATTGGAGTGAACGATATGTACATACAATAGGACATCGTCGTTGTGTTTGGACTCTCGAACGTTATTGATGAAGAAGTCATGCTGATTGACGTATACTTGAACACAAGACGCGCCTCCATTAAATTCAAGGAGAGTTTGGGCACAATGCTGTATGACATGAAGGCTCGCTTCAAGTGGATAACTAGGACGACTTACGTGCATCATCTTCGGGTCACCTTTGCGATAACATCGGTCGAAGAGATTCAGCATCTCCTTCTCGAATTTCTCGCAATACTTCTCGATAGCTTCACGTGTCTGTTTCCGTTAAGGTTGCCTTGCAACGAAAGAGCGAGGTAAGCGCGTACCTTGTCGCCGTTGGGGAGGTCCACCTCTTTGGCAACCATGTTCAATCGTCGGAGGAGTACGGCGACTTGACGGCGACCAGCGCGACCTTCCTTGCGCATCTCATCTAGGCGCTGGGTGTCCCCCTTCGAGAACTGGTTATAGAAATCTATGATATCATACGCAGCCTGTGCTCTTTGGCGTTCAATGTGTACGGATTCAAGTTGTTCACCTGTTGATTGTAAGTAGAGCAAGTTGGTGAAGGGAAATAACGGACCAATGCGTACGGCGGTGCTGCTGACCTCGTTCATCTTGCTCTCCATTCCGGAGAACGAGTTGCCTACTGCCTGACTTTATGAGGACGTGAGATCCAGGTAGAGACCAAGACACACTTCAAATCCGCGATTGAGGTCGGCCATCTTCTTCGAATACTCTCTCTCTGACACTCGCACACCCTTCTCCATCTGTTCTGTTTTGGCCTGGACATCTTTCCGCACAGCAATGAGCTTGTCAACGGCCGCCTCGAATGTTCTGATGAATGGTTTGGGATCGAATGCTAGATGATTGAATATAGAAAATAAACAAATAATTGGCACGTACGCCCCGAGTCGGCCTTGGACTGATTGATCAGTTTCTCTGACACCGAGCCTATGAATTCCGTGACATCGAATTTGCCCTGTATGCGTCGGCGTCAGCGCTTTTCAAGGGAATGGCAGCATATACACATACCTTAAGACGGCCGGACGCAGGTGTTCCTCGACACTTGGATCCAGGGTAGGAGGAGCCGCTGGCAGAGGCGGTCGCCGCGACATGACGGTGGTCAGTGATCGAGATGTAGATTGCCTTATTTGGCTGCCACCATCATTATGGAAAACTTCACAGACGCGCTCAAGGTCGTCCTGCAGCTACACGTCGCCACCGACGTTGCCGCAGCACAGAACCTGCCTTATGTACTCGACGTCCTCTCCCCGCAGTCTCTGGCGCCGTCTCCGCATCTCCCAAAATGGACAGCAAGGATAAACTCTCTATTACACTCAAAACAAGTCCATGGTCGCTGGGCGGGACTTTGTCTCGCACATAGAACGTCGCTCCACTCAAAATCGATCATGATCGAAAATGCCCAGAACTGGCTTGGGATTGCCCTGCCCAACCTCTCCGTCAGTTTTCTCCGCATAATTCAATCCAACATTCTTCAACTTCAATTGTAGCGAAAAGAAACACCTCAAATACTTGCAGCCTCAATCAACCTCTGTCGAATCATTTTCTGCTCTGCATCGGACATTCCTGAGTTTCAGCGGCAGGTTTGTACCCCAAATGTTCCAAAATTCACCTCCGCGATGCTTGCTCTTTTCGAGAGGGACGAATGCAGTCACGAGTTGAAGGTAGTTCGTCTCATCCTTATCCTGCGTGCATACTAATCCTCTGGATCGCAGATACTACTGCTTAGGACTCTGACAAAAACGGTGTCTTTGTATTCCAATATCCATCGTTCATCTCATGCATTACTATCCACCCTCTGTCTGAAATTCCTCAATGGGCATGCACCAACACCGACACATGCAGATGTCCTACAAGCGGCTTCCAGGCTTTACGCAACACTCCCAGTCACTGGTGGTAAAGTCGGCGCCACAAATCTCTGGAAAAAATGTCTCGATGACACGCTTGCCTTTGGCTGGGACGCGCTTTCGCTCTTGCAGAGCGTGATTACACCATCTGGTAAGCAGCACATCCTCACATCCTTTATATATCAACCAATTTCTTCGTCAGGCAACCATCCTCAGATGGAGAAGCCCCACGTAACAATTCCGTTGAACGTAGATCGCCTGCGATGCTGCATGACGATAATAGAATCTCTTTTCCAGTTGGGTCTATACCTTCTCGCTTCAATTGCGTTCTCATCCTTCGTAGGTCCGATATCCAGCGCCCCGTACAAATACCGATTGGCCCGTTGGTCGCATTTTCGATTGCGCTCTTAACGTTAAATAACGAGCAAAGAAAGGTAGCCATGACCTGCCTTCTTTGTCGTTCTACTAACGCACTCAAAGACAGCAGATCATGTCGACATCAATATCCATATAATAGCGTCATCCGTTATATCAGACGTCTGGTGGACTGGTTGCAATATAATCTCCTCAGTCGCTTCCCAGTAAGTTTTAACTTCCGAAGCCGTAGCTTATCTAACTCGAAGAAGTGCACCACACCATCTGACACCTCAAACACCGCGGCTCGTTTCTTGCCTAGTGTATCACCTGGAGCGGAACGACACCTAGTAGGTTAAAAACTTGTTGACGTTGTATTCACCCTGACGAGAAATCAAGCTGCCGGCGGTTACCTTACTTGAAAGCGTTAGAGTCTCTCCTGCGGCACACTCTTCCTTTACATTCAGAGGCAACCGCCAATCGCATAGCGAGAGCAATGATTCCGTTAATATCAGTCGTTCTGCCTCTACAATCTGAACTGGAATCCAAAGATACGGTTCAGCAGAATAAAGGAAAACGTAAGAAAAAGAGGGGGGCAGGATTTGAGGGAGACGAAATCTTCAAGACTTCACGCGATTTTCTGTTCCCATCAGCCCAAGATGGTGAGGTGGTACTGGCGGTATGTCGTGGTAAGCGCATTACTCTTGAAGCATTGGAAAAGTTCTCATCATTGCGTAGTGCTGAGCGTGATTCTACGTAATCCCAGCATCAATACTGCGACGCATTCAATATGTTGCCGGGTTCTGTTATCGATACTACTCTTCTTGCCTCAAAGGTCGCCCTCGTCGATATCTCCCGATGTTACTCTGCATCGAAGGTTGCTTCAACAAGTTCAAGATGTGACGATGGAGTTGGCTCTGGGACGACGAATACCATGAGCAAAACTTTAGCAATCGTTCTAAAAGCTGTCAGCAACAATGTTGATGTAGTACGTGTTTTTATTGCTGTGAGAAGCGCTTTACCAATTCGTACAGTGCTCGCAGTTGATTCCCGAGTTGCTTTTGCATCCTCGGGTTCCACCGCTGGTTCGTTCAATGCCCCACGTCGAAACATTATCTCTGTTCCATGCTGAGGAAAGCTCCGAAGAGGCTAGAATCCGGGAATCGTTCGGATTGTTGGCTGTATCTCCAGAGGCTGCAACAATAGCTCCTGCAGAGCCTCCAGCTCCTGTCCCCCTACCTCAACCAAGTGCAGCACTTGGGCCGCTGCAAACAGCGCCTGTACCTCATACACTCTCAGCGCCGACTAATAGTGATGTGTCCATGATCGACCTTCATCCAGCTCCGGTCAAGCAGCAGTCATTTAAACTCCCCGAACCTGCGCCGATCCGGACCTCAACCTCCATCATTCAACAAACTCCTCAAGAGGATGAGGAGGATGAGGCGATGCCTTCTATCGACTTGGATTCAGATTCAGACTAGCCAATCGTCTATCCATGTAATTACAAGCACCACGAGAAATCACTGATGGGTCCGCTGCGATAATGTTTATAGAGCAATAAATCCTGGGTGTATTGCGACTCTGGCTCTTCCTGTTCTATCAGTTGGTGGAACGAGGTACCGTAGGGCAATGAAGGCAATGCCTTGCATACGATTATGATGTCCAACTGTGGCGCCTTACTGTCATTTTCATGCACACATCCAGCTATCTTGACCGAGAGAGCGCGGCGGCGCGTCGCATCAAGAACCCGATTCACCACGATAGAAAGTAGAATTGAAGATTGACTGTGACATGGAATGTCCGCGTTGACGAAGTGGTCACTGGTGCCATCCACGGTCTGACGCTCTGCTCGTGATCGATGAATCATTGCACAGCCATCACGTTCAATCTCCGCTTGAAATGAATCAGTTGGGCGAAATTTGCTTGCGGCTCTTTTCCTTCATTACCACCACCACCACCCCACCACAAACAGTCAATTGCCTCACATTACAATGGCAAAATCACTTCGTTCCAAGGTGAAGCGCGATTTCCGCTCGAAGAAACGGGAAACTGGAATATACGCAGCAACAGAGGCTGCTCGTCTGAACCGGCTCAATGCCAAGTTGGCATCGGTCATGAAGAAGGATAAAGACGGAGATGAAGAAATCACCGCAGTGGCAGAAGAGCCAGGTTGGTCGCCTTCTTGGTTCGCAGCTTTTGGTCTTTTCGATGCGATGGATATTACCGCCGAGTCGATGAATGCATGGGCGGGTGTGGATCGCCATCAAAGTGGCCGCCCCCGCCACCGCCGCAGCAGGAGATCGCGTGGCAAGCGTAGCAGAGGCAGGCGAGAGGCTTCGCAGTGTTGATGATCCCCATTCGATTCCATTTTATGTTTTCGAATGACGATCATTGACACCTTTTCTTTTACAGCTCTTCAGGAACCCATAATCAACGATCCAAAACCACAAGGTTCGCTTATACCCCACACCACATCCAATCTTTTTCACCGATCATTCTCTTCATGTCCAGACTCTATGGATGTGGAAATTTCGGAGGCGCAGTCGAAACGGATATCGACACATGGTCCTCGCGGTTCACGCCGGGAAGAGTGGCGGCTTTCAAAGGGATTGTCCGCGAAGCCGAAGTCCAAGGGCATGAATCGGCAGGGAATGGTGGCAGCTGTACGGAAGTCGGGTCGGTCTAAACGAAGGAGATAGTCATTGATTGTATTCATTTATTCTTATGCATGGTTCCGCGGTGATTATTGCACGTTTGCCTGTTCGACGTTACCTGACGTTACGCTCTCTAATTCGATGCAAGGCCGTCAGATTATTTGGTAGGTATCGTATCAACAAGATTGCTGTAAGCTCAATATTCTGCAAGATGTGTAGTTTAATACATTTTCAAACCTCAAGAACTTGTACAGCTCAAACAGTCATAGGCTGACCGAACAGTACGATTGCCGCGGACGTCTTCTGTGGCGTCAACTTGTGCAAGACCTGTTGAATGGAGCACGGACGTACGAATATTGTTCCATAATGACTGATTTTCGCTCATCAGCAACGTGGACCGCCGCTGGCACTTTTGGATTCGCGACCGCGAACGCCAACGGCATTCGAAGGCTCTGTGGCGGTTCTGAAAGCGCAGAGAACGACTGTCTGTACGTGTCTTGGGAGCTGAATTCCAGTAAGCGCATCACGGCTCGCCCAGAAGCGATAGATCTAGATGAGGTCAATGAATAATAAGGTACCTTCTCATCGATATAGACCTACGAGATGAGGGCGGCTGGAACAGTCGCAATACTAGAGGATACATTCTCAGAAGTGGCGTTGACAGTAGTTAAAGAAGACATACACGTTCATGGGTGCTGACCGGGTAATATGAGCTTTGTACAGGGCAGAGCAGAGAATGTACTCACTGTTCAGGTTGATGAGATTGAGGACCTGAGCATCCGTATAGTCAAAAGTCATGGATTGAAATATATAGCAGCTTTACTTACAGCAGGGATACAGTTCGCAGAGAACGTCACTAGAAAGTATACGAGGCCATCGCGGAAGAGCAACTTCCACAGGTCTGTCCGAGCCGTGTGCTTCTTGAACAGCGCAAAGGCAGTAAAGAACAGAATTATCCCATCGAAGCCCATTGCTGATGAACCCTTTAGTCACATGCAAGTCGGGGAAGAGACAGACGGACTGAGAAAGAATGTGGCGTTGAGGGCCGAGGGACTAGCTTGAACCACAACACATGCCCGTACTGAGTCGTCCCAGTCCGCTTGTACAATGAACATTGTCCGATAGAGCCATGCCCAATGGCCGGCGCAGAAGATGCCGAGAGGTATCATTATGGTGTATTGGCGTTCCCAAAGGGCGATGCTACAACACGTCAAATTTGAGGTGAGCAATGAGAACGGGTGCATACGTTCGGAGCATGAGGGACGTCGACGACGATAGAATCGTCATGTTTCCTGCCCACTACATTCGGTATTAGGAACAAGTTGAAAAGAGCTCTTCCGACTTACAGAATTGAACGTGTACAAAGCCTAGCAGAAAGTTTAGATCGAATGAACAAAATGAATGTCAAAGCCCGTACATGACAGTTTATCTACATTCATGGTGAACGTTTACGTTTAGAGACGAGGTAAGACACATACTTTAGTTGTCACGGATAACGAGAGAATTCTCAAGATGAATTGAGCGTCAGTAGTCTTGCGATCCTAAGCGATTGCGCTTACAATCCGATGAATGCTAGCACGATACAATATCGGGAAAGAAAAAAGAAGGCTGCGTTGTTGAGGTCAATACGAGGACGCCGACGAGATAATCCACTGAACTCTATGATCCTCGGGTAAGAAAGAACGTACGCTCAAGCTTGAATGACTGCTTACCAGCGGCCATTTGAACTTGCGTCTACGAGTCAAGAGAGACCACTCAAAGTCGCAGGTAGCAAAGACTTCCCACACGCAAACTCCCAACAGCACAAACATCATACGTTCAAAGACCGCTGAGAAAAAGAAAGACCAGTGACGCGATGGCCAGATGTGGTCAAGAAATGGTACATACCGTAGTCTCTCTGAACTTCCTCGGGATTCGACCACTCGGTCATGTTGCGAATCGGCGTCCTGTAGCGGGTCTTGGAGAGCAAAAGAAGAGTTGGACACGGTGAAGGCTGAGAAGACGCGCCGTCGAGTTAAATAAGAATACACCGAAGGGTAACCGAGCTGCGTAATACTTTTGGGGCGCGGAGAGACTAAGCCTAAATGAGGTCACATACAGGCATTCAAAACTTCGCGGCTGTGCTTAGAGTCCAAATTTGCTGTCTGGACTCCCAGAACCAGAGAAAATAATCAAGTGTCTCTTACAGCGATAGTAAGATCATTCAGGAACTCGCGGGGAAGTGAAAGTCAATGTTATTCACATCTGATGAGATCTACACATAGCTCGACAAATCAGAGCGGAGATTGTGATTTCGGGCAGGAACACTCACTCTCTGTCACACTAGCCCGTCTGCACGCCAGCGGAAGAGAACGCCATCTCAAAATGACTGGCGGAGCACACTAAGAAGTACATATGTCGCGTCATCTACTACCGCCGCAATACTTTTACGTCTGGTACAAAACAACGTCTTATCCGGTCTATTGAGCAAGCGTGAGAAACTGGGCACGCCACAAAAGCTCAAGTATGAAGGACTCTCGCTGTCAATGAAGAGTTGAGGGATAGACCCTTAACGACACCAAATATGATGATGCGTACCACAGTGATGATAGTGCGATGACGGCAAGTGTTATAACGGTGAGGCTTCCAGCACGTCGAGCAGTTCCCGCGCACGCAATGCTTTCAGATCAGATACTGGCTTTGCAGCCTCTGTCGCGGTCTCGCCTGCAGCGGGATCTACAACGATAGGCACAGTCAAGTAGCTCTGGCAAGTTTTGACTAGGTTCTAGTACCTTGATGAGTACGTGTTCCTGTTGTCTGGGATTGAACTTACTTCTCGCACGCCACCCTGAACATTTGTGAGGTACTTGAGAACCAACGGCATATGAGCGTCTGGAATCTGTGAATGTGATTGAGCAAAGGGAATAGAATGGAAGTCCAAAACTGACACTTTCAGCTGACCAGGCGTTGCGTATGAGCCAGTTCTGCCGGGCTTTTTGGAACTTCCAGCGCTTAGGATGCCTGAATTGGGTGAAGGCATAGCTGAGAGCTACGAAGTCGGATCGGTTAGAGGTCGGTTAGTTTGGGAACGCGTATATGCATGCCTTTTTGAGCTTGCTCAGATAGCGAAGAGTCTTCCGACGGATCGAGCAAGCCGGTCTTGTTTTTATGTTTCTTTTTCTTGACGGGTTCGGTAGACAAGATTGCATCGTCTGCTTCTGCTTCTGCGTCTCGTTTCCGCTTTTTCATCTTTTTCGGTACAAATTCCGGCCCCGCATCCTCTGTCTTTTCCTTGGATTTCCTTGATTTCTTTTTGATAGGCTCGTCGTCAGCCATGATGGTCGGGACACAGGAACAATGTCCACGTGCTCGCTCATTGAACTGTCATTTCTAAGCAGATCCCCCTCATTCAACTACTTGCACGATGGGTCTGTCAATATCTTCTCTGTTCACTTCTTTGTCGTCGCTGGTACGCTGGAGCAAGGACCAGGATGTCCGGATACTTATGCTTGGTCTTGACTCTGCTGGCAAGGTCCGTTACGCGTCAACGACCGATTCACCTGTTGGTATTAACTTTTACCTAGACAACGATTTTATACCGGTTGCAGGTAAAATGATTGTCTTTGGAAAGGGTCCCTTTCTAACAGACCTCGCTGTAGATTGGTGAAGTCGTTTCAACGATACCGAGTACGTGTGCATGCTGTTGCTGGTTGTCCTTTGGCTAACGGTTTGCAGCCATTGGATTCAATGTCGAAACTGTACAAGTCAGTATACATCTGGATGCACTTTAATACCATATCTCTTACACGCGTGGCAGTACAAAAACATAAAATTCCAAGTTTGGGATTTGGGTGGGCAGTCAAGCATTCGGTGCGTACAGCGGCTCCTGCTCGTGCGTCTGGCTTAACCTCACCGCAGACCATACTGGCGATGCTACTTTCCCAATACATCTGCAATCATATATGTCATCGACTCGTCGGATCACTCTCGTCTAACGACATCACGGACTGAACTGCTTACTATGTTGTCTGAAGATGAGCTCAAGGGTGTGCCGTTGCTGGTCTTTTGTAACAAACAGGACGTCGAGGGCGCCTTGAAGCCAGAGGAGATCAGCGAGCAGCTCGGGCTTGCCGGCGGGGAAAAGTCACGGCCCTGGAGTGTACGCGGTAGTTGTGCAACAAAGGGAGAGGGCTTGGAGGATGGCTTAGACTGGTGTGCACTGCTTATCCCGTCTTGGACTTTGTTGACACTCCCACAGGCTAGTAAACGCCATTCAGAAGAAGTGAATATTATACCACCGTCACTTGTTCTTACCTTGATATCAGCACTATAATCTCATATTTAATACACCTCGGACTTTCTACAACTTGCGTACTTCTCCCGGCGTAAATCCAAGCTCGCCCAGAATACCCGCGACTGGGCCTTGCGAGTAATTGCGTCCATATGGTCCTGCAATGGCAGTAATCATCCTAAGATATATCAGGGAGACATTGCTCAGCGTAGGGGTGCGGCTCACGGCTCAGGACCACAGATCAAGAATAGTATTCGTCTCTGTGGTTTCTGTAGAGGTGACTTGAATAGCATTTGCCACCAAGACCTCCCATAGCCAATGCTATCTTCAACGGCGCGTCTATCTATGCGACCCACTTGAAGCTTGGCGTCTACGGGTGCATTCTCGTCAAGCGGCATAGAATCAACGAAGAGTCTAACCCGAAGATTGTCGCGATGATCTAACATGGGCTGCAAATGCTTTTCGGTGGCAATTCAGCGGGAGACCTGGACGAATGTAGTAGAGTAAAGCGCGTCTTCGCGTCGCATTTCGGGAGATATATGAGTGAAACAACTGGTAGAATGGTGTGATCCGGTGCCGCCAGAAATCTGTAGAACCGTGTAGCGCGACAGTCAACGGGTGAAGTATAAATCATACCATTATCACGTCGTCCCAGTCGGCGTCCTGCCACAGCCATGTCTGCAATGGCCCACGCAGCTCGACCTGATCTCCAGCGCGTTTCGTATGCAGCCAGCGCCCTACTTCACCGCCGGGGTACCGCTTGATCCAAAACTTCATGTGCCCGTGCTCGTCGATGCCCTCTAGCGGAGTATACGGCCGCTCCACTTGGATATCGTCGTCCTTGATGAAGACAGACCATATAGGCTGCAATTGCCCAGCACTGGGCGCCAGCTTGGGCGGAACTGCGAGGGTGATGAAGCGCGTCTGGCCATCGCAGACTTGGGTGCTGATCACAGTCGAAGGCGTAAAATGGGTGGGGGCTAGCGGTCGCTCAGTCAACGTCGGCGCTGCTTTCGACGGCGACGGGTAGAAGAAATAGAGCGATGTCGCCCCAAGCGCGCCCGTGACAGTCGCGACACGAATGAAACGTGCAGAGTTCATAAGCCACATGGCGATCGACAACCAACAAAAAAAAAAACATTCATGACCAAGTACCATTACATTACACCAGTACTGATATAGGATGTATCAACCATCCACAAATATAAGACCCATCTAGCGGTGCATAATTTAGTACAATACACGTTGCGCTGTCCGATATAATGATAATTAGTGTTTATGGACGCCAGATGGAATTCCGGACAGGTGTGGGTACCGTCCGAGCACGCGATGTCGAAGGCTTGGACGGAGTGGAGGGACGAATAAAAGGTGTTTCCGGTTCTGCGCGCCTGAGGAACTGCAACGGCGTAAGCGGGGACCCTTTCGACGATGGTGTTGATTTGAGAGAGTGAGGACTATGGCCAGAAGGTGTCGATATTGCGAATGAGGGCAGATAAGGACCAGTCGGCTCGGGTGTACGGGGCGGATGTGGCGGCGAAATGTTAGAATCTTCGTGTTCGGGCGCTTCCATCAACGTCGCCGCACTTATCCATCTTTCTTCCCTAGTACCAATTTGCGGCGACTCGGCAAGTAAACGGAAGCTGTCTGCAAAATGGCCGCGGATGAATCTATTGACTATCAGTTTTCTAGCGAATATGAACGCCAAGATAAACCTACTTTGATAACTCTTGCCAGCCACCACCCACTCTGACCATCACCGTTTGTGATCGCAAAATACGACAAAAACACAGCCGTGGATCTTGGTCGCCAATCCAGTACTTTCCACTCTGGTCTTTCCAGCTCCCTGACACGCCCTCAATGTTGATACCCACAGGAAGTTTATTAACAACGTCCCCAACTGCCACGTCAAGTTTACTTTTAGGATTAGCAACATAGGTTTTTCGGGGTATCGGAGCTCTTCTGGGAGGCGATCGCGGCATCGTTGAGAATGACATCCTTGGAGCCCGAGACCACGATGAAGTAGACGTAGATGGTCGCGAACTGGCCATGTTGGAGACAGATGACACCTCAGATATACTGGGTGACGTTGCTCTAGGGCGCAGAGTAGGCGTTTGCATGCGAGGCAAAATTGGAACGCCTGAAGCCCGACGTGACGGTGTTGAGCTAGGAGTCAGACTCGTCGTACGTTGACGAGATGCGAAGGTTGATCCGTACAGAGAGGAGCCACCAGAGGTAGATCTATTGGAAACAATGGACATCCGACTAGATGAGCGTTCGTTGTATTCGACACTGCACGCCGTGAGGTCAAGGGAACACCAAGTCCTCCTCGGGATTTAGCCGACACAGACAAACTGGCGTAACTGCCAGCCTTCTTGGTAGTAGGCTTTGTGTTCAGGCTTCCTGTCAACGATGTACGACTCGTTCTGCCCGAGCTGGGACCAGAGCTGATGACGCTGCTAGGTCTTGACTTTCGGCCATGTATGCGATCGTTCGCCATCTCCTTGAGCTCATCCCACGTCTGCAGAATACGTTGATGCTCTGCAACGGCGCGAGGATCATCGGAAACAGAAAGAAATGCAGTTGACAAGGTGTCCATGGCGGATTTGGTGAACGCGAGTCGCCCATTCAGCTGGTCCTCCGCTGGTTTCCTCTCCGGAGCACGATATGACGATAAAAGTGGGCCAAGGGGTAGAGCAGGATAGCTATCGATATGCTCCAAGAGATCACTGAGTGCGGACTCGCATAAGGCTATGGCCTGTGTCAACGAGACGAGCATGCGAGCGCGATCCATAAGATCGACAGAGACGTCGATCTCGTGCTTCAATGAATCCAGTTCTAACTGTGCAGACTGGTCATCGATAGAAGACGGCAGTTGCCCAACTTCTTGACAGATAGACAAGAAGCTACGATCCATGGCCTCCAATTCTTCTTCAGTCGGTAAGGAAGAAGAAGAAGATGCCGGTCGAGACACCGAACTTATGCTCAAGGATCGAAGCCGCTTTCTCAAACTCAAAATGTGGACCTGGAGATCAATGATTTCTTGTGACTTGTGCGGAGGGTGTCGCCTGTATCGAGCTTGAGACCGAACACATCTACAATGCGTGATTAGCCCCTGCAGACTGAGTTCGAGGATCAATCACCTTCTGCACTTTCATCTGTAGTTGGGAACGTTAGCGATTGAGGTTGTTCATCAGCCGCTGCCTGAAGTTTGATCTTGAGATCGTTAGCTAGCCGATCTGCCTGCGCCTGACGCTCTGCAGCCAAGTCTTTTTCTGCTTGTCGAAGCTTCAGCTCCATAGCAGCCGCTCTTGCTCAAGTGCCTCCCGTTCACGTTGCTCCGAAAGACGTCTCGCATCCTCTGCCGCGCGCTGCTCCTCTCGTTGCTTTCTCTCCAATTCCTCCTGAAGCAAGCGCTCCTTCTCTAAGCGTTCCCGTTCCTCTTCCTCTGCCTTGAATCGAGCTGCCTCCGCTGCAAGTCTCAAGTCTTCAGCCTGCTTCGCTTCCAACGCACGAAGTCGTTCCTGCTCCTCCTGCTCTAACCTGTCCCTCTCAGCGGCCTCAGCCGCGAGTCGCTCTTGCTCAAGTTTCGCACGCTTTTCCTCGGCAAGGCGAACTTCTTCCAGTCTACTGGCTTCGGCCCGTTGGGCGTCCGAGACCACTGCGCGGAACGCCTGCACCTGGTCATCCCACGACTTCATCTTCAACTCAGCGTCACTGAGCGTCCTCTTCCGTGCTAGGAACAAGACCTCATGAACTGCAGGATCGTTCACCCCAGGAGCAGTGCTCATGCTCCTTAGTAGTTCGCGGACAGGCGATAATGTTGATCCAAAGGCTTGTCGCGTCGTTTGAGAAAGACCATCGATCTTGACAAGAAGGTCAGTAAGCGCGGCGTGTACATCATGCTCCTGATCTATGCTTTGAAGGAGACCTTTGAGGCTAGCGAGTGCCTTGGTAGCATCATTTATGCCAGTGACAGATGCGACAACTCCTGCGTCAAGGTCCTTCGCCATTTTTGCAAGGCGGAGGTGGTTTGCTTTCTGTTCCAAAGTGCGCATGTCGCCATTGAGCCTTATGGAGAACTCATTACAGTCGTGCCGCACGGCATCATCGAGAGAGCGTAGAGTGAAAGGAAGGGAGGATGAGCTACTGACGGCGCCGTCGTCAGAAGCCGAGATTTCGTTTGGAGACTCGCTGGAGGACCGATGAATAAATCGAATCCGACGAGGAAGCGCATCAATGAAACATGAGACGTCGACTCGAAGTTTATCGGACGATCCAGTAAGAGTAAGCGCGGTCTCCGTGAAATGGCATTATCCATCTGGCCTTGGAGATAATCTTGAGCAGTAGAATCATATCGCATCTTCAGATCCTCGATGTCGAGTCTCCATCCATTGACCTCATCCCGAATCGTTTCCATCAAGGATGCTTGCGCTTTCACGGCGGCGAGGAGATTGATGTCACGCTTTCCACGTTCCAGTAGCTCGTGCAACTCGTTGGAGGATCGCTGAAGAGCTTTCTTCAATTCTGGCTCCAAGGATAACGACAGCGTTTGTAAAGGTCCAGTTATGTCGCGGAAAATACTGGAAGCCAATTCATCAATCTGGTGCTGGAAGTCCAAGTCTGAAGGTAGCGAAGGCAGAGGAGTCGATGGGGGACTTTCCGGTGTAGGAGGAGCGTCATTTTGACTAGTGATTTGCCGCCATCGGCTTTTCAGCATGCACGCGTCGACTTCCCGGATAATTGCCTGCGCATGGCTAGTCCTATCGTCAATTAAACCCTTCAACCTTCTCGCCTCTCGCAACCTGTCCACACGTTCAGACAATTCCGAGCGTAGGTTTCCGGCCTTGGCTTGGTGCTCTTTCAGGCGCTCCATCGCCTTAACTCCTTCCTTTTTGAAGTTGAGATCAACGCCGTCAACGTTGAGGCGAGCTAATGCAGCAGGGAAAGACTTCAGTGCCTTTGTCGCAGCGATATTGAGTGTATCTAACTCATTGAAGGCGGTGGGCATCAGGGCAAGGAAAACGGAATGGGCGGTAAGGTTGAGACAGGCCTCCGAATGCAAATTAGGCGGTGAGCCGTCGCCCTCGTCTGCAGGTACTCCCGACTCCAACCGTTGCAACACGTCCTGGTATTGGTCACAGAGAGTATTGGCAGATTGGAGTAGAGTTTCAAAAGCTTTGACTGCTTCGAATGCGACGGAATACTCTCGTGCAGCGCCCTCGGCTGTTTTCAAAATGGCGAGCGCAGATGCTATTTCATCTGAAGCGACTGAGCTAAGAAAGATTGAAAGGCTCCTGCTCAGGGAATAATGGATGGATGGGGCACGGAAATGCGGAATTCCGAGACGTCGGGTTTCCTCGTATAGCAAGACGCTTGCGCAGTGTATCAACACGAGACGTGAACGAAGCACTCTGACGGGCTGTGGGATGCTGTAATCGGGCAGCATCGATGTCGGAGAGAAGAGTATTGGCGGCTGTTTGATCTTTCATCGTTTCGACGTATGTCTCGTCAGCCCTAGAAATTGCATGAAGCATTGCAGTGCAGAAGAGGAATAGAACCTACTTTCTCCATTGCATGACCACGTTCATAACAAATTTGCCGATACTCTCCATCTGAGCAATACCCATTTCCTCCAGCTTGTCCTGTTCATCGAGGAGCACCTCTGGAACAGGTTTCCGGCTGTTGTCGATGAGTTTGTCCAGGATCTTGCCGGCAGTTGTGATGGTTCCGTGTCGTAGTGCAGTGACGCGACCAGCAAACTGAGCCGCGTCCCTGGAAAGCAACTCTGCTTGTGTAAAGCGTGCCGTACGTGAGAAGCCGGGTGACGATAGCACATACTCTGAGGCGACCGAAGCGAGGGAGGCCGTAGACCCTCTGCGGCGAATGGTAGAAGCGTTAGAATTGGCGGAAGTGGGTGGACCGGGTGTTGATTCATAGACGGCGGGAGACCAACGGGCACGTGTATCGAGAAAGTCTTGAGGTCGGCGATGAGCTTTCTTCTGCCAACCCATGAAGCTATTCTGTTTTCCTCCCATGTGAGCCTCACGCCGAGTAGATCAAGGTTCTCCGAGCGGTCTCGGAGTAAATGAAGCAGTTTGTCAAGTTCGTAAATAGTCGTTAAAGTCAGTTCAATCAAGTCCGTATCCTGTGGCGATAGATTTCGTTGTGTGGCAGCTGGAGTAGTTTAGACACAGTAGTCTGGGTCACGATAAGACGCACCCCTCGTCGTCTTGCGAAGCTTCTTGAGTTCTCCCGTGTCAAAGATCTCAGTTTCCTTTTCGATGATATCGTGTTCAACTAGCCACTGCTGCAACTGCGCCCGGGATGGAAGGCCAGGAATTTCCTCCGCGGATGTCTCAAGCGCCTCGATACCGACAAAGACTTCGATGGCGGGTAATTTCTCCAAAAACTGTAGGGCATGAGAACAAATCCGATGATGGGGGGATAGACAGCGCACCTTGATTTTTTCCTCTATCCAGGCCTTTCGTTCAATGAAAGTCTGGAGCTCAATAACTTCGTGGGATTCCAAAGCTTCACCGTCGGACGGCGAACTAGGTTGTTTCGTACGGGGCATCTGGACGGCATCTTGTCCCTCTGGATCCCGTGCGACTGCCGTGCCAGACGACTCGCCAGCGGGTATGACAAGGGCGGGCTGCGCAGAATCCATGGCTAATGGGGCGAGAGGGACGCGGCGCGATTTAATAAAGAGGTATTCGAATAAGGGGCATAATTCGGGGCAAGATAGCAAGCAATCCTGCCTTAAGGCATGTGGGAGTTGTGGGTAAGTATCACAACGAGGCAAAGGAGCGATTTTTCCACGTGGCTGTACGGCAACATACCAATTTCCGTTCTATCCTCATAACAACGTCAAAGCGCTGTAATGTGCCCCAGCAGTACGAGACATGTGATTGGTCTGCTATCGTCTTCTGGACACCCCATTACAGTACAAAAAGTCAGATTTACCGCATACTTAGGAGTATTATGAACGCGTCGTACGCGTAGCCAAAGTGACGTAGTATAAACTGACAATCTCATAAATGCTTCAAGCTTCCAAACAAGCTACTACTGTCTTGATGAATGCCTAGGCGAACAAGAAACATTGTAGCACTTCAATGGTTTACGGCCACACATATTCACTGACCGGTCTCCAAAACGCGTTCGGATGAAGGAGATAGAGTGCTGCGAGGCATCCATGGCAGAAGCCTGCAAATTGAAGTCTAGACGCCATTATAATTCAACACCTACGCGTCCATAGCTAGACTGGCCAAGCGATGAAGCAAGTATCGATGTAGTCCCAGCTCACTAATTGCGCTGACACTGATTCTGCACTGATCACAGAAGAAACGCTCGGCCGCTGCTCCGGACACTTCTTCCTTCTCGTTCCTCGTCTGCGCGCAACACAGATCTAAAGATCATTGCCCTCTGTAAATATGTAGAGATATACGGACTACTACTGCTCTCAGTGAGTTTGGGCCACTTTAGTCTTTCATTGTTCTCCTCTAATTGAAATGCAGGTTGTTTTGTTGTCATTGTTCTCTATATAAACAATACGCTCTTCATGATAAATACAAATCACTCCTTGTTCTCATACTTCCACAAACATAATGCCCCCAATAAGACATACGCCCCCCAGAACCCGTCAAGAGCCATACTGTAATGGTGGCGAGGCCCAAACTGGAGAACATAAAGCCTTTGCTTCGCGGCTGAGCTTCCCGTTCCCAAAAGATGTCAGTTTAGACAACATTCTATCCTACTACGCAAGCATCCGGGAGACTGAAGTGAGTCGTCATGCAATGCATCGTACGCACAACTGACTGTACAACAGGACACATACCCCACCCACCATCGAGCACTCAAGCTGAATGATCTACAAGCACTCAAAATTATTGGTACACCACACCTTCGTGTCTAGAGCTTCAGCTTATTCCTCCCTTAGGTAAAGGCGGACTCGGAACCGTGTGCCTTGCAAAGAGTAGAAAACGTACTAGTTTGTTCTACGCATTGAAAGTCGCCCATAAATACAAATTCACCACCTACGACAACTCTGGGTGAGCCTTCACGTCTCAACCTTTTTACAGTACTCTCAATACCATCATAGGAACCACGTTTGAAGGATAGAGAACGCGCGAGCCTTACCCACCTTTCATGGAATCCCTTCATTGCGGGACTCATTGCCCCATTCGTCGGTCCCAGCTCTCTATATTTTGCCCTGGAGTATATACCAGGGAGAACTTTAACCTCCGTTCAAGGGGTACCCGGTGGTTTACCTACCTCCCAAGTGAGGTTCTATTTCAGTTGCATCGCTCTTGCGATCGATTTTCTCCATGCCAATGGGATACTACATGGGTGGGTAGTCTCGTCTCTTGTGCATATTCTTCCACTGAACTGGCCACTCATAGGGATATTAAAGGCGATAATATTCTCGTTGGTGCGGACGGATATCCCGTAATGATTGATTTCGGTAATGTCGAAACATTGAAAAAATACGAGCAAGATTCGACGTGGGCGTATGATGGAGAAGGGACGATGCAGTTCATGTCACCAGAACGCCTGCAAGGTAAAGGGCAACTGCCCAAGCCTGATTGCTCACCGACCGTGATGGATTGGTGGGCATTGGGTTGCGTACTGCAGGAAATGATCGTCAACCAGCCAGTAAGTGGTCTGTGAGACTTGCTTGGTTTCTTTCTCTGACAGACAGGTTCAGGCCTTCAACTTTGATGATGACGACGATTTCGTTATCACGAAGGCAGCTATATTTGCTGGGAAACCATCAAGAGTCACGAAAGACCTACCATGTAGCACCAAGACCAAAGATATGATCCAAAGGCTTCTGACTCTAGCCGCCGCAGACAGACTTGGGGCGGATGGTCAAGGCCTGAAGGAGATTAAGGCTCATCCCTGGATGCGGAACATCAATTGGGACAGACTGTATAGAAAGGAATATCCTGTAGGGCGTCTGTTGCATTTCTCACAGTTGAGATTCTCATTTGGTCCATTAGGCCCCGCAAACTTTTCCGATAGACTATTTATTAGGTGCTGAGCGATGGCATCACACACCTTTAGATGCTGTCATGGAGGAGGACGGTGGACCAGAGCTCAAGCTTGTTGAGCCACCGCTTGACAGGTGCTTTATGTATGGGCGTGACGATGGCCTTGAAACTGATTCCGACGCTAATTCTGAATCTGGTTCTGTTGCATCTGACTCTGCGTAGAGTACTTGCGTTTTATTTATCGTACTCGTATTAGCCCTTAATTCAAAGAGAAGCTCTGGATGGACAATCAGTGGCCTTGTTCTGGTTATGTTACATGGACTTTGAGGCTATTGACCGATATCGACATCTTGAAGCCACGGACCGAAATCCGGCGCAACCGAAAGGAGCACCAACTTTTTTTGACTGAACTGCCATGGGCCCCGTTCCTCGCGAGCGTCACAATGCAAAGGCAAGGCAATCGACCGCTGGGTCTCGAAAGAAGGGGAAGATGCGGAAACATTCGTCCCCGACCGATGTAGATCCAAATGCAGCCATCCTTGTACCAAAAACGGCGGAGGAACGCGAACTAGATCGCAAAGAAAAGCTAAGACAAGAGGTGCGCCATCTAGAAGCGAAGCAAATGCAGCTGCCAAATACCACATATAGCTGCTTGAAGAGTCCAACTCCAAATGGAACACGAAGAAGAAAAAGCGACTTGAAAAGTACATTGTTGGTGTCTTCCTCCCCGACTCCAGCACGCCGCCTAACGAGCCTTACAGGAGAAAAAGCTAAAAAAGGAAGAACGCGTTGAGATTTTGCAAAAGCTTTCGTGCGTTCCCTGCTGCAGAATCAACACTTGGATTTAATGTCATTTAGCCAGACCCAGGCGCATATCCCAGACTCTCTACAACTGCAGTCCTCGTCGACACTGGGAACAGGCAGAGTATCTACCCATCGTGAACGTCTCGACAAACTAGAAGACAAGGATGTCAGAAAAGCATTGGCAGGACGTTCCGGCAAGCGGAAGCGCAACGACAATTACGAGGTTTCCCTTGCCGAGGAGGACAGCGATGGCTCTGAGTCAGATGTTGCCATGAGGCGGTCTTCAAGTCGCAGTAAATCACCCATCGCGAGCAAAGACACCCACCCCGTAGAGTCAACATCATCGGCCGTTGTGGGTAGCGCTTTGCAAAGGAATCCTGACGGGACGGCTGTTGCTCCCAGAATACGCGTCAAGTCCGATAAGAAGAAGGCGAGTTTATCTGACGGGCTATCATCACCATCTAACCTAGTAATCAGACTGCGTTCCGTAGTTGGGGCTCCTCCAAACCAATAGAGGAAGACCCAGAATCCGATTCTTCATTTGACAGCTCCGACTCTGCGTACGACTCGTCTGACAATGATGACGCGTCTGTTGGGGACAGCGATAACGAGGAAGAAGAAACACCCTCACCTCCCAAAAGAAGCCTTGGTTTCAAAGATTGGGCAACAAAGCAGATACAGATTGCCAAAGGCCACGAACCTACTAGATCTACTCCTCCGCCGTCCTTAGATCCCACAATACCCCAACCACCGCCAACGAAGAAACGGAAGATTGAGTTGACGGAGATGCGGGGACCACTTGGCGAGAGCATCAGCCTCCCGGACACGTCCTTGGCGCAAAAGTTGGGTAAGACAAAGAGTATATCTATAAAGCGGCCTCTGGAAGTTGAGGAAGCGCGTCTGCTGCTTCCCATCGTCTCTGAGGAGCAGCCTATCATGGAAGCGATCCTCATGAATCCCGTCGTAATTATCTGCGGTGAGACTGGAAGTGGAAAGACAACCCAAGTTCCTCAATTCTTGTACGAGGCTGGGTTTGGAACAATTGACAGCGGTAGGTCAGTCTCGACCTTCTCGAAGAGCGATCTTGACTGGTGCATGTTACAGAAAATCCTGGCATGATTGGCGTCACACAGCCGCGACGAGTAGCAGCTATGTCTATGGCGACTCGAGTTGCACACGAACTCTCCCTCACTTCATCGAAAGTGTCTTACCAGATACGTTATGATGCGACGGTGTCTCCCTCAACTTCAATCAAGTTCATGACAGACGGTGTCCTCCTTCGTGAACTTGCCACCGACTTTGTTTTATCGAAGTACTCAATCATCATTATTGACGAGGCGCACGAGCGGAGTATGAACACTGATATACTCATTGGTGTCTTAAGTCGGGTTCTAAAGCTACGAGAGCAACTTTGGACAGAAGGCAAGGATGGCATCAAGGTAAGGCTTTTTCTCATTGTATCACATAATTCATTTTCTCTCCTGTAGCCTTTACGCCTCGTGATTATGTCCGCCACACTACGCGTCAGCGATTTTGCCGAGAACAAGACCCTCTTCTCCGCTCCTCCTCCGGTCATCAACGTAGCTGCTCGGCAACACCCAGTTACTGTTCACTTCAATCGACGAACAGCTTCGGATTACGTTGCCGAAGCAATCAAGAAGGCTACCAAGATCCACACGCGCCTACCGCCTGGTGGTATACTAATTTTCCTCACTGGTCAGAATGAGATCCAAGGTGTATGTCGGAAGCTCGAGGCCCGGTTCGGCGAGAGGGCGTTGATTGAGAAACGCAAGCAGCGCGGGTCGCTAGAGGCTCGATTAGCTATACTTGCTGAAGAGGCGTTGGATGTGCGGACGGTGGGTCCTGCCCATGCTGATGTCGAAGTAGAGGACCTGGATCTTGGTATATCTTGGCAGAGGAGCAAAACATTGCAGCCGATGTCGATACCGCAGACATGCACGAGGATCCGGATGCGTTGGATAGCGACGACGACGAGACGACGCGTTGGCAGCGGAGCTGGGTGTCGAATTTGACGATAACGACGGTGAGTGCTTGTATTGCCTATATCAAGTGCCACTTCCCTGATGTTCTGTCAGTGCCGATGCACATTGTCCCGCTCTATTCGTTGTTACCAAGTGATAAGCAGATGAAGGTCTTTCAACCTCCCCCGGCCGGAAGTCGTCTTGTAGTTGTTTCTACGAACGTTGCGGAGACATCTCTCACCATTCCAGGAATTCGCTATGTCATTGACTGTGGTAGGGCTAAGCAGGTCGGTTTCTGCCCTTGACACATAGAGCTTGTCCACTGAAATTTTTAGCGTTCCTACGATGTCAACAGCGGTATACAATCCTTCCAGGTTAATTGGGTCTCGAAGGCCTCGGCGGCTCAGCGAGCCGGACGTGCCGGAAGAACCGGTCCTGGCCATTGCTATAGGCTGTACTCCTCAGCGCTCTACGAGCACTATTTTGCCCAATTTTCACAGCCCGAGATCCTCCAAATGCCGATTGAAGGCGTCGTCTTGCAGATGAAGGCCATGCACATTGATGCTGTCGTCAACTTTCCTTTCCCGACTCCACCTGAGCGTCAGACGCTGCAGAAGGCAGAAAAGGTGCTTGGTCAATTGGCTGCGTTGAAGGATGGACAAGTACGGATCTCGGGCGCGCTATGTCGCTTTTCCCGCTTTCTCCGCGCTTTGCTCGCATGCTGGTTGCCGGTCAGCAGAAGGATTGTCTGCCCTACATCATGCTATAGTGTCGCCATGTCAGTTGGCGATCCGTTCGTTCATGAGGAGGCTCTCACGTCGGCCGATAACGACGGTTGCTTGAGGACGAGGAGGATCTATCGCATTTGACTAGTGAGGGTGTGAAGGCAAGGAAGCACTCAAGTCCCGGCGGAAAGCTTCTTCAAGTCACAGCAGACCCACTCATCACTTGGCAAAGGCGCTAGTGATTCATTTCGCGAGCTCTCCGTTGTCGGTGCGTACGAATACGCGGGCTCAGGACTCAAGTTTTGTGCGCAGCATTTCGTTCGGCCGAAGGTGGGACAGTTCTTCTCTCAGCATTGAACTCTGAACTCAAAGATGTTAGGCAATGGAAGAAATTCACAAGCTGCGGGCCCAGATTCACAATATTGTCCGGACCAACTTCCCTACCATCAAGACTGAGTTTGTTCCCGGCTTGCGACCTCCGAATGACCTTCAGCTGAAGGTTTTACGCCAACTATTGACAGCCGGATTCATCGATCAGGTTGCTGTCCGGAAAGACCGTGTAGAGAAAGAATCGGGCGGTACCAAGTACACCTCTACAAAAGGCGTGCCGTATCGAGCGCTTGGAGTGCCAGAGGATGTCTTCATTCATCCTTCGTCTGTAGTGGCCGGCCAATCCCCTCCGGAATATGTTGTTTCCACGAAGTCGTTCGCACCACTCGCGTATGGATCAAAGGTCAGGGTTTGTTTCCGAAGCTGACGACAACAATTTCATCTCAGTGCATCTGTAGGTATTACCATCGTTAATCCGGCCTGGCTGGCTTCGTTGGGGAAAGGTTCGTTGTGTACGTTTTCCAAACCGGTCAAGAACAACGTCGGCGTTATGATGGTCGTCCCTCGTTTCGGTCCAGAGGGCTGGGAGCTGCCAGCTGTCAAAGCTGATCTCGTATTATGATTCGGCGAGAAATATATACAGTATATATACGATTGATGCCGCCACGCAAAACTCGCTCTCTCTATTCATTGATAGCCAGTAAACCATCACGGTTGATTTCGATACACGAGCAAGACTAGGGCGCTAGATTCTTCACCGCCTCGACGCGAAGCCAATGTGCCACGTCCCCGTTGTCAGTGAGAAGAAGACGGCATGAAAGACGATCCCAGAGCATCGTCTTCTCGGATAAGGACATCGAAATCCGCCAAAGATACTCGACAACTTGGTTCCACTCGTCTGCAGGACACTCTGATAGTGTGGCTTTCACATGCGGCACGCAAAGCTGAGCCTTTGATTTAGAGGGTTTCGCGGCCCAGGCCCCAGGCTCCTTTTCGGTTTCCTGAAGGCGACTGAAAGCTTTCGCAAGCAAGTCGCGCATTGCGGGAAGGGGCGGTTGCAGCAGACTAAGCCGCAAGAGCACCCGAACAGCTAACGAAAGCACACTCGGGCTGGCTGAAATAGAGTCATTACACAATCCAAATATCAGACACACACTATGCTTACCTGAAGATTGAGACTGTAGGATGTGGCTTAAACATCGTCCAAAGATGTATCTCCATTGACCGTTTGTATTAGCTTCGACTTTCTGAACATCGAGAGTGACGATGATGTTTTCAAGGACCTTGAGCCAAAGAACGGCCTCGTCATCGCACACATGCATGACCTGCATCTCGATCCATGAAAGGAGACCGGACTTGAGCACAAGCGATGAAACTGCTTGAGGTATGCACGTTAGATTGACGAGCACCTGAATGGAATCCGTCAGTAAACGGAGAAACGGGACCCAGGAAGGACTGCACCTCAAAAATACTCCTCCTCAGAGCTCGGTCTGGCGAGCTTTGGAAGATACTCGCTAACAGGTCCCATGTGTGTCGCCGTTTGAACACTTTCCAGTCATCCGAACCAACTAAACCATCCGATAATAGATTGATCATCCATGTTCGTTCCCGTCTCCATTCATCCGAGCTACTGTAAAGAAGACCGAACAACATCGGGACATCCGAGGTGTCGATCTCTGGACGTTGGAGTAGAAACCTTGCTGTATTGGGTACATGAACTGATAAGGGTAGAATATGCTCCTCAGGCATGAGAGAGTAGCAACGTTGTAAACGTCGGCAGTCTCTTGAACGGTTCGTTCGGGGCTGGGGGTGGAATCGCGTTGCGTAGGAGAGAAAGAATATGCTGCACAGGCAGTTTTCTTGAAGATCAACACCCTAGAACAACGGTCAGTTTCAATTCTTCCTCTACAAAGCAAAGTGACGAACCTCCATTGACGTCCATAGACCTGCAATAGCGCACAGTGCAAGTTCACGAACATGATCGTCCTTCGCTGATAGTGCCCTTATCAGCACTCCGACAATGTTTGTTCTGAACAGCTCGATCCAAGCAAATACAGACGTCGGAGGGCTATCAGCCAGCATCTGCACAAACAGAAGAATCATAAAGATAGGGTCGTAAATATTTGAGGTGGCATCTTCATACTCCGCAGACTGGTCCTCCACAACGCGCCACTTGGGAAACTGCAAGCATGTTCGGTGAAGCGTATTCGAGTCCAAACTTCGAATCGCCTCTAGACTATTATTGGACGTCCCGTCTGGCGAGGATTCCCATTTTTCGAAGAGTACCGCAATGGACGTCTTTCGCTGACTCTCAAAGAGACGGAAGATGGAGAGAAGTCGACGGTCAGAAATCGAAATTGTGCCGTAGTAGATAGGAAGCAGAGGAAGGATGTGTGTTATTTGGCAAGTGTTGGAAGGGTGCAAATGGAACAGGATATGAAGCAATTGCACCAGCCTGTCGCGCAACGTAGGATGAGGCTCGTCCGCGGAAGTGACGGAACAAAGTTTTGTGAAGCGATGATGTTGGACGATCGTTTGTAGGACACGATTGATGATCAACGGCTAGACTACCATTTCAGTTTGTAAACGAAAAAAAGTAAGCCATATACGAACCTTGAACTGCGCTTTTAGCAATACAGCATTCAGCAGCTTGACGGCCAACGGATTCGATAATTTTTTTTGTGGAATCACGGTCAGGAAAGGTTCGATGATATGAGTTTTGAGTGACGAAGCAGACTCGATGAGCTCAACTACCATTCAATGTCAGCCAGAGAGCAGAACAGCCGAGAAAAGCATCACATACCAAGGCCTTGCACGCGACTCTCTAAATACGAATCAAAGGAGTCGAAATCGCTAAAATAACGAACAGCCCATTGCGCGCCGTGCTCAATCAAAGCGTCGACGAAGGAAGGACATTCGAATCCCAATACCCGTCCAACTTTCAAAAACTCAACCGGCAAAGACATGACGGGAAGTGTAGCCACCGAGTCGACCAACGCGGCTGAAAGCTCTGCGCGGAGGTTCGCCAGAAGAGGGAACAGCATGATCAAGCACGAGGCAGCATAGTGTTGAACATCTTCCCCTTCATTATCTGCGCAACAAGCCAAGAACTTGTGGAAGTTCTCAACCCAGTGACGATGCTCTGCGTCGGGTATTGTCTGCCCAAGACAACTGATCGAATCTAGACGTGCACGGAGCACGCGTACTAGGAGCGAGAACGGTCGTTCCCTATAATTTCCTGTCTGCAGCCATGCAGAGAAGCTAGTACCAGAGTCTGTTTTATAGACGAGAGCCCGGATGATGTCAACTGTCCCCGTGGTCCAAGTCTTTGCTCTAGAAAAGCTAACAGCTGCAACTCCCCAGGTAACTGGTGTAGTCGAAGATTCCACTGCGCCTCTGCGCTCTTCAAACGTCGGGACCCGGACATCCACCGCGACCCTTCCCATCGACGAACATGGGCTGCATCGCGGCAAGAGTTGGTGCGAGAATATCGTCAATGACAGACATATCCGGAAGCCGCGAGCGAAGGCGCATGAGCTGATTGGTGAACGACATGTTAACAAGCTCGTCTTGTAGCACACGAGCTCTGATCGCGTCAACCATTGTGCTCAAGAAGCGACTTGCCGCATGACCTGCAACACCACTCTCTCCAATAGTCACTGAAAGGTCGAGCAAGGCATCTATGGAGAGGAAAGGTATCCAAATACCAGCATAATTGAGCTTTCAGAGCTAATGTTAGAAAAACAGCGCGTAAGAACAGATATGACCTACGTCTGTAGAACCACTCTCAACTTCGTGCTTCCAATGGAGCGCTGTCTCTGCGACAAGACGCCTGTCTTCAGGATCTGTTAGTCTCAAGTTACTGTGGACCAATCGTCGCATCGCTAGGGAAGAATTAGTAGACAGTTGTCGTCGAGGTGGGCTCAACTGTACCTTCCTGGACGTCAACAGATCGTTTTGGTGTTATAGACAAGCTCCGTATCGACGGACTGTGTACGAAAACATATTCTTTCAACGCAAAATGATCCGCTCCCAACGCCTCTGACGACCGTACCACAACGTCGTTGACGAGATCCAGTAGGTCCGCCACCGCCGAGGCCTTGGTTAGAAGAATAGCATTCAAGCTGTGCTCGATCTGACAAATGACCCGTTTCACAGATGCCAACGAAGCGCCCGGAGCGACCGCCAATTCAACGAGCACACTTCTTCTAGTCTTGTCCGCGAGTTGCTCTGCACTCGTCGAAACGAAAAGCCAATCGAAGGTTGCGCTAAGTATAAGATTGAGACACAATGAAAATTTTCTCTAGCTTTGAACACCCACTAGCGTCGTATCTCTTCTACCGGAGTCGGCCCGACCCAAAGCAAAGGGGCTTTTGGATTGGTCGCCCAGATCAGCTCTTTCAGCGCGGGTTCATGGTAGCGGTTCACTATCAATATCAGCCGCATAATTTCTGAAGATCGAAGAGGCTCGTCTATGAGTCGCAGCCAGTCCACAAGCTCAAACGCAGAAATTGCGCGCGCCGTATCAGCCGCAGCTATGTTCCTGTAGTCTGACACGTTCAATGAATCAACAAATAACTCACGAGGCTCAAGCTTCTCCACTGCTGTAAGAAACTCTCTAACATCCTTCGCCACAGTCAAAGGAGGCGGAACAATCTCGTTCAAGAAATGCCGAGTGCAGTATTGCATGATCTCCACTTCTCTGCGGATGGCGCCCGTAACGAGAACGAAATCAGGAAACAGATGCACATCGCTAAGGATGCTATCTATCTGCTCGACATAACAACGAATAAACGACCCGTCAAGGTCTGTGGCGTGCAAGCGGAAGACCAGTTCCCGGATGAAAGTCACCAACGAAAGGGTATCGGACGCAGTTAAGGTCTTCGCGCCCATTTGGCAGCAAGCTGCTCCTTGACCGTCGCAAGAAGTGGACTGGATAGTTGTGCGAAAAGCAATTGTCTTCATCTCCTCGATATATCGGTAAGGGGTCTTGAGGCATCTCTGAATGCACTCATCCAGGAAAACAAGCACACCTTGTACTTCATCGGTAAGAGGTGCTCCATCGGGGGCTTCTGCGCTGGGGGATCTCTTGGTCGTGGGTAGAGAAACAAGCCAAAGTTCCACTTCATCAGCACTATGTTGGAATAGGATGCTGTTGGCTAACAGATGCTGGATGAGTCGGGAAAGACTGGAATGGACCACGGGAACCGGGGTATCGATGAACATCCTGAGCAGAATGTATAGGCTGGATTGTTTTGCAGCACCTACAGTCATATCAGAATGCGCTGCACGACGGAGCGCAGAAGCGTACCATATTTGGCAGTCCAAGCAAATTGATCACTAGCCTCTAATATTCCCAAGATGTGCAACTGCTTCAAGGTATCTAGATGTGCAGTCCCAGAAGCTTCATTATCTGCCGGGGGGTCATAAAATGCGTCAAGAGTTTCCCGACATCGAACCGCGCCTCTGATGCCAATTCCGGCAGGAAACGATGGTAGAGCCACAACAGGCGATGAGAACTCTCTGCGAGTAACTCCTTCTTGACCCCAGCGTCCGCATTCGTACGCTGTGAGAATGCCAGTATGACCTGAAACTCGGGTATCCTCTTGCGAGCCTCTCTTTCCAAGTCCCGTATCCGCTTCGCCCATAGTCCATCCTCTTCGACTTCTTCAAGCGCATCCGATATCTTTTGAAACTCCTTCATCACCTCCCCATACTTAACCAGGCACTTGCATAATGCGAGAGCAGTGCTGTGTTGCACTAGGCTGCGAGAGTTTGGCTGCAAAGCTTTGGTCAGAAAGCCTTTTCCGAGGGAGGTAGGGAAGACATTTTCGATGACATTGGACAACGGTGGTGGGTAGGGCTGGTAGAAACCGGAACTCTCCTTGTCCTCCAACAGAAAGGATGAGGTGGGAACCGGAAGGCTTATGATCGAGCCGGAAAGAGCAATGTTGGTGAACCAACGAGTAGATAATCGCGGTTCCAAAGTCAAACCTGCACCAGTCCAATAACTGAAAAAGGATAAGAACACAATCAATTATCGGAAAGAACATTACCTAGCGACTAGTTCCGGACACGCCTCCAGGATTTTCATCACTAGCTCTTGCTGCCGAAGATCCTCATTCGCCTTGAGGTTCCTCAAGACGTTGCTCAAGATTTTGTTATACACCTTGCCCTTTGTTACAGTTGTCTCGTCTTTTTCTATAAACGGACGCTGATCCTCCGCCACCTCACGAGGATACCAGCCGTTATCCTTGAAACACACTCCTGAGCCAGGATGTGTGCATATTGCGAGAAGAAAATGATGCACGACATCGGCAGGAATATCATCGTCACCGTCCTCTACGCGGTCGTAAATCTTACATAACTGAGTCAAAGTAACTTCGTTGAAGACACCGATCTTGAGCGTCCGCTTGAGTTTGGAATCGCCCCACATTCCCGACCAGCAGGCTTCCAGTACCTTGCGTATCACGACATATGGATCCTGATGTAGACCTTTGAACATGGAGGTGAAGGCATCGCGACGTTGTTCTAGAAAGAGAGCTTTTGTTGATGTCGAGGAGCCGGTCTCGATAAACGACAGCATAAGAAGAATGTACAAAGTGCGTATATCTGCTTGACAGTGAGACGGCGCGTTGACGATCGATTTGAATGCTCACCAGGTTTGTTGAGGGGGTCCTCGACCTTGATTTTCCGTCTCATATTCATTAATTTAGGAAGAGACTAGGTCAGGCATGAGAAAGGCTTGTATGTTCGAGATGTGGTGTACCTTGAGTTCCCACGGAAAGACCTCCAAAACAGCTTTTCTTTCGCGTCCACTGGCAAAATTCGAAATGCTGTTGTATAGCTTCAGCGAGTTGAGGATGAGATCATGGTTCGCGCCGCCGATGTAGCCCTTCAAGACGCGAGTATAGGTCGGCTCAAGCAGTCTTTTGACGATGGGATGGCCAAATGAATGATTGGGATAATGGATGGTCAACAATGACAATGTAGTCGCCAAAATCGAGATCAAAAGTGAAATGAACGCGGTTTGACGCTGGACCTCAGGTTAGATGGTTTATGCTACAGTGATGTAGAGGACGTACTGGTTCTGCCGTCTCCCACAGTGTAAACACATCCTGCGCGCCTGGAGAAGCTGTGAGCCACTGCTGAGTGAGTATCAGCCTGCGATCTTGGGGCGACAGGACCTCATGGGCGCCGAAAGAGAGTTGGTTCCGCAGAAGGACAAGTGCTGGATGGAGTTTAATATTTTTTATTTCTGAAGCATAATTTCCACACCTTTGGTCAACACGTCAACATCCTGGGAGCGTAGGGCAGCCTTGACCTGCTCTCCAGAGGCGTAGGCATTAGCACTCATCGAGGCTGGAAGAAAAAAAGAGTGATCGGCATTGACGTCATGCTTCGCCTGTTCGCGCTCACTGTCGCTGTCCGCCTCGCCGTGTTTCTGCTCGCGTCGTTCTCGGCGTCATTTCTGCCGTTGTTCGACAGCTCTGGCGCCAGTAATCCATATCTCAGATGGGATGCTATTCACTTCCAACACATTGCTCAGGCAGGCTATGTCTACGAGCATGAGTGGGCTTTTCTCTCCGGCTTGCCCTTCCTCCTCCGGATCCTGCCCACGCCTGTGTTCCAACTATTGAGTGTCGCTGTGGACTTGGGAACGACGCATGCACTCTACTATCTATCATTGGAAATGCTGGGAGAGAAAATCGCGACCTTGACAACCTTGTTAAGTCTCCTCCCGAGTAGTCCTGCGACGCTCAGGTTAGCCCCATACAATGAGCCATTCTTCATATTCCTGTCATATAGAGGTAATCGTAATCTATCAGGCATAAATCTTCCTTACAAGTCTTACAGGCATGCTCCACTGTCAGCGTAAACAATTCGTAGCCGCGACAGTCTTGTTCACGTTGGCGGGTTTCTTCCGTTCCAACAGCGTCCTACTTGCCGGATTCATATTATGGGGAATGATTGTCGCGCCCTTCCTCGCCAATACACCCATCCGCCTCTCTGCTATATTGTATGTAGCCCCGATCTTTCTTCCATTTCTCGCCCACAACGCTGCCGCCTACATGGCATTCTGCACGTCTGCGGACCGACCGGAGTGGTGTGCACGCGTCGTGCCTTCCATCTACTCTCACGTACAGAAAACATACTGGAATGTTGGATTTCTCAACTATTACACTCCAGAGCAGATTCCCAACTTTCTCATCGCAGCGCCCCCCGTTTTGCTTCTATATAGCTTCTGTATTTGGCACCTCCGCCGCCCACGGTCGCCTTCACCTTTCCTTTCGCATGCTCTGACGCCGCATGTCCTTCATGCATTATTCCTCACGACCACGGTCGTCCTATCTGCCCACGTTCAAATCATGTTACGGTTTGCTGCGTCAATGCCTCTAGTGTATTGGGCTGCTGCGTGGCTACTCTTGTACTACCCTCGACTAGGCTACACATGGATTGCTTGGAGTATTACTTGGGGTGTTATTAGTGTGGTGTTGTGGAGCACCTTTCTACCACCAGCATGATATATGTTGTGGCTTGTAAGTATACCCGCACTCAGCAGAAGGCGTGGAGAAGAGCAAGAGGGCGATCCTAACAAACCCAAATTCCGTCATGAAATTTTAACCCATACCTCACAATTCGGGCATCAAGCGACTGACTTGAGGTGGTTGAGTTGTACAAAGTAAGTATACGTTCAATTAGAATGAGGGAGTCGTAGTTGCGGAGTCCGCATCAGGTAATGAACTTGCCTCTGCGTCCAAAACCGCCTGCTCTGCCGCTTTCTCTGCCGGAATCCACTTCTCCACCTGTCCACGTATTATCTTCAGAGCTTGAAGCGCTCCACCAACGATCCCACCGAGCGCCACAGTCCTTGCACCCGTCCTCCAGCCCAATCTATAGATCACACTAACCGCCGCAGACATCGTAACACCCGCTGCGACCTCATCCGAATTACGCGCCAATTCACCAATCAGCGGGTAATCCCCCAACACCTGCCGCCGCCAAGTACCTGGCCCCAGAAATGTTCCATTGTCACCCACGCGGAGCCTACAGCGATCCCCCGCAAACCCTCTTTACCCGCACCTTTCAAGCCCGCCAATGCTACTCTGTAGTTTTTCGTCTTTTGGTAGAATACCAGCCCTGCACGGTACGAGGTGGTCTGTGCGCATTTTCTGCTAGGAAGCGAAGGGAGGCAGCCCTGGACCCGCGAACAAAGCCAATGACGGATGCAAAAGCGAAAAGCAATGGAGGCAGTTTCAAAAGACGTGGAGCGACAGTGAACGATATTCGCGTCTTTGGGGCGTCGGGATTGGATTCATCTTGCGGTAGTTTTATGGTTGTCCATGATATGGGAAGCCATGATGAGGGTGAACCCGAAGACGACGAGGTCATTGAAATTGACGAGAAAGTTTCCTTACAAGCGACTCGATCACCAAACCGGGACTTCGGGCCGGTCATCGCGCGATGACATCATTCGCTTAATCACTCTAATCTTATGTGCCGCTGCATGTCGTCGCGCAGCTCTGCTTGCTGAAACCGACAACCTATCTGGATCCCATTTCCTGTCCAACCTAGCGATCTTCTGTAGTCGTCAATCGTTCGGTCTTATTCACCATGTCCTCTTCCATTCCCACAGAGCCTAGACAGCCTTTATCTACGAGCTATGACCAGCAATCTGCAGCTAACAATCGCAACATTAGCGGCAGCGGCTCTCCGGGGCTCTCTGCTTTCTCCAGGCTGGGAATATTAGCTGCCTTTGTCACCCCTTCACAGTGCTCCCTTATCTCTTGACCAGACGCCACATCTCATCCGTACGCCGAGGCTTGCATGATGTCCGAACAAAGTACGGCATCCTTCAGAAGGAGCTGCGTCTACATGAGGATCGCTCAACCATACAGTACAACCGGCTTCATGACAACTACAAGGCGCTGCTTGACTCGGAGGCCGTCAGGCGCCAGAACGATAAGCGGATGGAGGCCCAAGTAGCATCGAGTTCACCTCTTAGACAAGTCCAGAAAGAGTGCGTGCATCCATGATCCAGTGTCTTCTGTTGCTGAACAATGTCTAGGGCACCACCAGCAGCGGCGTCGGAGGAAGAACCTTCCCAGTTGGACGTCCTGCGTCAGCAGATGGCACAGCTCGAAAGCAAACTATCCGACCTCCAGTATTACGCTGAAACAACGTATCGCGAATTAGACAACTCAAAGTATGACAAGGGTGTCGCCTGTCGCTCCCGCCGCGAGGTCGACTTTGTGATTAGCGAAATCGACAAGGCCCAGTCTGCGCGCATAACCGCGTTCCAGCAGACTGTCACCAATCTACAAGACCAGATCGCTGAATTGCGCAACAGCCTAGCGGAGAATGTCAAGAGCGCTGCCGATCGGGATACGGCGACGCACGCTCAGTTCATCTCGTTGCGTGCGTCGATGAAATCTCAGTTCGCCGAGGTGAACAAGACATTGGATGAGCTGACGATGGGGGAAATTACTCGTAAGAAGGATGGGATGCGATTGGACTTGGACGAATTGGCGACGCGCGTAGCTAATGTCGAGGACCAGGCCCAGCGCCACGATCGTATTCAAGATGAGCTCAACGACAAGGTGGAAGGGCTCCGCCAAGTCTACGTAGAGACAAACGAGCTTGCCGGGGAGCTCAAGTCCTTTATTGAGAATTTCAAGGCGCGGATGGTTGATGCGACGGAGGTACCAGATCTGAAGTCGACCGTTTACCGCTTATCGCAGTCGATGGAAGAGAGGTTGGCTGTTCTTGAGGCAAAGTCAAGTACGGAGGAGATGGAGGCGCTCACCTCCGCGTTGCGCAAGCAACAAGAGGACCTCAAGAAGGCCCGGTAGGTCTCCTGTCCCTTTTTGGATGGCGCAGGTTTTCATCCTACTCCAGGGAGATGCAGATCATTGCATTCCAAGTATTGAGAGACTCGCTCGTCGACATGGCGAGCTTTGTGGAAGGGACAGAGCCTGTCATTGGCATGAAATACGATAATGGACAGGCGAACAGGTTGCGGCGGTTGGCGGTTTACTTGAGCAGTTATCAGGACCAACTCCAAGGTACGTTTAATAAGAGTTTGCTCCTTGCGGGTCTCACACCATCGAAGATTCAGAGAAAGAGAAGAACTGAATTCTAACATGCTGTATCTTTACTGCGGGAAGTGTACGTTGAGTGTATCTATCAGATGTTGATGGAACTGTATGTATTTGTGAATGTACAATATTTTTCAGCGTTGTGGCATTTCCAACACAGGCGGTCTTCGGTGGAAGAGACTTTCTAAGGAAATTCCGTGGGTTTAAACCTCTCCAGAGAACACGTCGAATAAGTTATTCAATAAAAAGCCAGCCCACGTTCTCCAGAAATACAAGGTAATACGATAGCAATGAGATAGCAAAAAGTGTCAAGGTGTACAGTCCTATTGATCATCGTCCCTCAGACGCGCATGTGCAACCTCCCATATCATCCGCCGCCGCAGATACGGAATGTCCTTTTGTGTAAAGTTGAAAGCCTCCTCACCACGGGATAACGCCTGCAGAAATTGGCACGTGAAAACGCCACAGTCGTAGCCATTCTCCTGCTGTGGGGTATCCTAAAAAAAAATCTCAGAGACAAGCACTGAAGAGCATCGGATGCGCTCACCTCTAATGTGTAATCCACCCATCCTGTGAAATCGAATGGAGCCTTCTTCTTGTTCTTGTGCTCAGCATCTATGTACATTCGTAGATGCTGAAAAACCGTCAAACCAATGTCGAGCGTGAGTCAACAGACTGAATACCTTGAAGACACCCTTATGATATATGTTCATACTGTCATACGACTCTACACGCTTCTGGCGGAAATTGATGGCAGCGCCTGTCCAATGCACGTTATTATGATTGACGGGTATTAAAACCACGTCTTTCGTGAATATATCAAACTACCATTTATCAGTACAACTCGTAATCAACAGCCTTGCCCTCGTACCTTTTTTGTCCATTTCGCCAAACGCCCCTTCTCGTACCCGTCCTTCTCGAGCTTCGACCAAAAGAAAGTGCTAAAGTAGTGCACATTGAGAAACTTGCTCTTGCTCTTGTTATTCTCTTTGTTACTGCTCTCCGCGCGGCCCATGACCAAGGCACCATAAAAGTTGATGATTTCGTCGTTGAGCCACTGTCCCGGCCGCAATCTCTGGATATCTTGAGACGCAACCTGTTCTCGGTCGTACTTTGCGATAATACCAGAGCGTTTGAGCAATGCCTTGACCTCTGATTCGTCTGCTTCTGGAAGTCTTTCGGGTAGAGGTTTACGTTTTGATGTGTGCAGGCGCTGATCGATTGCCTCGTCCTTACTACGAATTCTCAACCGTAGCTGGTCATGAGTAGGAAGGAAGGGTGGAATAGGTGGAGGACTAGAGCATTGTTAGTTGCCGATTGAGTAAGATCAATTGATACACGGACGCATTCAAGGTCTTCCTTGCCTGATCCAGAGCTCTTCGGACAAATTCTGTAGTAGCCTTGGATCGCCGTAAGCTACGTAGTGATTAGACAAAGAATGACGCGTACTTGTTCGGAATATCGCCGCATACGAGATGGTCGTATCGGTGCTTTCAAGTCATCGGGTGCGGAAAGTACTAGGGCGGGTTGAGAGATGGCAGACTAGAGTGCGGACATGTGCTTACAAGACATATGTCGCGTCCTAGACGACTCCAAGTCTGTTCGGTCGGCATTAGCGACAAGTAGATTCTTGTAGGTGATGAGACTTTCGAGGTCCTTGGCATTGGAAGTATAACCTGCTGGACATTAAGCGGGAAGCCATGCCATGAACGAAACATACCTCGTTTCTGCACCAACAGCAATAACTCATTAAGCATCTGCTTTTTATCGCTCTCTCGTTCTGAAGCTACACGGGCCCGGTGCTATAGACAAAGGATGAGTTTTGAGGACCAGGATACACCAATGGCAGTGCAGACCTGAGAAGCTAGGATGTGTGGTCGACATTCCGGTCTCGAAGATCTAGATGAAGCTACAGATGATGATCTTCGAAGAGATGCCAATTCTATTTCGGAGGAAGCGCGGGGGACTGGTGAGGGTGCGGGTGATAAAGTGGGAAAGGGCTGGCTATTCCGGAAAGGCGGTAGAGGTGGCGGTCCCATCGAGCCTTTGCGACGGGGTGGGGGTCTCTGGAGAGGAGTGTCTCGCCGACTGGGGCTGGGAGATGCCGAGAAATTGTGATATGAGCTCAGGATGACTTGTGATTTCGTACGCGTCGGTGGACCCAACGCAGGCGATGGTGAAAAGATGGAGCGTGAAGCCATGGTCATAGGCGTCGCTGGCAACACTGGTTCCGACATTTGTCGCGGTCCTGCTATGAACGGACTTTCGTGGCGTACAGAGACCGCCAGGCGAGGACCATCCACACCGGCGTAGAGGCTGTCCATTGTACATTGCGGCCGGCTCGACGAGCGTCGTGTCGGATGTGCTACCACTGCTATTTGGTGATTGTTGTGCAGGTTTGGGCGTTTTGCGGCGGCCCATTTCGTTAGAAGCTGGGCTACACGTTAGCCGCCGTCACTCATCCACAAAATAGTGAAAGCACATACAACGATTGAACCAATAAAGCGCGGTATCCTTTCCAACCTCGTACAGACCTGATAACGTCGCGGTCCAGCGGGCACGTAGGCCGTCCTCCTCTGATGGACTGCTTCGTTCGCCGTCTGAGCGCAGGAAATCTGTTCGCCTCTGTTTCTTTGGACGTGTGTAGCTGGCCTCGCTCGCTGTGCGCTTTTTCTCCAAAGATTTCATGGAAGTTGACCACGCAGAATGCAACAAAGGCGCCGCTCAGCGATCCACACGAGATTCACTGAACAAGGTGGGTTTCTGGCCTTACGTAATACGGTCTTTCATCTTGGGTGCGGTCAATCAAGTACCCGATCTTCGACCGATAAGAATGCATTATCGTTGGTATACACAACATCATTAGAATAGCGATACAGTTCCGGAATAAAAGTCTACAAGGGCTGTCTATCAAGCTCCTTCACCAACAAATCATTGACCTGCTTGGGGTTGTCCAGGTAACATGGTGACCAGCGTTGTTCACGATATACATACGACCTTGCCCATTGCCAGCTTGCCGCAGACGCTCTACTGAGTCCTGACCGCCTTCAGGATCCATCCAGTCGTGGTCGCCATCTACATCAATATAAGCAAAGATTCTGTGTAGTCTAGTAAACACGGCTTACAGACAAAGGTCACCGGAATCTTGAGCGCGTCTACACGATCCACCATAGGTAACCGGGCATGAGCGCCAGGCGCAAGAATATGTGATATGCAGTATTCGCCGGAGCCTTTAGCTAACGTGATATTGAGAATATAGTCGTGCATCTCGCGAGTTTCTTGAGGCGTGAGTCCGGTGAAACGGCGCGACGAATACTGGAAATGATATTAGCACCAAGGCTAAGATATGAATGCAGTATCTTACTTTGCCGATAATCAATGGACCCCAAAACACTGTCGAACGAACGACCTGGAACGGACTCCATCCTTCCTCCCAGAGATAGGTTAGAAGCTTCCGCGACCGGCTCTCTTGCGCTTTGGCCGCCTTCTGTTCAGACTCAATCTCCTTTATGCGTTTCGACGAAGCGGCTTCAGCTACTCCACCTGCGCCGTGCGCCGAAGAATCTAATTCTCTAGAGGGGACAGTTGCATCCGGTCCGCGAGGGACGCCAGCCGGAGACAATAATATGAGCTTGTTGACCCTAGTCGGGTACTTGAGCGCGTAGGCAACGCTAAAGTACGCGCCGAGGGAATGACCGACAAGCGTCATCTTGTCCAAACCCATCTTCTGCCGCCAATCTTCTAGGGAATCGATGAAGAAGGCTTCTGCTTCGGTGACTCTGGCAGCGACATCCTTGCGAGGTGCTTTGACAGTGAATGGAACGCGTGCAGAGCGCCCCATTCCTAGCCAGTCGAGAGCGTAGACACTGCTTCCGCGACGACCAGCCCACTGGGCAAGAGGTAGAAAGTTTTGGAAATAGAATCCAAGACCAGCGCCGTAACCATGAAGGAGTACAGCAGGTGGTGGTGCTGTTGGGGATGGAGATGTTGCATTCATTGAAAAGGTATTTAGATAGTGTTTGGGATTTGAAAGAGTGACACGAGAGCTGTGAGCGACAACTGGACCATCGACAGGTTCAGAGGTGTCTTTGCGGAAGAAGGGAAGCCGTCTAGTCGATGCAATCAGTTTCGCATGTTGGTCAGGACTAGTTGAAACTGACCTGAGCAGGCGCTCTTCGCTTATCGCGCTCTGTTTCTCGCCAGCGGCCCACCTGTACGCATATAAACATCCAACTTATAGGGCACCAGAGATCGATACTAACCATTGCTTCATGCTCGCTGCAAAGGCAGAGGGAATGTCGTTTGCTGGAGGCAGAGACGGCAGGGATATGGAAGAAGAGGAGGCGGTGGCGTTCATGTTTGCAAAGCGCGACAGCAGTAGTCTCGCAGGAAACGACGTGGTGGGTATAAGCAAAGCACTGTATGATCGTATTCCTTTTGAGGCAATCCAGGGCAGTGACGAACATGGTCGGCCGCTTACCCAACTTGCCTTTGCGCCATCATCATGTACAACGGAATCGGGCTGACGACTCCCCGCGGAAGGTGCGATTGTTTCCCAGTATCTGACATATCTTACCGACTCGGAAATGCAGTGGCACTAATGGCTATGTCGTCCGTAATTTGTCGACTTTGCGTACGCACAACCCAGCTCAAGACCGCGAGGATGCATGGTCAGTAGCACCGCCCAAACACCGCGAGCCGGACGAGGGTATTCTCGAGCATGAAAGGAAGAGAAAGGTCGAGGTTGAGTGTCTTACGCTACAGCTGCAGCTCGAGGACGATGAGTGCGTACAATATCAACATGACATCAAATGCTTATCTTTCTTGCAGAATTCCTGAGGCTGAAATTGAAGAAAAAGTACAAGAGCTCCGCGAAAAGCTGCTCGCCAACCTGTCCCGTATGGCGCCAGCAGGCAAACTGAAAGCCTCAGACACACACGGAATGGCTGCAGCAAAAAAGACAGAGCTCGACAGAATGGCACGGGCGTTGGGCACTCGCAACACTTATGTTGAAGGAGAGGCCTTTGATCGTGAAAAGCAGGAAGAGCTCAAGCTCAAGCGACAAGTTGAACGGGAAGAGCGGGATCGCAAAAGAGACGAGGATCGTGCTCGGATGGCAGAGCAAAAGGCTAAATGGGAGGCCGACAAACGTGAAAAAGACCGTCTTCGCCGCCGTGAAGAAGACCGTATCCGTCGCGAGCGTGAGGAGAGCGGGGCGCGACGCATGCCGCCACCTCCACCTCCATCGCACAGACGGCGTAGTCGCAGTCGCAGTCCACCAAGACGTGGCCCACCTAGACGTGAATCTCGCTCGCCGCCTCCACGCAGGAGCCGTCGTTCGCCTTCTATGGATGATTCGCCGCCTCGTCGCCGTCGCTCACCTTCCATCGATGATTCCCTGCCTCGCCGCCGTCGTTCTCCTTCCATTGATGATTCTCCGCCCACTCGCCGACGTCGCTCTCTGACACCAGAACCTCCTTCGCGTCGTTCTCCTGTGCCTATGCCGCGTCACATGTCTTCTCCACGGCGCAGACGTAGATCTCCGTCGCGTTCTATTTCTCCACCTCCACGTCGTCCGAGGGATTCTCCTGACGACAGAGGCCGAAGGCGGGATCACTCTGTTGAACGCCCCAGACGCGGTCGTGACCGTTCCGCCTCTACTGGCTCATCCATGTCTGTCAGCACAAAGTCGTCAACAAGTAGCAAGGATTAGGATTTTGTTTATTGTAGTACACAGCGTGTACATTATTTCTTACCGCTGTCATGATTTGGTTGGCCACCGCAGTCTGGACGTGTATTCCCCGGATGGGGGTCTTGAGCCATGCACTACGTGGGTCTAATTATACGCAGTCTGGGCTTTGAAATTCGGGTCTAGCGGGTACATTTGAAGAACATCGAGTACATTAAACTATAGCAGCAACAAGAAAAAGAAAACCATGTCAAGTTACAGATAAATAATAAGCGGCATTATGATGAGTATGTAGCGATTCAACATGAGGGATGGTCATTGGCGAAAACGAGGATCGCGTGTACAAGTAAGCATATCCTTCTCCTAGTTAATCTGCCTCCTCGACAAGCACGGCGACACCCTTTTCCTTGAAATAGTCTGTCAACCATGCCTCTGCCGTGTCGTACTCGTTCTTGACAGTGTCCATCAGGGCCCCGATCTTGTCTAGCGCCTCGACATCAGTGAGGTCAATATTCTTCTCTTGATCCTTGAGCTGTCCATAATGCTGGATTTTCTCGCATGACACCTGCACGCGCGAGACGCCGAGCTGCGCGGACGAGCCTTTCAGGAAATGCCCCAGTTCGGACAGTTTGGCGAGGTTCTTGGCTGTGCTATATAATGATGGAATGAGAACTCGTGCATCAGAAGGGCAGACGGCGTACAGAGCCTCCTCCATCTCCTTGAATGTAGTCGTGGCCTGCCCAAAGTATGCGCCGACCATTGAGGCGGAAAACTCGCACTCGGGGTCCTCGCCGTCCAAGTCGAGTATTTGATTGAACTGCTCCATGTCGATTGTCGCTGACGATGACGGGGCCTACAAACGTGATGAGATGACAAGACGATGGAGTTGGATAGGACCGAGTCGCACTGCTGGTGGCTCCTCGTGGGCTGCATCGGCTGGCGGCTGCGGTGCTCGGAGCGTTGCGTTAGAGTCGTTACTGCTCTGCAGTGTAACGGCGTCCAATGCTGAGGTTGGTGCGGGTGCAGCGTTTGGTACGGGTACATCGTCCAAAGCAGAGGAGGGAGCAGGAGAAGGTATCGAAGTGGTGGTGGTGGTGGCAGCAGTTGATGATGGCGGCAGGGATGTCTGCTCAGAGGTAGACGCTGTCTCTGTCCGAGACATCGAGGCGGAATGGGGGATATTCGTACAAAAGAGAACGGTACCAAGTCAAGGCAAGCAGCGATTGTCGTGAGGAAAAGGAGGAAAAGAAAAAAACAGGACAGTCAACAGAACACGTTAATCCAAGCTGAACGGCTCGTCTGCCTGGCTCCCAACGCAAGCCGTGAATCTGCTATTTGGTGGTCGGAATGATAGCCTGATAAAATCACTCAAAACAGCTATATCACTCATCAGCCTTCGGACTCTTCCGCCTCTTGACGTCATTTCATTCTCTCTCCTCCGTGCTTTCTTGGTCTGCCCCGCAGCACTCCAACGTCTATTTTGAACAGACGTGCTTAATGTACTTTGTCGTGTACTTTTACGTGTAGTGGATACATACACCCCATATAAGGGTACAGATAGTGGACAGTACGCCACAGCTGTCATGGTTATTCAATCAGGTAGCCCCAACAAGAACACACAGCCAATTCATCGGACGTCCATCGTCCGGATAGCCAAGTTCTATAAGAACACTTGAGCTCCAAACCTTAACTTCGCGACAGCTTGGATTACGTCTATAACGCGTCTACAGCGTGTTCAACGACCCCTTCTTCAAGATAACCAATTATTCTCCCCCACATTTTGTCTCTAACTTCGCCCTTCCAACCGTTCACAAGCACAACGAATACTTGGTTTCCACATTCATGTCGGCAAAAGCGGACAACAGATACAGTGATCATTGAGAATTTCAACGACACTGTTACCAATTGACTCTTACACCTTACAACGTAGAACAGCGCAACCTCTGTAATAACACAACATACGACAACGATGACACGTACGAAAACAACCTAAACGATTAAACTGACAGGATTAAGCAGCAGCGGAGACAAGGGTAGGCATGGGGATCTGACTCTCGTCTGCCTGCAAGACCATCGCAGGAGGAGCGCCCGACTTCATCTTCAACAAGTTGGCGGATACGACCGGGCGATGGGCTTGGAGAGGCCCCTTCATAGGGCCCAAAAGCCTATCGAACCGGCTCCGGGCAGCGACGACACCTCTGGGATCGACCACAGCTTTCTGCTTCTCACTCAACGTTTGGGGCGTGGTCCCGTCGAGGTAGCCGAGTTGCTCGTCATTCCACATAGGCTTCAACCCTTCCTCAGCACCAGGAGAACCAACGCCTGCACGACCGCCAATAGCCTTCCAATCGCTTAGACGTTTAATGTTCAGTTCCGTGAAAATCTGATCGACAGCGCGAACGAGTATATCCATTTGCTCAAGCGTGTGCCGGGGAGTAACCGTGATTCGGAGACGTTCCTCGCCACGAGCGACAGTCGGGTAGTTGATGGACTGAACATAGATGTCATGCTCCATGAGAAGTTTGTCAGATGCCTCCTTCGCCAAAGCGGCGTCGCCGACGAAAACAGGAACAATATGAGAAGTGCCGGGTCTACGAATAAAATAAGTCCTATATCTAAAGTGGCAAAATGGTACTTACACAACAGGAATGTCAATTTCAGCGAACCGGCGTTTGACTTCGCGGACGTTGACCTGTTTGAGTTGGCGATCACCGACGTACTCCTTCTGGTAGGCAACGCTAGCTTGAGCGCCGGCGACTGTTGCGGGAGGAAGAGATGTCGTGAATATGAAACCAGGAGCGTAGGACCGAATCATATCCACAAAGTCGTCAGACCCAGCGATATAACCTCCAACAGCGCCGTAAGCTTTCCCCAGAGTACCTGAAAATCAAAGATAAATCTTCAGATTCAGCCCGAATTTGAAAGACGTACCAGTTTGATGTCGATGCGATCCATGACGGTGCCTGGGATTGGGTCAGGACTGTTACCAGCGGCCTTGTGAAGATCGTAGTCAAGATGTTCAGCAACGCCCGCGCCACGGGGTCCATACAAGCCAACAGCATGAACCTACTTGCGGTCAGTTTCAGTCAAGCAGACGAGTACAAGCCCGCGTACCTCATCCAAGAAAGTAATGGCGCCGTATTTCTCCGCCAAGTCACAAATCGCCTCAATAGGTCCAATACTGCCACACATCGAGTAAACACTCTCGAACGCGATAATCTTGGGTGTTTCCTTGGGATACTGCTTCAACTTGTTCTCCAAATCCACCATGTCATTGTGATCAAAGATGACCTTTTTAGCACCGGAATGGCGCATGCCTTGGATCATCGAAGCATGGTTCATCCTGTCAGAAAAGATGATACAGCCCGGAAGTTTGGACCCGAGGGTGGATAGAGTCGCATCGTTGGCGACGTAGCAAGATGAGAATACGAGAGCGGCTGGTTTGCGGTGTAAACTGGCCAACTCTTGCTCAAGGCCTAGATGCAGAGCGCCATTGCCTGCAATATTGCGAGTTCCACCCGCGCCGTGACCATACTTGTCCAGGGTACGACTTGGAGAAAACACGTCAGCAACGAAGACGCGAAGGCGCAGGTGGTTACTCACTGCATGGTCTCGAGGACAACTGGATTGTTCCCCATCCCCAAATAGTCATTGGAACACCACACCTGCACCTCGTCTTCGACTTCCTGCGTGTGCGCAACGGGGAACTTGTGCGCAAGACGATTGATGTTATTAAAGTAGCGGTAGGATTGTCTTGGTGCTTCTTGTCGAGTTCTTCGACGAAGAACTGTTCGTAGTCGAATGCGCCGGGATGAGCTGGCTTGGATGATGCGACTGGAGTAGGCTGAGCTGCAGCCATCTTGGAAGACTCTGCCGCAGCAGCCTTGTGGAACGGACAGCCTCCAGCTTTGGCCTTGTCCGCTTTCTTGGCGGCAGTAGCAAGGTCTTCAGCGCGTCGGGCAGCGGCCCGAGCAGCAGAAGCGTGAGGGCACATTTCGATGGATGCTCCGGCAGGATTTGCACTCCCTGCTCCTTGTGTATCTGCTCGACGTCAGCGTTGCCGGCAACACTGGCATATCCGGCGACGAGCTCCTTGGAACGGGTCGAGAGGGCAGGCCCCATAACGGGGCATCGGGTAGCCTTCTCGGTAGCTTGGAGAGCGAGGGATAACGCGGCGACGTCGCAGTGCACAGCGTGCGCAGCGTAGACTGCTTGGTGCGTCCGAGGAACGGGCAGGACGTTTTGAATCGCGCAAGAGAGGCGAGGTTGTTCATGGCGGGAATAGGAAATTTGGCACAGTCGATCTCTCCATATTTATTCTGCCAGGGGTCCCCGGTCAGCCAATCGGGTTTGCTTGATTCGTCTTCTAAAATAGGCAGATCTTGACTCCGAGCGCCGCATCTGTGCGGTCGTTTGATTCCCCGTATACCATTCAAAATGTCAAAGCCTGGATTGAACACTATTGATAGATAGATCTATAGCTCTCCCAGGCAACTTTCTAGTACATCCACTGCGAGATCTACCTCCTCCCTCCCCACATTCAGGCTGGGCACCAACCGCACGGCATCCTTTCCTGCAGTCAGGACAAATACACCGCGCTCTCTGGCCATCTGGACCACTCGACTCGGGTCTGAATGAGTTTTGAAACCGAGACCCAAGATCAATCCTCGTCCACGAATTTCACTCTCAAGAACTTTTGGAAACCATTTGGGCAGCTTTACAAGTCGGCCTTTTAGATACGCGCTCGTCTCGGACAGTTGCGCCACGAACGCAGGCTCTGACAGACGGGACAACACGTAAAAGCCAACGGCACTCGCAAGCGGTGAACCGCCAAAAGTTGTACCGTGGCTACCTGTAACAGATCGGACTCGGTCAATCACAGTATGCGAGATAAATTCACAGCATCCTCACCTGCTGTCATCGTAGCTGCGATAGAGTTCCTGACCATAACAGCCCCAATAGGATACCCGTTTGCTAGGGGTTTGGCCATCGTCACAACATCAGGATGGCAATCAGACGGAAGTGCGGAATGAGCCCATAGATTTCCCGTTCTATACAGCCCGCACTGAGAAAAGCAGTCAACTCTTTGACACTCCTCCCGCTCATGCGAAACGCGGCTCACCTGAATCTCGTCAAATATCAGAACAGCACCGACCTCATCACAACGTTTTCGTAAAGCCTGCAGCCATTCAACCTTGGCGGCATTGATACCACCCTCTCCTTGAATGGGCTCGACGATCACTGCGCATGTGTCCTCTGTAACCAGTCCCGAAAGACCAGCGGTATCATTGATTTGACCCACATCCACCCCCGGCAACAGAGGGGCAAATGGTTTCTGATATTTCGGGTTGGTCGTTACGCTCAACGCTCCCATGCTGCGTCCATGGAACGCGCTCTCAAAGCACGCGATACGCGTCTTTGAACATTCATTTGAATCCCAGGATCGACCCGGCTCTTTGGCTGCCCACCTGTCCTTACCCACTTTGCGAGCTATTTTCAAGGCACCTTCGTTGGCTTCAGTGCCCGAGTTGGCAAAGAACACTTTGGCGTCATCGACCGATGTACTTCCAGGAGTGAAGCCCAAACCTCCTTCTTGCTTGGTCAAAGTGACCAGCAATTCGGCTAGCTTTGGAGACCACTGGTTGTGATACACATTACTAGTGTGTAAAAGCGTTCCCGCGTGTTCGGAGATAGTCTGTACAATATTATACAGTCCTTGTCCGTGTCTTGAGAAGATACTCACGAACCTTTACCACACCATCGTCGGCGTGACCTAGCGCGTTAACCGCAATACCAGCTGAGAAATCGAGGAATTTCCTTCCCTCCGTGTCCCAAACATAGGACCCTTTGCCATGGCTTAGAACAAAATCCGGACGGGCATAGACGGGTAGAATGTATTTTGAGGCCAACGCAAGCGTGTGTGATGTAGCTTCGCTGTTTACCTCGGAGGATGGGAGATGGGTAGGGTTTTTATATTTGGTGCAAGGTGCTGTCTAGTATAGGATCAGTAAATGGATAAGTTGGGAGCAATAGCCTACAGAGATTGAACGAGCGCCTTTGGAATCGCTTGCCGGGATAAATGTCGCTGAGCGATGCATATCCGACTCATTTTATCCAAGGGAGGCGTCGAGGGAATGAAGGCGGGAAAAGAGATGTTGCCACGTCGGATCAAATGAGTCAGAAAGAGGACAGGAAAATTCCTTGGAATGCACGTCCGTTACGGTCGCTCTTATACACTGGCTTCACAGCTGTGAATCCAACAGCACAAGCTCTAGCAGAAACAGCGCGAAGATTAAATCTTATCTAATCTCTTCGGCACCTCTCTCCGGTCACAAATCTGTGACCGCGCCTTTGCCACCGACCACCACCATTCGCTGCAATGGCCACCGATGCGCTGCGCTCGCAGGTAGCTGCAAAATGGCAAGATGCATTCGCGCGTCTAAACCGAGATGAACCAGGAATCTCGGGCTTGATGTCTTTCAGTCAGGTTTGCTTGACGCGCCTGTCTTGGAGTGTTCGATTTACATCTTTATAGGCGTGGAGCCTTGCAACCGAGTTTCTCAGACCGAAAGACCTGTCTGACCCGGTGCAAACATATAGTGAGTGCCAGCTCTATCGGTTGGAACGCGCGATTGATAGTACAAGGTAGACCTGGACCTGATCCGTCATGCATTTGATGTGGTCTCGCAGTGCAGAAGACTTCCCGTCATGCTCGAGTCATTCCTGGGTACGCATCGACTATTTCGTGCATATAGCGATGTTTACCTTTCGTTTAGACAATATTCGACAACACTTTGGTCTTATACATCTGGACATCGACGCTTTCATGGTCGAATATGAAGTACGCGACGTGCAGCTGTTGTAACCCCAGCTAAATATATATAGCAATCTAACGATCCTCACGTCATAACAGACTCGTACAACGCCTTATGGAGTGGTACACTTTATGGCAGCCGATTACAGAGTGCGTGCCTCCAGACTCCTCCTGATCACGCTCTGACTTTCATTAGACTTGGCCTCACTATCCGCTCTGCATACACTCTCAACTTCCAAACTCATCTCTTCGCTATCCTTTCTCCGACCTTTGTCAAAGGATTTAAGGATCTGTGTGCCGCTACGTTACCGCCCTTGGATGGCGACGCGCCTCCAGCTATTGCTCTCCCCGAAGGTATTGGGATATGTTTGAGACACTTGGGCTGTTAGATCGATACGAAAACGTAATTGCAAGCGTTGGGTATGAGCACATCGAGAATACGTGATAGCCAATTGCACAGAGAAATGGGATGTCGCCGTGCTGCCAGGACTGAAAACATGGATGTCTGGAAAAATTGTTCCGTGGATGTTAATGATGTATGCAAAGGACGCCACAACTAGTACGCATTCCTATGTGTGGTGTGCCGCAGCTAACAACCGTTCAGAGGAGGATGTTTTGGCGGTGATGGCTAGCGTTGGATCCAGATTCGACTTTCACATGACCAAGACACTCTGTGACCTGCGGACGCGTGACTTATTTGATATCATTATCAACTTTCCCGAATCTACGCCGGCTCTGGAGGACTTGAAGGTTTGTTACACTAATCAGTGAAGGTTATTTAATTCCTTCTGCATGACAGGAGTGCCTACAGCGCGTTGATCAGCGTTCCAGCCTAGTACGCTCCTTGCGAAAAGCGTGGGCCCGTACACCGTTTTTATGGCTGATGCTAACAGTCTCCACAGAAATCGCCGGAGGCTTCTACACCCTGGTGCTGACACTACGCTGATTTTGACTCAATATGTCGCCACTATTAAATGTCTACGAATAGTCGACCCTCCTGGTGTGCTATTATACAAGGTGGCAGACCCAATACGGCGATACCTTAGGTCTGTTCGTGTACTTTGTTGTGATCCTGCAGGCTGATTAGTTCTTATAGAGAACGACCGGACACAATACGATGTATTGTCTCCAATCTCGTTGGCGATGACGAGAGTGGAGATTCCATTATCGACGACAATGAACCTCCACAACCGTTACATCAAGTTGAGATCGAAGATTACAGCGACCCAAATTGGGACCCAGAGCCTCTTGATGCTGGGCCGGATTTTAGAGCAAATAAACCGAGCGATATCATCAGTACTCTCGTTAGCATCTATGACTCAAAAGATTTATTCGTGAAGGAGCTGCAAGTCTTACTTGCTCAGCGACTTCTAGCAATAACAGATGGTAGTACAGAAAAGGTAGAGCGAGAGGTGAGTGCTTCGATGTATCATAAAACGTTCCCATTAACCTGTTCACCAGCGCCGAAATATTGAAATTCTCAAAATACGATTCGGAGACGCTGCATTGCAGGTCTGCGAGGTCATGCTCAAGGATATGACTGATTCAAAACGAATTGATACGCATGTGCAATCACAGAATGAGGTGGGATATCTATTCTTCGCTTGTTCGACAAGTGCTCATCGTTGCTATGCTACTCAACAGTCGGTTCAAGTTATGCACCCTACAATCATTTCGAGGCAATTCTGGCCCATGCTAGAAACTAATGAACTCAACATGCCTGGGCAATTCAAGACGTACGCTTCTTACTGAAAAGCGGTGCTTTGCATTGATTTTCCGCAGTTTTCAAGATGCATACGCAAAGGAGTTCTCCACGTTCAAGCCGGACAAAAAGCTTCGATGGCTGCCTCACCTTGGCACTGTGCAGTTACATCTTGAGCTTCAAGATCGCACTGTGGAAGTCGAGGTTCCGCCTCTAGAAGCCGCTTTCATTGAACTGTTTCTGAAAAGAGTGCGCACTTTCTTCTATCACATCTCATTCCTTTCCAATAATGATTATTTTCATAGATACTTGGACACTTGAGGGGCTCATGGAACGCGTGGGAAAAGTTAGTAAGAGCGCGGCTCTGAAGGCGTTGCTGACTTGGGTGGATCATGGCGTACTCAAAGAAGACAGTGAGAATACATTCTTCTGTTAGAGGTGGCGGAGGTTGCTGTGCAGAGGGAAAGAACGCGCCTGGCAGTGGCAGAACAGGAGGCTTCTACCACGCCAGAGCAGCAGCAACAATCCCAGCAGCTGATGGTGTATTGGAAGGTTCGCCGTTCATGCGCCTTGTGTTTGATGTCGTCGCTCATCTCTGCTTCAGTATATCCAAGGAATGCTGACGAATTTACCTAACATGACGGTAGAACGTATACACTCGATGCTGAATTTCGTTGAGGGCTACAATTTGACGGTTGGTCAGCTACATTCGTTGATGGATTCTGCGCGAAGAGAGAAGCTCGTGGATGTTAAGGAGGGTTTGTGGCGGTTACTTCCGCAGCAATAAGTAAGTCCCTTTTCAGTATGATGTATCCACGCCACAGCCTTATATCGGTGAATCGTCTCCTGGTAGCGCGTGGAATTCTGAGGAACTGCTAGACCTAAAGATCGCTTCAATTGGCAGACTATCAATACTTTACCAGTTCCGTTAAGTATTCTCCGTCGAGTAAGCTGGAGCCTCACTAAAGCTCCATATTGGTTGCTGATAACTACATTCCAACAAGTACAAGAGGTAGTACACACAACGCGATCATTTACATCTTTGTCCAACGATTGCCTTTCCGTGTTCCTATATTATGACGATTTTAGACGCTGATATCGCAAGAGATCACGTACCTGCCACTCCTCCTTGCTATCCAGAGCTGATGGAAAGTCCCTAGACTAGCTAGGATGCTTCCGCCGAGCCATCCACCGTAACGGCGCTCAATCGGATTGCCAGGCGCGTGTATTTTTACCTACAAGCGTATAATCAGCAAAGAAATCGCCTACTTACTGTCTGACTGACATGCGGGAATGTTCGGCCCATCTCATTAGCGAGTCGGTCATTCAAGCCGGGGAAGAGGCTACCTCCCCCAGTCAGGACGACATTGCCCATCAGCACTTGGCGCAACTCGACATCATACGAGCGCAACGAATCGGTTATCAAAGTCGGGATCGTTTTCGGGAGATTTTGATTGGTTTGCTGGGTAATCGAAGTCAGTTTTACTTATTTCGTGTTGAAGGGTAGTACAACCTGCATATTAGGCGGATGATAGAAGAACTGTTCTCCAATATAGTAGCGTTCGGGGCCGAACCAAGTGTTGTAGCCTGTGGCGAACTCATACTGTCTCGGAGGTCGTTGCGCGGCAGCCCTGCGTTAATGAGTGAGTGAACACTGCGCTGGCATGGCATTACTGACTGGTCATTCCATCCAGACTCTAATATACCGCCAACAGTTTGCAGCCATTCGTCGATCTCTCGTAATTCGTACCACGTTTTCCAAGACGGGGTAACACCAGGGAGGCGGTCCTCGCGAAGAGTAAAGTTCGGCGGCGCGTTTGGTTCCACGGGCTGTTTGCTAGCAATGAGTTGATGGGGATAAAGGTCAATGGCTGGACGGCGCATGTGCGGCTGCATTTGTGTCAGATTGTTCAGTGCACGTGCAACGACCAGAGTTGGAAGTGCCGAATACTGCAATCCTGTAATCCGTCTTAATGTGAGGATACAAAGCGAAGGCACGTAGAGCACCTTTGCGAAGAACGAAGCCATCGACGACGGGGGTCACGCTCGCGACTTGATTGCCTATGTCAATAACCAAGGCAGATCCCTTGCCCGCTGCGAATCTATCCGACGTCAATGCATATCCAGGACGTGTGTGGCCAACATACGTGTTGAGGACCCCAGTGTTGGCGATATAGAAAGCCGGTACTTGGAATTCTTCGAACATAATTTCGGCCATTCGCTCTCTGTTTTCTGGGGTATTCCATGCTGGCTCAGTCACAAGAATGGGGTGTTCTGTGGGGTTGCATCCCATAACGTTTGTGATTGCATGTTCAACAAGATCATGGATGGGCTCAAAGTCATGGACTCAACTTAAATAAGACAATTAGATTGTTGGTATAGGTTGCCGAACGTACTGAGTCCATCTTTGATGGGATTCCCAATCTCCATTCCATGCCGCCATATCGAGGGACCAGATTGACCAATATAGAATCTTGGCTTTTTGCCGTCTGCAGTGTCGGCCATGGCGACATCGCCAGTGTTACCATCTGGTATATATCCGTAGGACGTTGGGATTATGGCCTTGGGGGTGTCATCTCCTGCATACCCGGCGCGTACTGATGAGGCGCCAATGTCAACCACAAGCGCTGCGACTTCGTCTATGAGTGCAAAAGTTAGATCACTTTGAATGATGCTGTATTTTCGCGTACCACCGCCATAATTGACCATATTCGGCCAAACCACGGCCTTTGTGCTGGACAGCAGTGAAAGTAGGAAGGAAGCGTGTTATTGTCATCTGTTTGCCCCTCATCCTCCATTTCACGGCAGTCGGGCCGGTGCTAAAAATCTTTTTCGATCTCGACGACGATGGGTGTACTGGGTACTGCTGGCCGAAAACGAAAACAACGAGCAGATGAAGATGCCGCTCCTGCTCTCTTCTCGGCAGCGGTTGACATGGCCATGCACAGTGACGAGGAAGGCGACAACGAAGACTCGGATGCCAACGATGAGGTCGATGAATTCCCAGAAATAGACGCCCAAAGTGACTCTGAAGAGTACGACTCTGCGGCCGATGCTGAAGAGGACGAAGATGACGAGGCAGACGACGACGACGCCTCTTCAGACAACGAACATCACATCTTCCCCCGACCTAAAACTGTGGTCTCTGATATAACAGGCCAGCCAAAACGCGTCTATCCCGAGATAGAGCCCGATTACGATTCGGATTCATCTACAGAAGACGTGTGTCCGTTTTGTCTATGACATTATTTTCATCTTAAGGTTTGCATCAGACACCCAACCGCGTCGGTAACGTCCCGATGCACTGGTATGATGACCTCCCGCATGTAGGATACGACATTGATGGTAAGAAAGTATTGCGGCCTGCCCGGGGAGATGAACTAGACAAGTTCCTCCAAACGGTCGAGGATCCTTCTGCATGGTAAATGTTCGTCAGAGTTATCCTTGTATACTTTCTAACAGACGTACAGGACATCGGCGTTCGATAAAAATACTCAGATGGACAAGCCTCTCACTCCTGAAGAACTCGACATCATTCGACGACTTCATGACCACGAAAATCCTGATGCCGGATACGATCCATACGAGCCCATGACAGAATGGTTCACCGGTAAAGGCAAAGAGGAAGTAATGCCTCTTTCCGCCGCGCCGGAACCGAAACGTCGATGGGTTCCTAGTAAATGGGAGAAGAAGAAAGTCATGAAAATTGTTCGCGCGATTAGGCAAGGTCGTATCGTACCCAACAAGCCAAAAGCATCGACGCAGCAACAGTTCTACTCTATATGGGCAGAACCTTCCACATCGCACGCCCCTTCCCTTCCCGCTCCCAAAACCAAACTACCGACAAACTCAGAATCTTATAATCCTCCAGAAGAATACCTCCCTACTGAGGCTGAACGCAAGGAATGGGAAGAGAAGGATTCTGAGGATCGAGAACGTGACTACCTTCCCCAGAAGTACTCCGCTCTCCGTCTGGTTCCTGGCTACGACCGTTTCATTAAAGAGCGGTTCAATCGACAACTGGATCTCTATCTGGCACCCCGCGTACAGAGGGCGAAGCTCAATATCGATCCAAAATCGCTCATTCCAAAACTTCCTAGCCCGAGCAGCCTAAGACCATTCCCGACATATAAAGCCTTAACGTTCTCACATTCGGGTGGCTTCGCAAGGTGTCTAAGCCTCAGTCCCAATGGAGCTTGGGCTGTTAGCGGCGATGACAAAGGTGTCGTCAGTATGTGGGAAGTGAATGTCGGTCGGGAGGTCAAACAATGGAAGTTTTCGAGCAAAATTGGATCTATCGAGTGGTGTCCAAGAACCGACGTAAGCTATTTTGCGGTCGGAATGTCAGTCTATTCTTCGTTCATCAGTCCGTTGTATTGATTTCTAACATAGCGAGGAGACACTACATTTCATCATACCGCCGAATTTGCCAGCTGCAGTGTATAATTTGACATACAAGCTATTGGCACCTGCCACTTTACCGCCACCTTCTGAGACGCCTTCTGTCGTCAAGTGGACCACGACTTCTAGCAGCAAGTGGACGATTGATACGCCCATTTTAACCCTCAACCTACCGCAATCTTCTGGTTTCCCGAAGCAAACCGCATGGCACCGGAAGGGCGATTATCTGGCAACTGTCTGTGAGTTGCGCGCGCGCTCACATTGGTCACATAAGGCTTACGGTCTCTGCAGCTGGCGGAGGCCCTCAAGGAGGTGTTTGGATCCATCAAATTTCCAAACGTCATTCGCAGGCGCCATTTAAGAAAATTAGAGGCGACGTGCAACTGGTACAGTTCCATCCTGTGAAACCTCATTTCTTCGTTGCTGTCTGTATTGTTCTTCGTCTGGCTACATCTTCGATACTGATATCCGTCACATACAGACGCAGCAATACGTCCGGATATACAACCTGGCAGAACAAACACTTCTTAAGACGTTGATGCCCGGTATCAAATGGATCTCCAGCATGGACGTCCATTCTTCTGGAGACCATGTCATCGTTGGTGGATACGATCGCAAACTATGTTGGTTCGATTTGGACCTCAGTGAGAAGCCGTATAAAGTGTTAAGGTTCGTGCAGTCCAATTTCCAGCCCGCCTTCTCTTACCGTTTCAAAGATACCACTCGCGCGCCATTCGGTCGTTGCATTTCCATCCCACATACCCGCTTTTCGCGTCTTCCTCCGATGATGGGACTATTCAAATATTCCACTCAAGAGTTTACAACGATTTGATGACGGACCCACTGATAGTTCCTCTCAAAATACTGCGTGGCCATGAGATCAAGGATGGATTGGGTGTATTGCAGGTCAAATGGTGTAATTCTCACCCCTGGTTAGTCAGTGGAGGCGCGGATGGTGCCGTTAATGTATGGTGTAGTTAGTACCGTGGAAGTCGCTTGTAATACTCAAATTACAGCTTGACTTTGAACCAGTGGTTAAACCACTTTTGTGAAGCTCGCGTCTGACGTAAGAACATTTACGACGGTACTTGCCGTACTTGGTTGGCTCCACCTTTTAGGTCTCTGTCGTCTTATGTCTGATATTCCACAGCTGCTGGCGGCCCAACAGTACATTCAGCAAATCCGTGGTTCATCCGCGCCGCTCGACGTTGAACGGGCGTTACGCTCACTGAGAGAATGTCTCTCAAAGCAGCCCCCTTCAATAAGAGATCCTGCATCCATCACGCGCAATGATCTCCTCGACATCCCTTCTGTTTTCTACTCCTTCGCGTGCATCCAGCTCCTAGGGCCCTATCTATCGAAAGACACCGCACTCCAAACAGCCCTACTCGACCTATGGCCCAAGATGTGGAAATGGGTTCTCTTTCTGAGGGAATTCGACAGAATATCGCCGACCTTGACATCCTCTGCCCTCTCCGCGCCGATGGCGACAATCCGATCCTTGGGCGAGTCCGGATTCGTGATGCTGGCTCTCCAAGTCATGCTCAATCATGTCGCCTTCGGAACGATCATGGCGCGCACTCCCGGCTTCTGTACCGCGCTTTCTCAGTGGTGGTTGCAGGAGAAACCAGACGAGCTTGTAGAAGTTAAAGCTTGGGCCGAGTGCTCCGCGAGTCTCTTGATTTCTCGGCTCTTACAAGGATCTGTTGGCCAGCAGCAATTCCTCGCGTCCTTTGGCCCGTACGCTTTTGCCTGTGCCGTTCTAGAGCGCGTGCCAAAGCACATCATACACCATGGCGCATACCTCAAGTACCTGCAACATTTTCTTGCCATGGTCAACAATATGGCGTGTTGCAAGGCCTTTCCTGACATCGAAAAGGTGTTCTTCGATGCCGATCTCGTCCCCAAGCTCACTGAGTTGATTCGTCAACTCGATTCATTCCATCATGAGGACGATAGCACACGAGAGAATGCAAACAAGTGCATTGCTTTTGCCTTCCGGTGCATCTCATGTGCGATACAACATTCCGACAATGTTTTCCCGTGGGTTAACAGGGCAATAAGCAGAGGTGGATTGCTTGCCGTACTGCGAGATCATTTGGGTCAGGATTCTGGGATCGATGACAGCGTCGACTGGAATCTACACAATATCCGTCCATACCTCGCCTATCATTCCGTGTTGCAATACTTGCGGTCTGCCTTTGACCGCCTGGAGGACGCTGACGATGAAGTCTCAGACCTGGGGAAACCATCCAAGGCAAGTTCATGGAAGAAGTCGCAAAAGTGGAAAGAGTTCGTCGCCCAATTTGAAGACAACGATCGCGCGCGTCAGGCTTTCGACGGTGCTATTGTTGAGCTTATCTGTGCAAACGTATGTTGTTTATGTGGCCTTGATTGTGTACTCTGACGCGTTTGTTGTAGCCAAAGTGCCAGACAAAATCGGGATCAACTGAGTTCAAACGATGCACCGGGTGTGCCATGGTGCTCTACTGCTCAAGGTCGGACTCTAAGCCACGGCGTAGCTCTAGAAATAGTGCTTATGGTTCTTCAGAGAATGCCAGTCTACGCATTGGACCGCCCATAAGTCAAATTGTAAGCGGCTACAGAAAAGTCCCAGAGGTTCGTGATGACTACCTGCTCGCATAGATGACAAACGATCAAGACCTTTAATTGTAGATCTTGCATTGTCGGATGGACCTTCGCCTCGAGACCTCAAGTTTTTAGACTTCCTGGCATCTTGGGATCTTGAGCGGAACATACCTCACCTCCAAGGTTTATTTGTGGCGCATCTCGGCGCTCCGCTGCATAAGCTCTACATCGATGTAGAGTACTCGTATGCGCCAAAGCCTCACTTTCGCGTCCTATCTGTGGAAAAGAGTCCATTAACGAATCACTCAGACTGGGGTGCTATGACGAGGAGAGCGCACGAATCGCAGGGTACTCTCATAGTGACCTCTGTCAGAACAGTATATGCGGGCTTGATGACGGATAAGAAAGACTTGCGGAAACAGAGGATAATCGTTTGGAAATTTCCTGACGAGATGAGGCGTATACGGAAGTGATTGAACTCCCGAGAGTGGAACATGAAACGTTGTTGTACATACAGATGTACCAGCACTATTACAAGACGCCTGAAATATTCGCATGCCTCTCATCTTAAGAAACATAAACGGCCGACATTTTCGAGTACATACTTAGAAAGCTTGACACATCTTGGAAGTCTTTACATCCAGCTCGCAGAGACACAGAGCCTCATAGGACGTAGCTTTCTAGAAGAGTTCGGGTGTACAAACATGCGCCTAGTCGACATGCATGATGTGTGGGGCAGGGCCAACCAAGATCGAAGCAATGCTAGCAAACGCGCTGATTAATAATTGACGCTCAAGTGTATGAGGCTTGCGCAGGTGTGAGCTCGTACGAAAGGCAGACGTATGACCATTCGCGGACGAGAATCAGGCTATCCAGGACGCGTCAACTCGCGTCAAACAGGACGGATGCATCGATGAGAAGCCCGATAATCCTTATCGTAATGATTATAACAGAACTCAGGGCGGTCACAGACGAGGCACGGGCCGGATCCTCCATGTGATTTCCTCTACAGAAGTTGGAACGAAGGATACACAGAACCGAATGTGATAGCAGTGTTGAGACGGATACAAGTACATGTCATGACGAAGGAATGCGTGGTAATAGCAGTAGAGTACAAAAGATGAATCCAAGGGATGTGCAGGATGAGGGTGGGATACAACACAATAACAACAGCGCTAAGCTGTAACGGGCATAGGTTGGAGGATGGCGCGTGATAGTTTACAATCCCGACTTCTGGGCCGCCACGCTGCAGAAGACGTGTTGGTATGTTATTAGACATGAGGAAAAACAGAAAAACGCACCTATCCCGTAGGAGGCTTCCTAGACTGCTGTAGTGTAGGACGGCATAAGTGGATGCTGCCGCGGCAAGGGATAGTGCCGCTAGAGCGGAGATGAGGCCGGCGGCGGGTGATAGTGCCTCGGCAGCAGCCGGGGAGTCGCCCTTCGACCAGACTTCGGAGGATGTGAGCTGGGGGTGCTCATAAATGTCGATGGCTGCGCGCATCATGGCAGGCGAGTCGAGAGAGAGTGGATGGTAAAGTAAGAGATTGGTCGGGTCCTTTCCGTGCTTTATATCGACGCTACCCAAAATGAGCCGCGGAGATTCCTAATTGTTGTTGGGAACGTTATTGTTCGTGGGTCGTGGCGTCATGGACAATGGTACTGAGACAACCCTTTATACTCGCTTTGTTCCCGCTTTATACGGCACATCGATCCTGATGTCCCTGGACAGGCGCTTGCCGTGGTCCCGGGACCGCCCTTGTGATATCCGGATTTGTTTCTCTCTGCGTCTCCAACACAACTACAACGAGGTTTATCCTCGTGTGATACACGCCTTTCAATTGACTACGCGGTTACGCCAAAAAATCGTCGCTTTCGCCTTGCTTGGTTTGCGCTCAACGCAAGGATCAGAGTGTCTCTCGGTCAACATTGATGATCCTCTGCATTTCATTGGTATGATTGGAGCGATGTTCGCTTTCCCCACTCGGAACTTTGCTATGTATTCTGCCGGCCCTCTACTTTCAACGTAAACCCTTCATAGCCCTTCATGCGTTTATCCAAACACGAGGCTTTCATGACCGCGTTGTGGATCCTTATCCCTACAATGTTTGACGCTCTACATTATCTTTTCGGGTCTAATCCTCCGGTCCTGCAAGCCCATCCCGACAGTCTAGGACGTCCGCTGAACACGGTACCGCTATCCATTACGAAACGGATAGGTCGGCTTTCTATCTACCTGACATACTCCAGCTGGCACGGTCTAATGGTAGTAGACCAATCATGTTTCCAGTCAATGCTCCCGGTGATTTAGCGCCTATACGGGAATGGGCGAAACTTGCTTTGTGTCCCGCGCCACCCCGTTGCCGAAGGGGCAAAGCCAATAGCTATTCTAGTAAGCACCGATATTGACTCGCTTTCTTTTGCTACGAAGAGTTCATTGACATCCAAACGATATACATGTCAAGTCTGGGAGTCAAGGCGAAATCAACAAATCTTGTCAAGTACCACGTGATGACCGTTTGCCCGAAAAGAGGTGGAGAGAATGCCCATCCTTGAGGCCTGTAGACGAATACAATCGCATTTGCACGTAAGTATTACTGCGAAGCCTATGATGCACCACATGGAACACCCGCAACACCGACATTCATGTATCCCCGGGAACGAAGAGCCTTGCGCGAAGGCATGGCCACAAGAACAGCTATACGAAGTCTACGGAAGCGTCTCCGCGTCCCTAAGTTTAGGTTCTGAATGGAACCCGGTAGAAACGCATTTCGAGTCCTGCTGCGGTTTCGCTAGACGCAACCACGGGCAGCGATGGGGCTGCTTAGGTGGAGGAGCCTCAAGCACTGCCGGTGAGAAAGCTTCTCGATCGATAAAGGCTTGTTGTATTCAAAATACATTCTAGAGATCAAGTAAAAAGCGCTCACTTGAATATCTTTCCACTCCCATGCCTCTAGTACCGGCCCACCTAACCATACCCATAACAATTCGGTTTGATCCTTTCACACTTTGGAAAGACGTGTTTACAGTCTCTGAACGATGTCGTCTCCGTTGCATAAGGAGCGGTACCCGAAGATGGCTAGAAAGCAAAACCGAAGCCCGCGATGATATATCTAGGACCCCCGTCAGCTGGTGTATATAGGAAGAAACTGAATAGCGACTTGCTCGTACATATATCCACTCGTGCCACCAGTCTCGTTTGCCTGAGGAGTATAATCGCGCGGCTGCCGTATGTGAGCCATAATTGTACCGCGGTACATCCGTATGCGCTGAATGGCGAGAGGTTGTCATTGATATATATACAGCGAGGATGAATTGACCAGTTACTCACGTATATCAGTTCGATGCATATTGTGTGTTGGAAAGAGTGCCCGCCTAGGTATTCGAGAGAAGCTCACGTCGACCCATATCGCGGTTGATGTCAAATCCAACAGACAGGATAACGAGGTCTGATTCTACCAGAGGGGATTCAATGGCATCGAAGAGGATGTAAGAACGAGGACTGAATTCACATCAGCGCTGGGTAAGAGAGGCCATCCTTCTCGGATACTGTTCATAGAAATCCAAAGCCTGGACATCAGAGAAAGACAAAGGGCATCTGTGAGTTGTGGAAGTGACGTCCTGTATTGTTCTTAACTTGGAAGATAACAAGTGTTCAACAATGATCAGTCAAAGATTGCTTGATCTCAACCTCTATCTTTGTCTTGAATCCAAAATCTTTGAATTAGCGGAGTCGAATACCTGTTGGAGAAGAATTAGAGACCGCATTCAGAAGCTTTTAACACATACACATTATTAAAGTCTCGTCTAAAAAGAAGACAGAACGTACGCTACAAGTCCATCTAATAGATAGGTCGTGACTGTCATCGCGTTTTGCATGCCCTCCCACTACCCATTATTTCTCGCATATGATGTTTGCAACGCCGAGGTTCGTATATCCGCACTGCCGGGTGGACGCTGAAGGCGACGGCATGGCTATAAGGACGGTGATACGAAGTTCGTCCGGTGGTTGATCTTCTCCCCTACGTTTGGACTCGGAATACACAGTCGGGGCGTTGGTATGGTCATGATAATTCATATTCCGTGCTGCCAGGAGGGATAGTTTCGTTAGCAAAGAGCTACGCCGCCTCTGGGGTGGAGATTCGTCAACCATTGGAGTAACAGCCTTCTCAAGTGATAAGGGCTGCCTATACTTAGCATGATGGCCGCGAATAATAGCACTGGACTGACCTTTATGTCGCTCCAAGCGTATTCTTGTGCAGGTGCGCCGAGCCATATGTCATGATATTCGGGCATTGATTTTCGACGAGCTCCGTTCTCGCCGCGCTGCCTTCTCCGCGGTATCACCCGATAGATGCAGTAGTACCCAAACACGATCAAGAGAGAAATGCAGAAGCCAACGAGGAAAAATCTAAAATACGCGTCATATAACCGAGCAACTAAGACAATACAAGGGAGCTTACAGATAGACCTTCTCGCCTTTGCTAGGTTGTACATTGAGTCTGACGGAGATGGAGGGCATGAAGGCAGCTGGAGACGACGAGCATCATACCTGGGTATTTATGTTACGGCGGATAGTCCGAGGCGATGTTGACGGCACTTGTGAACGGAGACAAGCAGTTATAGCCGGAGCCACCATAAGCAGAGAGTCACAATAGACGATCAGAACGCAGGACGGGATTACATTACTGAATACAACAAGTTTACTATAGAGTTTCATGAGAAACACCATCAGTGTCCTGCACAGAAAGGAGAAGCAAAGGGAGCTTGCACCTCTATCATCCTTGGCTCGATGCGCCTGTCCCTCGCCTTTCGTCGCGGGAGCTTAAGCATTAATCTCGATCCATCAAGCAGGTTCCGGACGCATCCGTTATTACAAGTACTTCTTCGCGCTCTGGCGGACTCTGGTGTCAAAGACGCTGCTTCTTATAACGGTGTGTGCCGAGTGGAAGGGATTCAACATCGTCTACACGATGTTAGGGTCCGTGAATAGGAAGGATGAATGTACATACCTTTACATAAAGCTCCCATACATCCATGAAGAAGGACTTGATTCCGTCGTCGTTCTTGCCTTCGTGCAGGAGGATAAATTTTGTGTCTATTACTCTTGTTAACCTCTAGCATCACCAGAAGAAGGCCATTACTAACTTCCAGGAGTTATGAAAGCAGAAACAGTCCATTCGTTGAATTTGTCGACGGCTTTGAAGTACCTAGTGGTTTTGAATGAGAAGGTCGTATCACAGAGTGATCGTGCGCATACATGGTATTCTCCTTGCGCATAACATCTTCGACAGCATCCAGGCTGGCATTGGCTATCATTTGGATGACATGGCGGTCCTGGCCGCCTCCCATGCGCACTGCACCGCCAGACGTGTGATTTGTTGCGCTCGACGCGCCCGATAGCGCAGTCAGCGTTCCGGCGAACGCAGACGTCGACCATGTTGGCAAGTTGGACGCCAGAGGCGACGGAATGGACGAAACTGGCTTGGACGACGAGTGTGTGAGGCTGTAAATCGGCGTATCTGAAGGCGATAATACGAATAGATGGTGGGACATGGCGGTCCGGAAACAACGAGTTGCAAGGCTCGGCAGAGATGTACGTCAGCATGGCTTCCTCTTTCCTGCCACGACTGTTCGGCAGTGCGAATCTTGGCACTTTGAAGGGAACGACGCGCCATGGCACTGTATGGTCGCAGATACGGACGATGGCTAGTACTGGACGCGCTGCAGCCCCAAAAACTAGCCAATTCTTCATACCAAATGGATCCAGAACCTCTGTACTGCAACGAATGCTGAGGCGTTCACGAAGCGTGTTAGTTATACCAGCATTAGGCACTACAATGGGCAGCCTTCCTTCCGACGCGTCTCTTGGCTTGATCGTATTCCACCAAATTTCGTGTTCTTTGGCATCATAGGCTTGAACGGACTCATTTTCGGAATGTGGAGGATCGCGCACGATGTGCTTGCCCTTCTTTTGCGATTTGCATTCGTGACTGACCATGAATCGTAGCCCCAACAGAAACTCTTCATGTTCAACAACTTCACCGCTTCATGGCAGAACACCTTTCGGAGACCGTGAGTCCTAGCTGTGTAAACCTCGGCATGCATTGGACTGACTTGTTCACTCAAGATGGACCCTTATCACAGCCGCTTTCTCGCACATTCACTTGAGCCATATACTCTTCAACGGATTCACCTTTTACTTTTTTGCGCAATCTTTAATTCAAAGCTTGGGATCAAGAAGCTTCCTTGGTTTTTATCTTGCTTGTATGTTCGGTGTATCGTGCGCATCTTCTACACACCGCTCATGTATGCCTCAGCTGCAGCCATCTCGAACTTTGCACAGGTCACCTGGGGAAGAGAAGCTCCTTCTCTGGGCGCAAGTGGTCTGTGATTTTCCCTCAATTGGAACACCTCTAATCGGAACATACTTAGGTGCTGTATACTCAATCGTCACGCTCGTAGCCTGTATGGCTCCAAAGATGACTTTTTTCATTTGGTTTATTCCTGTACCAGCCTATCTCGCTGCCCCCGGCCTGTTCGCCTGGGATATGTACTGGCAAGCGAAGAACCAACAGAGCGACAATACTGGGCATGCTGCACATGTTGTCGGAATGCTGTCTGGAGCGGGATATTTTCTTTTGAAAAGATATCGTATATTATGAATTTGGTTGTAGGAACTGAATCTAGTATATTTATGCTTTCTTCCAGATGATTTTTTGGAATTGTAGAACGCGTCGCGAGAAGGACTAGTATAATACTCTTCGCGGGTCATACTCTCCCTCGCCGCGATGGTATTGAATGGTGAATGCTGTAGTGTATTGAATGCATCCCTTCTCCGCGGCACTCGGCTTGGTGATAGCTCCTCGGAGTGTTTCGTTTACCTTTGTTTATCACGCCTTTGGAATTTCGTTATACACGCGACTGTCTCCGTCTGCTGTAACCAGTCTTTTTCGTCTGCGCGATGGACGCCGACGATTCACCCATCGGCAAGCTTATCAGCCGCTGCGGGAGCAATGGTGTGTAACAAATGTTCGTCGCTGTGGCGCAACCGCTAACAAATACGGCCACAGACATCGATGTCAAAGTAGACGCATTGACCAAGATGCAGGCCGAGTTCGAGGCGGGTGCAGAGGTGAATATTCCTGCCATTTCTTGCCTATTATTCACCAACGTTGCCAGATCCACGACCCAGACGGGCTAATCACCATTTTGAAAGCCTGCCTCCGAACATCGAACCAGCATTTGACTGCCGCGACATTGTCAGCATTACCGCCGCTCATCCCGCTGTTGATATCCCGTCATAACATCAATCCATATGGCCGCATGCTCTCGTCGCCGTCGCTGTCGTCGTCAACCTCCTCCTCTTCGTCATATGTGGATGCCGTAACCTTGCGCCAGGTCCTGACAGCCTTCCTGCCAGCCGGTGGCCTGATAGAGCGTCTTGGTGATAAGGAGAAGATACAAGCCAAGGCACGCGAGACACTGGTAATACTAGGCGGGTTCGCCTACCGTTCGGGAGCAACGAGCGCGATGTCAACAGGCTCCCGAAGCGGCAAAGGGCCGGAGACGCCTCTGGCAATCTTTGAGCGCTTTATGCGCGAAAGTGGATTGGGAAGTAAAGTGTGGAAAGTTCGTGAGCAGGTGTGTCGCCTCGTATCCGACATAACGCGTTCTTGACCACACCATTTAAGACTATCCTGACTCTAGTTCACCTGCGCAGGACACACCACACTTTTCCTATTCGACCATTTCTTCCACAGTTAGTCGACAGCCTTGAGGACACCGATGCTCATGTCCGTGACGTTTCCCGACAAGGAGTTATCGAACTTTTCTCTGGACCTGCAGTCACCGACGCGGCACGCGCCGATCTCAAGAAGGAAATGACAAAGAAGGGTGTTCGAAAAACTATTGTAGACGGCGTCCTTGCGAAACTGTTGGGTACTGGAAGCAACCCTCAGAGTCGGGAAGGTTCTGAGAACGGAGATGCCGCGCCCAGAGCAAAGGAATATATGCCCCCAAGCATGATGCTTCAAAGCCGGAAGCCTTCTGGGACTAATACCATGTCTAGGACTGCATCAGCCTCCAGCATCGCTAGACCAGCCAGTCGTGTGGGCACTCCTTCTCCTTCCATAGTAGCTTCACCCACCGCAGAAAGCCCAGGAGGGGTCGAAGTTCGCCCTGTATACGTAAGATATGGTTGCTATGCCCTTCTAGTACTTGCTGATTCCATTCCAGATTGCCTCAGTTCGAGACATGGAAAACGAGTTTACAGGAATGGCTTCTTATTTCGAGGCGAGTACACGAACTTTAGTCTACCAATATTATCTGATTTTTTTCCTTATTGATTTCAGGGCAAGGAAACCGAACATAATTGGGCTACCCGTGACCAATCCATAACGCGCGTACGCGGGATGCTCAAAGGCGATGTCCACACGCGATATTACGACGCTTTCCTAGCCTGTCTCAAGGATGGCTTTTTGCAGTGGTCAATAAAGACAGTAGGTTTACTCTCATTTTCATATGATGCCCCATACCTACTCTCTTTTCCAGTTGATAAGTCTTCGTACCACGGTGGCTACGAATACTTGTTCACTTTATACCGAACTTGCGCTCGCTTTGGGAACTGCTCTGGATCCATTCTGCGAACTCCTTCTGACCAACCTCCTCAAAATGGCCGGTTTTACGAAGAAAATCACTGCTCAGGAATCTCAAGCAGTGGTGACTGCTCTCATCACCAACACATCTGGAAATTCGCGTGTATTCCTTCCCCTTCTGTGGCACACGCTCCAAGAAAAGACTGTTCAGGCAAGGATTTACGGGTCGGGTCATGTCAAACAGTATATGGAGGTGCATTGCCAGCAGCGGAATAAGGCAATGATCGAGAATGCTGGGGGTCTGGAGATGTTGGATAAGATGGTAAGAAAGACATTGACCGATGTGAATCCATCCGTAAAGACAACGGGTCGTCAAACATTCTGGGTCTTCCATGACCTTTGGCCGGATCGTGGTCTCGCTATCTTGGAGTCTCTCGATTCCACGGCTCGCAAGCAGCTCGAAAAGGCTTGTCCTAATCCTAACGCTGCGGCTGCCTTGCCACCTACAACGCCGAAGCCAGTGAAGAAGAGTAGTGTTGCCGCTGCCATCGCCGCGAGTCGTGCAAAGGCCAAGGCGATAGCGACGTCGCCGCCTTCCTTGCGACATCAAGCTACCTCAGCTTCTAGCTCCTATGCACCTGCTAAAAGACCGGGTTCGCCGTCTTCAAATGGCTCTACCATTCGCACGCAACGTCCGGCATCTCCTCTTCGCACCACCACATCACCACCGGCACCCTCCTCTCGGTCTCGAATTGTATCCAACACCATGAATCGTTCCACCAGCGCGGGAATAACTACCTCTCGTTCTTCCGTTGCTGTGCGCCCGGCATCACCGCAGTCTCCCGAGAACTCTACGTCTCGGAGACGAGCGTCTTCATCGCCGTTAGCATCGTCTCCCAATGGACAATCCACATTCCAAAGAGCCGTAAGAACTGCGTTACCCACATCTCCACCTGCTTCCACTTCCTTTTCTACTCGGACGCCTACTGCGCCGCCAGTTAGAATGTCGACTCTGCTTTTGGATGAAAACGACGAAACTCTTCTCCTTGCTCAGACTATACCTATCCCCGAACAAGACAGTGATTCAGAACACTCAGTGAATCTTCTTTCGTTCTCAACACCGTATCCGAAACGGAAACCCGCGGCACCAACTTCGAACTCTCAGGAGCTGTCCCTTTCTCCCAAATCCTTCGAATCTAAAGCTCCATTCGATGTATCAAATGCGCTTTCTTCTGAATCAGTGATGGACCTAGTTTCCGGTCAACCTGTGGTTGAAGATGCCATGCGAGCACGTGCAGAGCAGGCTGAGAGTGCTGCGGAGCGTCTATTGGAGCTAGTAGAGCCTGAAGATGACGCAGGGGCCCATTCTAACATTCCTTCTTCTCTTCTCAATGGCAGTTCCAACGGCCATGCGACACCCAAGGTCAAAGTGAAGCCCTCCCCCCTACCGCTTCAGGCGCAATCAGCGAATCCGGTTACGCCTTTGAACAAGAACACAGCAGTGATGCGTCAGGCTGCTCTTTTTAGAGACAGTCCTGCGTACAAGAACAACTCGCCATCACTCATGGACGTGCTTCAACAAGACCATCGACAGGAAATAGGATGGTGGTTGAAGTTACAAACATGTATGTTTTCGTGGTTATGATACTCTGCTGGCTTACATTCCCTTCTAGTACGGAACCAAGCTACCCGCCTTGAGGATGTACATGCACCAGCTGGCTTACCTGAACTCAAGGCGTACATAGCGCGTATGGAAGCTGACGATGTCAACGTTGATTTGCTTCAGAAGGTGGCGCATTTCTGCATGGCGAATCCTGTGACAGACGCTTCGTCGCCTACGAGCACAGACTTTGGATACCCGGGCAGCCCATCACCCTTCAGTACTGGGTTGATCGCTGTGCCAAATTTGCATTCTGATGTCTGGGAGACCGATAGAAACTTTGACCGGTTATTCATGTGTCTCATTCAGTTCTTGGACCCTCTGAAGGTATGGGCATCTCATATTGCCGTTCCAAATGCTCTAAACGCTTTCGTTAGACCGAAGAAGAAATTGAGTATGGCTTAATTGTTCTTTGGGAGGTCCTAGAATGTCAAGCGCCGTATCTCGAAGGCAAAGAGACCGAGGTTTTCTCTGTCTTGTTGAAGATACGATACTGCAACAAATCCAAGGCAAGCTATTTCTCGAGTGGACGTCCCTAGCATCGCTAACGTCGATGCTTTCAAGGTTTTAGAGGCTACGAACACAATTCGCGACGCGTTGACGACACGCATAGAACCTGTTTATGGTTTGACCACGCTTCATGCGAGTCTGCGCACGTTCAAGACGGAGCCGTGTCCTGCCTTTGCCAGCGAGGACATGCAACACTCCACCTACGCGTTTGGTTTCATCGCGTTAGGGAAGTTTATCCTTCGCTTACCTGCTGAGATTGCGGAAGAGGAGATACCTAGGATCAGGTCGACATTGATAGACGTGAGTGATTATTCTGACATTCGAATCTCTTCCTCATCATGGTGATATCAGGCTCTGAATGATAAGACGTCTCTTGTTGTAAGAGAATCGGCAGCAGCCGTCATTATCGCGGCCCAGGTTGTGCTACGCGATGAAACCCATCTGTTCGAGCTGCTGGATGGACTTGCCGACGAAAAGAAGAATCTTCTGACGTATCTATTTGACAAGCATGGCGCGCGGGGAGCACCAAAGAAAGTATCGGGCGTTAATCGTCTGGAGAAGGAAATGAGAAGGCTCGATACCCGCACTAGCATGACGCCTTGACGATAGATACCCGTGATGCGACGACTTTCTTTCTGTATGGATTCAAGACATTCACTGTATGATTATCATGTTCTTCATTATCCTACTGTTGTCCTAAATACCTTAGCTATGGTTTATGCCTGGAACTTCGTTTTTGTTTTTGAATAATAATTAATGGCGATCGCCGGGATCGTGCCACGGAAGCAAATTGTTGTCTTAAACTTTTGTCTCTGCGCCACACTCGACCTCCTACCACGAGATTCCTTGCTGCTGCAGCAGCTATCACTGTCTCTACTGCTGCCATGGACCAAATTAGTCCATCTTGTCTTTCCAGCAGCTCCTACACGTCGTTTTCTGAGCGCTACATTGGATCGCATCATCTTTTCTCTTCCAGCACGGAGCCAGAGTCCGTTGGTCGTCAAGCGCTCATACAGACCCTCAACGATAGCATATTATCAGACGAACAGAATGTCCAGAATTTACTAAAGGCGTTCGACATCTCTGTCCGCGACATCCAGAGAGTCGACTCTGAGTCTTTCCTTCCCGCCCCGCAGTTTCCAGAGTTGATCTTGGACATCCCGACTACCAGCACGCCTCTCCGTGCTAAAAACACGGACCGCCGCCATCCATTCCTTTCCACTCCTCTACGCCTCAAGCACTTTTCCAAACTCAGTCCCACGATTCTTCGAGGATTGTTGCGCTCTCCTTCCGTTCGCGCGGACAGCTCCGATGGCAGCTTCTCTGACGAACAAGCGTCGGATTACTTCGTCGACGACGCCGCGCTAGTTCCCGAATCGCCCGTAGCGCGCGTCTTTCCCGCGGCGGAAAAGGAAAACGGAAAGTCGGCCGACTCGGATTTCTTTAGGCGCGCTGGACCCATGACGCCGCCGTTGACAGGGAGAATTCCAGACTGTGACAAGCTCCCGTCGCTCTCGTACACGCCTCTCGAGCGTTTTCTTGATTTTGAAGAAAGCTCGCCGTTCAAGCATGCCGCCGATCTCAAGTTCGTATCCCCTCTCCCCTCTCCTCCTCTCGAGAACGAGAGACACAGCTCCATTCTATCCACACAGCACCATTCCATGCCTGCAGCCACCATTGAGCAGTTTCGACGCGTCATTGACGAGCTCGAAGGTCCGAGTCGGAAGAGCATTTCTGAGCGGAGAGACGCCCCGCCTCTTCCCAAAGTCCACGTCAAGCCTCGAGTTCACATCCCCTCTCCCATTTCTCCGCCCGCCAAGAAAGCAGGATTATTGGAAGTTGAGTTTGCTGGGTTGCTTTTGGAGCGGGCAGAAAATGAGGACGACGAGGCGGAGGAGCTGTCTCGGATGGTGGACAGATTGCGACACTTGGCTGAATGTCGTCGCGTGCTGGCGCGTGCCATTCAGGATTAATATGTATTGGGTATTGGGCATCGGGCATCGGGATTAGCATCATTATTGGAATCACATCTGTAACAGATATCATCATAAACAGCACGCATTGTATTCGATAAACTAGCACTACGTATACATATAGCAGCATCTTATTTTCACGTTCAGAATTCGGCCTAGATGTGCGGCTATCAATCACGCCTTGAAGTTACGCCACGCATGTGATTCGTGCATGTTTCTCTCCATTTGCTTTTTGTATCAACATTAGCATTATACATAGAAATACATCGGTAGCGTACAACAGACATTATAAGCCAACAGCACGTATGTAGCATCCACGTCCCTGATAGAAACGAGTGCATTCAAGTCAAGTGTTCTTTTTCTTTTGCGAGGTCCGCAACGACACGTTCCATTCCGTCAAGCCAGAGGTCAACGTCCGCCGAGCCTCTTGAAGCGCCTGGCGTACCGTCCTCACCGCGCGTTGGCGCGGTCAGATTATTGATGCCAATGTATCGGGCTAGAGCAAGGACAGGAAGCCGCCTTAGAGCTCTGCCTGACATACCTTGTGTCTGTAAGGATGGTCAATGTTATGTCAGAGCGCGTGCGAGGCGAGACTTACTCTGCACGTCGCAGCTAGAGCCAACAGTTTTAATGCGACATGACGCGATTTTGCGTGGGCATCCATCGTTGTGGAGGTTGTTGGCTGCGCAGGTGCTGCCAATAAGTACATGCGGGCTGTCTGCAAGCTAGGTACAGTCTATGACATATCATGAGCATGATGTTCGTCGTAGGGCTTTAACGACGAACCACTGTCGAAACGAGTCCTTTGCTGACAATTTCACTTAAGGAAGAGCGGAGGATCTCGTAAATAGCTTCGGGAGAGGGGAGATCCACATATTGAATGATGTCTGCTCGGTCGACAAAGGCGGAGTCTGAGGGAAGCGTGCCATGAGTACACGGCGAACAGAATGGACAAACCAGAAGTACCTATCGCTTTAACAAGATTGCTAGTCGACATCACCAGAACGTTCTTGCGGTGTTTAAGTTTGTCGAGCTGAGTCAGTAGAGCATTTACGACCTAAAGAAAGTCCATGAGGTTTGAAAAAGGGACAATTTAAATGTATGCGTACGCGCAAGCCGTCTGAAGGCTCAGTTCCCGCCATAGCGCCCGCCCGCGCGGCGGTCAAAGATTCCACCTCATCTAAACATGGTTGAGGCAAAGAAAAAGAATTAAATGGACAAGGAAACACACCTATGAGCACGACAAGGAAAGCATCTTCTTCATCTGCGAGTTCTGTGATACTCGTAAACAGTCGTTGAACAAGTTTACCAGATTCCGAAAACCATTTCGAGAATAATGAATGTGCATTTATTTCCAGCAAGCGAGCGTTAGTGTACCTGTGGAATTGTCAAGACAAACTCGTATAAACGACGCGTAACTGACCGGTGAGATAGACGGATTGACAGTTTTTGTGCAAGTGCACGACAGAGAGATGTCTTTCCGGTTCCCGGAGGACCGTGTAACAAGACCACACGATTCCATGTGACAAGGTTGACTAGGAAAGAGTGAACAACTATTCTATGAAAATTAGAGGCATACCGACAGTTCACGTTGGCATCACTGAAAATGAGTGTAGCGTGGATATACTCCAACAGTTTCATTTTGATGTCATCCGCATATATGAGGGAATCCCAAAGTCCTTCCCATCCGATATTAGGCAGTTCGCAGACGCTCGCAGCCATAGTATCGTCCTCCTCATCCTTGCCGTTGTTGGAGAACTCTTCAAATGTTTCTGCTTCCGATGGTTGATAGACATGGACCTGAAGCACAAGCTCGTCGAGAGGAAGCGACTGTGATGGACAAGATGATTCGGAAACGATGATGCGATCGACAGCGGTGGCCAGCTCTGGTATAATTTCCCAGCCTGAAAGGGTAGAAGCAAGGTTGATGCGGTTGAAAGTTGCGATCCAGTCATGCACATGAAGTCGTATTGTCTCGAAACGAGCTGTTGCGCGAGCCTTCAAACGGACTTCGACTACACGCACATCAGAGAACATATCTTGGTCGAAGAGCAGGGCGCACCGTGTACTGGCCATCTGGGCTTGGATGCCTCGAGAGCAGTCATGACAGTCATGGTAGAGGTGATCGTGGTTGAAGGACAAGCGCTCAAGAAGCGCGTTCGAACAAACAACGCGTAAACAAAACCACGCGATCTTGCTGACAAAGCGTGGCGGATCTTTCCCATTGACGCTCATTATGGCTGCAACATCCACTGCTAACTCGCTCTTGGATCCTTCGACCTTTGTCTTTCCTGAACATTTCACGGGGACAAGCATTACTATTGAGTTCTGTGACAGAGTTCGTATCCTTTACTAGTCACTAGCATGATACTCATGTGCTATACCAGTGCCGCTGGTATGCCATATCAGTATACCACTTACCACCATTGAGAGTATTTTAGGTTGCACCGGGCAACTTGGGTGCAGACGGAACTCTTCCTGACGTTCCCGCCACCAATCATCGACAGTATTTCACTACATCCGCTTAATACAGAAGAAACAGCAGGACGATTCCGAGTCTGGATCTCTGTAGGCCGTAACACGCCACATCTACTGTGGGATAGGAAAGTTGAAGGCGGATTTCCAGAATTGAAGGCACTTGTAGGTGATCGAGTCAGATCGAATCGGATTTTGCTGATTGGAATGGCAAGAAACAACGTCTGCGAGATGTAATTCAGCCTGAAAGGTCGCTGGGACATTCCGACCACAAGCATGATGCTTGAAGTAGATGACAACATCGATGGGTGTATGTAGATACAGTTTTAATACATGCTGAAACCGAGAGCAACGCGTTACTCGGCAGTGCTAGGTGCTGGTGGTGCCTCTCTGTAATACAGACAGTTAGGTATAGGAATAAGAAAGATGAAAGGCGACTTATTATGTACAAAACATTGTTACACCTGCAACACTATCATCAGCGATCACTTGAGAGCAGAAGACTAGGCAGCGCACCGTATAAAAACCTCTCCAAGTGCACCATTCGACTTTCCATCCTGGAACTCTTCCGTGTTCGCAAGCTAAGGCTTCATCAAGTCAATCAATTCGGAAAAAATGCGACAAAAGCTTGCCTGGAGGTTCATGAACCCATCAGTACTAACAAGGAAACCGCTGTATTCCTGTCCCCATTTTAGGCGCACAAAGACGGGCTTTCCAGTGAGCTCCTGCAGAAATGGCTTGGGGTTGACTGGGTTGACCTAGACGATTGTCAGCGAGCATCGAGAGCAGCAAATCCAAAATACTGACGCCCGACATGATGGTTGCAAGCACGTGCGGAGTTCCAAACTCGGTCGTCCTTTTATTATCTCGGCCCCGTTTGCTTTCTCCTCCTACCACCATGTCAGACCGCGAAGGACACTCGGGGGCGCCGCCCGACGAGGACCTGTCTCTCCCTAAGGCAACTGTGACGAAAATGATCCAAGGTGCGCACCCCGACGACCGCCCGCCCGTACGACGCGTTGATGGCAAACCAGAACTCTTGCCCAACGACATTTCCTGTGCAAAAGAAACCCGGGATTTAGTGATTGAATGCTGCGTCGGTCAGCCCTCTGCCTGGCTTGACGCCACAATGCATTGACTTTGGACTTGGCAGAGTTTATACACTTAATTTCATCAGAGGCAAACGAAGTATGCGAAAAGGAATCCAAGAAGACGATTGCCCCGGACCACATAATCACCGCCCTCAAAGTACGCCTCGAGTCCATCTTCGGTCGACGCTATATCCATTACCACCACAGACACTCGGCTTTGATTCGTTTACCGCAGAAGTAGAGGACGTCCTCAAGGATCATAAACAACAACAGAAGGTGTCGCCCTTCATATTCCGTTCCATCTGTTACTCAACTGTGATTCAGGACCGCGAAAAGAAGGTTTCCAAGTTTGAACAGTCTGGAATGACCGAACAGGAACTCCTAGCAGCGCAGGAGGAATTATTTGCTGCCAGCCGCGCAAAGTTTCAGTCAACAGGATGATAATCTCTGTATGTACCACTACGCATATATCCTTCCATATCTTTATTGTCATACCGACGCTCTCTGTAGTACTGTACAATGTACCATACATAATCGGACCGTCTCTGTATCTCTTCATCAACAAAATGTTTCGTTCATTTGGCGAATCGAGAAATAAGGACCGAATGAAACTCACGTGTGCAATGCAGGAACTATATGCGGAGACGCCTTGATTGTATTCCAGTATACATGGTACGCTTACATTGTCTGCTCATGTTGATCTCTCTCGCAATAATTTCAACCGCTCCTTCGGTGAATCGCCATTCCAGAGGGAAGATCCGTCAATAGCCATCGAGATTCTCGGAAGTCCTTCTTGTTCGATGACATATGAAGCAGATATCGTGGCGTACATGGTCGCTGTGAATCACAATGAGTACGTTGTCCCTTGCCTCCGAAAGTTTTTGAACTCACCCTCGTACACATCATCATCCACTAACGATAAACCTGCTCCTAGCCCTCCAAGGAAACTATTGCCCGCGCCTATAGCTCCGTTATTACAATATTCACACCACAATAAACTAAACCTACCTGTCACATCGACAACTTTCTCGGGATTGGATGCCGTCCAGTACGCATCCATCCATTTCCCACCCTTCGACCGTGTCGACACGTACGCGCCCAGCTCTCCACTTCGAATAATGACGGCGCCTTCACCATCGCCCCCGACTCCAATATCAAGAAACTTCTGCGCTGCTTCTTCGATTGTTTCTTTCGTGGGCGGCAATGGTAACGACAGAACGGTCAGTGCCTCCTCTGCATTTGGACTGTCGTTGTAGGTCAGCGTGCACACCAGACGACATTCTGATCCACTTCACCTCAGAATAGATATTGAAGGTAGCACTTCTATCAGCGGCTCCAATTCTTCTGGCACGCATCGATCCTGAATGTGATTTATCTCCTCGTGGAATGCATGCACTCAACAACGCGACTCACGGGTATAGGTTCCCAAATCGTGATTGGATCCCAATCGGGGACTTCGCGTACCTCTGACATGATAGCGGAGGCTCTGGAAGGCGAGCAAATGAAATGAAGTCGTGTCGCCCCCGCGAGCCTCGTTCCCTTGAGATCTCGAGGCGTTATGCGAATCCGCGGTGTCAGATAGTCAAAGCTATATATTGTTTCGTTATTGAAATTAGCTAGATGACATCTAGATAATAGCGGTGGGTGGGATATACCTTCGATGATCCCCCATGTACGAGTTCAGCGCGCGGGTCGTTTTCGCATCTGGCTGATCCCGAAACATCCAGATGTCAGATCCGTATCTTTCGAGGTCTTTCTGCACGTAGGAGGGCCAATCATGCCCTCTATCGACTACCATCCCTACTTCATCGGGCTCGAGCCTGAACGCGTTTGAATACAAGTTCAGCCATGGAAAGAGAGAGGTGTCGTGGCATCTGACCATATGCGAGCACCAATCGCAGCATAGGTGCCGCCACCTCCAATCTATCGGTCAGAATCAGATACCAAAGTCAGAGATTAAGAATCTCAACGGGCGGTGACTTTCCTGGGGCGACAGCATTTTACCAGTCGAATTCCCGTCCTCGTCCAAGAAGGAGAACTCATCAATAATGAACATCCCAAGGGTAACGAATTGAGGAGGCTTATGTTCAGCCATCCAGATGAAGGTGTAAAGATCAGATTTCGATAAGTGATCGACAACAATGACGCATAGATCTTTTCTCTTGACTTCCTTCTATATTGGTCCCGCAAATCCCGGATTGCACCTGGCTATCATGAAAACGTGGATCGTCAAGTACGAGCCAGCTGCTGTCTCTGACCAAGTGCGTCTGTGCGTCGTTCAAAGCGTCAGACGATGACACGTAGCGCCGGTAGCTCTATGAAGGCGGCCTGGCCCTCGTAGACGAAGAGAGTATGATCCGGATACGCAAGTTCTTCCGCAGGGAAGATGCATGTAGTGAGCCTCAGCCTCGCCCTCGCGCGCCTGGAGGCTGAATCCGCAATAGGAAGCTTGATCGGACGTCTCCTCCCTCGTGTCATGCTCAAGGAGCATGGCATCCCGCCCAAAGACATGACCTTTGCCGTGACTGCAGCGAAAAAGCCGTACATCGTGATCCTCCCCCCCGCCGCTGTCGCACCTGGGTATGACTAACAAACAACCTGTACCGCAGACTACACCAGGAATAGACCCACCCATTGCGTTTAATGTCTCCCACGACAATGGGCTAATCGCAATGGCCTTTGGGAAAGGAGCGCATGGTCCTCCGTCCTTTAGCTTGGGAGTAGACGTTATGAAAGTAAGAATACCAGGTCGCGACTCGCTCGCTTCATTCATAGATACCATGGAAGATCAGGCATGTACCTACCTCTCCGTAATGGTGAGAATGCACTCACCCGTCTTCTCTAGCTTACGAACCTAGAACGGAGGAGTCTGTCTTCCGTCCCGCATGACGAAGCCTTGAAGCGATTTTTTTGGATATGGACAGTGAAGGAGGCTTACACCAAGGCCCTCGGACTTGGCCTTGGATTTGACTTTCGGCGCGTCGAGTACGACGCAGACTCGGAAACCGTCCGGGTCGACGGAAGCATCCCTCTAGGATGGGTATTTCATAAATTTACAACATATCTAGGCGAGGATCTATATCAAGGCGTGGTCGCCGAGCGTGTCGATGAAGAGGCGGAAACCAAGGTTTACTCCGAATTAGAGCCACACCCATGGTTGTTTTCACATGATGCGGCTGCTTTTGTAGAACGCTGCATGCGCGAATTATGACACGATCGAGATAATCAGAATGCTAGTAACGAGAATCCATCATCATCACTATGTCGCGTCTTCGATAGCCTCCACTGTACCGCCGGCTAACCAGTCCCCGTAGTACACACAATCGCTCGGATTGACTGGTCCGCCATCCTTGCAGAATGCAAAGGAGGGGCACTTGCTGCAAGGCGCCTGAGACCATCCAAGCGACACACGTTCCTCCTTTATTGCCCTGTAGAAGAATGCGCCCATGTCTTCAAGCATTGGAGAAGCAGAATGTTTGCGGCGTTTCCGGGATTTACGACCATGTCGACCACGATCCGAGTCATCTGAATCACTGTCCGAGGAACTATCATCGCGTTTGGAGCGCTTTTTCTTCTTTCGTTTGGCTTCGTCCTCGCTGCCATCATCCTCTCGTTCGGACGCATCCATGTCTTTCTTCCGTCGTTTAGCCGTTTCGTCCTCTGAATCCGATTCCACCTTCAGTTTCTTCTTCTTCTTCTTCTTGACCTGGTCGGTATCACTGTCTGTCTCGTCATCGCTGACACCTTTCCTTTTCTTCTTGCGTTTCCTCGAAGAGTCGTCATCTTCTTCGCTATCAGAAGACTCGTGTTTCCGTTTCCGTTTTTTCCGCTTTCTGTCAGCATCGTCTTCAGAATCCGATCCTAGAAATTCTGCATTCCAAAGAGTGGTTCCAAAGGCAGGCACCTGAGTCCCCGTCAACAAGTGTGATCAGGAGAACAGAGTGGGATCATACCCTCTCTATCTCGCCATCCAACACGAGAACATTGAGCAACATGTCGACATGTTCGATAGTCAATTCCGTCTCCGTGAGACGAGCCTTCTTCAATGTGCTTGCAATCTGTTGTGCCGTGGGATATTTCGGGGAGTTCGAGAGGGGATAAAGAACTCCTTCAGAATACGACTTGCGGTTGGGAAAACTCTATAATGTCGTGAACCTTCATTCTAAACGAAATGAATGAGAACGTACCATGTCGCGAATGAGCTTGAGGCATGCTTTCATCAAGGTATCAATGAACTCCGTGTCCAATTCATTATCCGTATACCATGGTCCTCCGGTGAGTGAAATCGAAGGCTCTATTCCTTCGAGCATGTAGATTTTTCGTGTGGCATGCTGAGATGTTGTCGTAAGACTCTAAAGGAAAGGCGATTACTGCAGCTGGCATACCTGAACCGACTGGACGCGTTTAATTAGTCGTTTCTGAGTGAGGGTTTTGATGCATCGATCAATGACAGTTTGGTGGAGGTTGGTCTTCGCCTTGAGATGTTTCGTCCAAATGCCTGCAAAGCCGCTAAACGAGTTCCGACTATGACAGCTGCAAGAGACCCGTACCTTCATTATTGGACGCTTTGATGTGACCCAGTACAAGGTTCTCTTCCCCTGTCAAATCCTTTGTCCTATCGAAAAGAGATTAGGTCCGCTCGGATGTAAAAGCTCAGGGAATAGTACGCAGTGAGTTCTACTTTAGACACCGTTTTAAAACTCAGATTGTTCTTCTTGTCCATAAAGGACTTGAATAGCCCAGCGGCGAGCAAAAAGTTGAGTGCATCTTGTCGAACTTTTGGATCCGCAACGATAGCTCCCAGTTGTTTTGCAGTCAATTCCTATTACAGTGTTGGTATAGGTCATCAGTTATACGAGTAACACACATTATTTGGAGCGCGTAGGACTGCCTGATGTAGCTTAGTCTCGATTGCGTTAGGTTTCCGAGAGGCCATCGCGCCCTCGAGGACTGATCCCAAATGTCGTGGTGGTGATAAAGGAAGTCGATTCGGTGACTCGTCGGACTTTCAATCATCACATAAACGTACTGTTCAAATCTGTTCAAAAGCACCGTTACAGCGAGTATTTACACTAATTAAGCCAATGTCCATGCTATGATAAAGCTACTTTTAGTAGTAAGAATATAAATACGCGTCTTCTTCATCCACCTCAGGCGAAGGTTCCACGTCAAGGGGCGCAGATTGCCATACTCGACCATCCTTCTGCGTATCATATCCCCATACCATTCCAGACAATTCAAACAGCTGCAACGAGGGAAAACGTGATAACGCAGCGGCGATGTCTTCGTAGAAGGACTGGTAAACGTTGGTTAATGGGAATGCCGTAGATAAATATATGAGATTACTGACATGGCTGGGAAGTTCAGAGAAGGAACACGACGTCGTAATTGACAAGTAGGTCACCCATGGGATATGCTGACAGAGCGGTTGGATAAGGGTGATAGGATGGGAAGCAATATGGGCCCCAAATGAAAGGATGTTGGCAGTGGAGAGCGTCACAAATCCCACAACAGCCTCAGCTGTGGGAGGCGTAGTCGTGAGATGAACAAACTCGACTGGACGCCCTGGGATAATGGTCGCGGCCGCCTCGGATGGCCCGGTGAAATCTTTTAAGAGTGGCGCACATGTCGACGGCAATGTCACAGTACATTGCTCACTAGGCCCAAACTTGCCTAATGCCAATGTCGAGAGGCACGGTGTTCGTTTAAGGAACGATTTGACATGAGAATCCAGCGGGAAAGAGGAGAAGAAGCGTGTCAAGTTGGGGTAGGACGCTCCAGGATCCAGGCCAAGAACCCAACTGGTTCCTTCAGGCAGGAATAGGCTCAATCCTGTGATGTTCACAACCGCTTGGAGCACCACAGAGAGCTGGTCGTAGAACGAGGGCTGCAACTCTGGAATGGAGCCCAAGTTGATTGTGAGGCTTTGGACATTAATGGCCAGCGCTGGTCTGCTTGATAGTGTAATGATGACCGAGAGGCTCGGGGAGGCAGGAGATACGACCAAGTCGCGATAGAGCAGGCGCTCCGCCACTGGGAGGGCCGAAGAGCAGGTACGAGCGAGAGATACAAGGTCGTGGGTTAACAGATGTCTGCAAACGGCATCCAGGAGTTCGTTGGGCAGAGTGGCGAAAGAGACATGGGGATTCGAGTGAGGAATGGGACCGACGCGTCGAATGAGGTTTATAAGAGACAGTAGAGATGCAGGGCAGGTCTGATGCAGCATAAGATGCGAGATGCATCTTCCCCGAATATGCCTCCGTTGTATATATTTTAGGGCGACAGGGCACGTAACGGCAACAGGAACCATGCAGGAGCACAAGGCCAAAATGGATGCCCGAGGCAACATCACATCGTGACATAAGCCGGCGTGCTGTAATTTGTTTGCTTGCTTCCTGCCAAGTTTCGCGTCTGAATCAGATGCGGGCCATCCTGTTGGCACGTCCTTTGCTGGCGCGCAATTCTTTCTTTCACAGACCCGTATATTTCGGTTCACATGCACAATTCCATTCTGGTACTCCATCACAAGGCCTGCCAAAAGTCGCGCATTGTGGTTAGCCGTAGTTGATTTCTTGTCAAAACCCTGTTCTCAAGCCGCGTCTTAGGACCATATCCCGCTCGGACACATACTTGCGGGTCTTTGTCTGCAGCCGACCACGGTTCTCGTGTCGTCCTATCCGGATGGCTATTGAATAAACGGTGACTTGCGCCTCCAAAACCCCATTCACCGGCGATTCTCATCTACCCAAGCAAAGGCAAAAGCTTCTCATTCTTTCCTCTGCGAGATTCTACGGGCACCATTCAGCTCATCGTTGACCCACTACTTTCCGACTCACTTTCAGAAGTCCCGGTAGAGTCGGTCGTGTCTATACAAGGCGTAGTTCAACTGCGACCCCCGGAAGCGCGTCGTCAAGTATGTTTTCGTCTGCTAGCCTCCTGACTGCGTGTTAACTTATTACAAGGGCTCTGGCGGCGATATCGACGTCAACATTACCCAATTCACCCTCTTAAACCCCGCTTCCGATGCGCTTCCGTTTGTCCCATCCGGTCACAACTTAGTAGGTACCGCCTCACTGTCTGTTGATTTGCGTACTAACTGCTTTTGTATAGCCCAACGAAGACTTTCGCTTACGCCACCGGTATCTTGATCTACGGAGGAATGCTTTGGCCGACAACTTGAAAAAACGAAGTCAAGTGGCCCATATCATCCGGAATATCCTGCATGATCTTGGTCAGTCCTTCCGTGTGCCTCCGAACCTGTCGCGTTCAACGATTTTCACTTAGATTTTCTCGATGTGGAAACTCCCATCTTGTTGCGATCATCACCTGAGGGGGCTAAAGAGTTTTTGGTTCCTGCGCAGGCCAAGGACTCGGAGCGACCGCGTTTTTACGCGCTCGCACAGTCCCCACAGCAACCGAAGCAACTCTTGATTTGCTCGGGCGGCGTGGACCGCTATTATCAGATTGCACGTTGTTTCAGAGATGAAGGTGGTCGCAAGGACAGACAGCCCGAATTCACGCAAGTCGATTTGGAGATGGCGTTTGTCTCTTGGGGACCTGACGCACGGCATACTGCGGATGGGTGGCGGATGGGCGGTGGCCAAGTCCGAGATGTAGTGGAGAAGATCATCACGTCCGTCTGGCAAGACGTCAAGGGAATAGCTCTTCCCGAAAAGTTCAAAATCATGACCTACCAGGAAGCCATGGCGCGAGTGGGTCTCCCCGTTTCTTTTACGCGTCTGTTGACCATTATTGTCTCTAGTTTGGTTCAGATAAACCTGACACTCGGTTTGGCTTGGAGGTAGGAGCTTGCGCCTTTTTCATTAGTGATATCTTGAGCTAAGCTTGTCCAGATAGTGAACCTTTCTACAGAAATAGGAAGTCGGCCGCAAGAAACCGTCGAGGCTATTATAATCCGCAAGTGCGAAGAACCCCAATTCTTAGTCGCATCGCACAAATGTCCTTTAGAACCGGGCGTTGTAAGTCCTGCATGCTCTTCTTTCTCTAGCTCATCCGGGCTTCAGGAGTGCTTCGCTATCACGAAAGCGAACTTGCGACAATGGTACAACGGTAATGATACTGCGGCTATTAACGAGGCATTAAACGTCGTCCCCGGCGACACCCTATATATTTCTAGACGATCGAGGATCCTTTCGGTGAGTTAGGATGCGAGTTTGAATGACCAGGGAACTGATCAGCGTGCCAAGGGAGGATCCACAGCACTCGGAAGGCAACGAAGTGCTTTGCTCCAAGCAGCACTCGAAGAAAGTCAGGCGCATCGCAAACCCCCGAGTCGAGCTAACTTCTTCGTTGACTAGAAACCTTCGTGCTCCCAGAAGCACCGCATTTTTTGTGGATAACCGAGTTTCCACTCTTCGGACCTGATTCCGAGGGTGACAGGAAGATCTGCAGCACGCACCACCCATTCACTGCTCCTATGGCGGAGGACATTGACACACTGTACAATGGTGACCCGCAGATGGTGAGTCAGACATGTAATATACTTCGTCATTGGTTCTCATCGTCCTGAAGGTTCGTGGACAGCACTATGATCTTGTCCTGAATGGTGTCGAAATCGGCGGAGGCTCCGTACGTGTGCACGACGCGAAGATGCAAGACTTCATCTTTACGCAAATCCTCCAGGCGAGTCGGCCCGTTCTCTCTTCGCCTCATGTAAGTAACTGGTTGGCGTGTTCTTAGCTCTCGGAGAAAGAGAGGGAGCCATTTTCGCACCTTCTTGACGCCTTGCGGAGTGGCGCTCCTCCGCACGGCGGTATAGCCTTGGGTGCGTACCCTCGTTCTGTCTAATAGTCATAGGCTTCGTAAACCAGCTGGCTTTCTTAGGTTTCGATCGACTCATGGCTATCCTGTGCGACTCGTCATCTATCCGGGACGTGATCGCCTTCCCAAAGGCGAGTTCCGGTAACGATTTGCTCTTCGAGAGCCCCGGGCACGTCCCAGAATCGGTCCTCAAGGACTACAACCTCGCTTTCTCCAGTAGGCACTGACAAGTCTGATGCGCCACAAGGAAAACAGGGAAAAGCAGAAAAGTATCCCATTTGAACGAACCAAGTTGTCCCCTTGGCATTACACACATATATGTACATTAAATAAAGCGAAGAGTAATATGGAGAACCCACTCATAATCAAAATAACTAGAATGTGCAGCCTACGTCGTGACTGATATTGTAACTCCGTTGTGTACAGTTTCTTCAGGTGGGAACCGCTGCGAATCCGTATCCAACGGACTCGTCGATGGGGGTGGGAGATTGGAGAATGAGGAGTTTCGCGGAGTGATGTTGTCGTCAGTGTCACTCGCATACGGTGACTGGCCATACGAGAATGGAGATGACCATGCAAAGACAGACTTTTTTTCTGGTTGCGGCTCTGCTATAGAAGAGGAGCCCGAACCATTTATCGTGGAGGAATATGCTTCGGGAGGTTCAGGCTCTGGCTCGTGAGAATTGCTTTGCCGCGAGTGGCTTTCGTCGATAACGGTGAGCACACTGCGTAATTTGGATGATTCAGACCGTCGCGAATGGTGCCCGGGTGAAGATAGCGGAGGGGCCGAATGTCTTCGCGACTGAATCATTGCAGGGGGAGAAGTGGAACGTGGGGGCGTGGGTGTACTTGTGGGTGATGGTATGTCTGCCCATTCTGTTGATTCCGAGGGGAAGAAGCCATTTGAAGGTGCAGACCATGAGTTGGTTCTACTTGACGAGGTTACGGGGAGGCCTTCAATGCCCATTTCCGGAGTGGTCATGATAGGCGTAGGCGCAGATGATGTAGTTGGTCCTGTCATGATAGATAATGGAGGGAGAATGCTGAATATTTGGTCTTCTGATTGAGGTGGACCGTAAGAGTCGAATGGATCTGGAACGGTTTGCAGCATTGGTTCGATGACCGGATCAGAACTACGCTCCAAGTCAGTGTGATGATATCAAGGAAGATATCGATTAGCAACGCACGCCTTGGCAGTAAATCGGTCGAATACATCCATTGTGGAGCGAACGACGACGCACACCTGTAAGATGTTGAATATCAGGAAGGAAAACTCACTTGGTTTGACAAACCTTTGCTTGAACAACATCCCACACTTCCTCTTCGTGCTCCAAGATTTCCTTGTAATGAGCTACCTTGAGGTCGTCCAGGTCGTCAACCTGTCGTTGGAGAACAGACAGAGCCTCCCGGAAGCTTTGTAGATCTGCCAAACATCGGTGAGCGGCAGAACTCTGATGACGAGTTGTACGCACTGCGTTCCTTCCTGTTCATGTTGCGCATCTCTGTGTCTCTGATAATCTGGCTCTTTTCTCGAAGCGCACGTTCATAAGAAGCTGACCGTTCCTAGATAATCATGAATGTTATCCGAGAAGAGGTGTGTGCGGACATGTGGACACACGTTGACGATAGTCTTGTAAGTCTCCAGGTGTTGCCGAAGGGGCTTTTCGAACTTTTTGTCAATAGTGTCCGCCTTGAAGGAAGTCAATTTTTGATACAGAGTAGGGATTTAGCGCGCACAAGAACGTGCCAATGGTTCCCGATGAGATGGTGGAGCCCCGACGCCGCTTGTAACCGTGTTCCCGCTTCATAAGAAGGGCCTTTGAGCCTGATAGACAGCCTAAATATATCGAACATAATACAGAGCACTTCTCACCCGCTGCAGGCCTCCATTGCGTCCGCGTAGGCAGCTGTTGCCTTGGACATGGTTATCAGAGCGAGTCGGTAGTTGGCGGACGTTGTCATGAGCTGAATGAGAAGGCATTTATGAGACAGCGACGGTGATGGAGAGAAGAGCGATGCGCACTTCGTCGTAGGCCTGGAGACTGGCCTTGAGATTGGCTCTGGTGATAATCTTTTCGGGGCCGTCTATTCCGAAGTTCATGGCAGACGCATTGGTCGTATCGGAAAACGTGGGAGACGGTGGGCCCGGCGACGAGTTGCGCTTTGAGCCAAAGGTGAGGCCGCGCAGGGAACGGGGCCGACTGGGAGCCATGATGGACGAGAGAGGCAAGTTACGCAGTAGTAGTGCATCATTTCTCAATTCAGCATGTCACTGTTTTTCTCGGAGAACATGAATTAGAATATATTTATTAATTAAGCACCTCAACGTCTACCGACAGTCGACTAGCAACCAACCTATATCAGTCAAGTTTCTGTAGAGTAAGCAGATACTTACAAGTTAAAACTTTTTCTGTTTCTTCTTGTTGCTGCCTGCAATCTGGCTCATCTTATCTGGCTCGTCGCGCAGATAGTACAACTTTGCCCGCTTCATCCTGCCCTTGGGTGGAGCCCGCACGACCTTGATCTCCTTCACATGAGGCGACATGACATATATCTGCATGTCCACGCCAGTTCGCTGAAGGATATTGCGCATCAGAATCGACGTGTCTGGGCCGCGCCGCCGTATTGAGATGAGCACGCCGGTGAAGATCGAAGGTGTATGCTCCATGGTGACCGCAAGGATGGAGCCGACGCGGATTTGGTTAGAGGACTTTCGGTTGAACAGCTCCCAGCGCATGGCCCGTTTCTCGGGTGTACCGAGGTTCTTCATAAGGTATGGCATAACGCCCCGGCCTTGACGAACGCTGGCGGGGGCAGCCTTTTTGGGTGGCTCGGGAGAATGGCAGTCTTGGAGAATGGATAGACGCGTGTTTCTGCAGCCACCGACGTCGCCATCGACCGCGTCGCCCAGCGGAAGAGGTTGGGCAACATGGCGAAAAAGAGCAAGGAGCAGTTGCCGCTTTTGGACATGCACACAAATATTAGAATTACAAGAAACGACTGTATATATAATTTTCGCTAGACTACTTATACAAAGCAAACGACAACGTAAAGACAAGAAAATGAATTCCTACCTCCTTCGTACACTAGCTAATACCCACGACCCCGTCCCCTGCAACATGGTCAGTATCAGAACAATACATCATCCTTTAGCGTACCTTCCCCGAGCTCGGTAAGGTTGATACCCGCCGCCATACCCTCGATATCCTCCTCTATACCCGCCACGATATCCACCACCACCGCCTCGCCCTCGCCCGCGGTTGAAGCCGGGTAAATTCGTCCGTTTTGCAGTTACCTAGACACGTCATGAACCTAGGATACAGCTGTTGAAAGCCTTGCCCTACCTTGATTAAACGTCCACGGAAGAGCGAGTCATTCATTGCAAGCGCAGCATCGACGTGCTCGGGTTCAGAGAATTCAACATACGCGTAACTGCGGACATATCAGAACACTAGTCTCGTGCAACGCGCGAATTGCTTACCCTTTAGGATGACCAGTGAATTTATCGCATAATATGGTGACTCTGTTTATCACTCCACAGGCCTGAAAGTGTCCTTGAATTTCCTCCGGGGTTGCGCTGTAGTCTACCTATAACCAGCTGAGCCGCCATGAAACGCGAAGGGAAAGACAAGACTGACGTTGCCGACATAAATACTCCGGCCATCTGCAGCGCTTTTGTCCTCGTCCGTTTCCATTGGGCCGCCCGTGTCAATACCTCCATTTGCCTGCTCCTGCTCTGCCTGCATCTCCCGTAGCTTCATTGCCTCCTTCTCCATCTCCTCGACCCGCTTCTTCATAAGCATAATTTCCTGTGTGACGACCAACAGTCAATCCAGGGAAGGGCAGCGAGTTTTGGCGACGAGCAGACCTTGTCTTCCTCTTCGGCATCGTCGATAACGGTGTCCGACTGGGTATCCGCGACAGGCAGCTTCGTGGTTTCAACGTCGGGCATTAGCTTTGAAGTAAAAGACGAGTTGCCAAAAGAGGCTGTTTGAATCGAGCAAATACTGCCACGTGGAATGATGATGTCATCGAGGGTTCATTCAAGTTATTATCGCCACACTTGTCGAGCTGTTGAAAGAATGGCAAATTAATGAAACTACAACATATCTCATTCGAGTGCCTTGAAGAGTGATTGAAACGACGCCACACTTGGCACGCCCGACTAGGTTCACAAATACCGCTGATTCTCCGTCCGCTCCTGCTCTTGCAGCGTGGACTCGGTTCACTCGGTCCGAGAGGCATTCAAGCGATGTTTCCGGAGGTATAGGGCCTTCCATTCGAGGATGACCTGGTCATTTATGCATTTCACGCGCCAAGGACCCACTATTAACGCCCGCTTAACTGCCATTCATGTGAGCTTGTGGTCCTTTCATGTCCTCCCCGAGATTGACCGTTCCGAGCTGGAAGAAGATCGATCTGGTGCCCATCTGCATAAATACAAACCGCAAATTATGGGGTGTCAGTGCACACCGGCCCCGGTGGCAAGTTTCCTGTCCTGCTGCTGTCTTGTAACATTTTTCTTGTCCAGTTCCTTGTCGATTGAAGTCTATCGTCAGGCACATCGCGCACCAGGCACACTTGCCAAAAAACCACGTGCAGCCTTCCGATTGTAGAATTGCGGCCGTTTTGGGTCAGACACTCACTTGATTCTTGACACTCACGTCGCCTCCCATCTTCATGGCGAAGACAGATGCAAGTTCGTCTGCCGCCCACCAGTCCAAGAAGAAACGCACAGACGACGACGCTGTATCGCCCGACGCCGGCCAGAAACCGATACAGCTCCAACGTCGGAGGGTATGGCGGGCTTGCGAGAGTTGCAGGTATATACGTCTCCCGTGTGTCCCGATACCGTGTTGCTCATGCTCTGCTCATAGGCGAAAGAAGATCAAGTGCGACGGTTGCGAGCCAACCTGTTCACAGTGCAGCACATCCGGTTCGATCTGTACGTGGCTGCAGACGAAAGATAGGGCTGCGCTAAGCCGGCAGTGAGTTCGGCCTCCCTCTCTTCGCACGATGACATCCTGATAACAATACAACAGTTATGTGCAGGAACTCGAGGCTCGTCTGCTTCACATGGAGTCTCTTTTCAAGCAGGTAGCACCCGTTCTCGAACAGATAGGAACCACAAACAATGGAGGCGCGTCGCCGCCCTCTGATTCATCCGTCAATATGTCTCCAAGGGAGAGATCCCCCGCAGCTGCTGCCGCTGCCATCCTTCGCTCCATTGCTCCTCAAGGACGTTCCCCCGAGCCATCCACACCCATCAAGATCGAAGATGACATGAGTGAATCATTCGGCCAGCTTGCGCTCGACGAATATGGTCACATGCGCTGGATTGGCGGTTCTTCATCCATGTCGCTCATTCAATCTTTCCGTGCTCTTACGACCGCTCCTCAACATCGGATATCCCCCGCTGAAGAGGATCCACACGCTCCAGGCCCCAGCATTAATAAATTATATTTCCCAGCCTCTGTGTTTTTCGGTAAAGTCCATGCACTGCCCGGTCCTGAGGAGGTTGAGTACCCAGACAGAGACCTTGCCGACAGGCTGGTACGTGCTGTAGCATTCGCGACGTTGTCAAGTCTTGACATCACTTCAGGTTGACACCTACTTTGCCCGTCTCCATTACCTTATGCCCGTTATTGATAAGCCTACATTTATTACCAAGTACACTCAGGTCATGGACAGTGTTCATAATCCCACTGCGGCAAAACAGCTCGCGCGCACCTGGACCGCTTTCTATTCACTAATTTTTGCTGTCTTTGCTTGCGCCGCCAACATTGTGGAAGATCCTCGTCTTTCCAGTGTCAGCGGCGTCGACGAGGGAGGCATGGGTATGGTCTACTATGAACGGTCAGTTTAGGTGACTCTGACATCTTGGACAAGCCAGTTAAAAACCCTTTTGTAGAGCCCTTATCCTGCAATACATCAGCCACGCAAGCATTCAAGTCGAACATGTTCAATGTTTCATTCTTCTTTCCTCCTTCCTGTGCTCCATAAATTGTCTCCCGCAAGCTTGGATCCTCGTCGGCCAGGCTCTGCGTACTGGTCAGGATTTAGGACTTCACGTCAGTATCAACGTCACTATGTAAATCGCGGTATGCTAACCTGCCCTCCAGCGATCACCCAAACGATTATCGATTCCCTCCATTGATAAACAAACACGAATCAAGATATGGTGGGGTGTATACTCTTTGGATCGGATGTTGGCGGTCGCTCTTGGTAGACCGCTTGGGATCAACGACTCCGATTGCGACGTGGAATTTCCTATCGAAGTCGACGATGACCTGCTTCCCCAATTTCTATCGGACCCGGAGATGGAGAAACCGATGTCTCTCATGACAGGATTCATTGCCTTGACAAAGCTTTACAAGATCGCGGGCCGCGTTCTCCGCGAGGTTTATGCCTTGGAGAATTGCAAAGACAATCTGGAGCCTGAGAGGAAGGTGGACCTCGAACGCACAGTCGAAATTCTTCATGGCGAAGTGACACAGTGGTGCGACAATTTGCCGCCCAATCTCAAGAATCAATCCACCACAAACGAACAAGCCGCTATGGCGGCGGTTCTGTGCAGCCACTTCTACTCCGTGCTCACTACGCTGCATCGCAATCTCCTGCCTGTCCGACGAGAGGATCCTACGACACTCAGATCGACCTCACATGCCGTTTCTTCAGCTCGGTCCTGCATCGCTCTCGCGTCTTCCATTAAGAAACATGTGCCATCCTCCCATCATCTTGCGTTTTTCATCCAGCACCTTTTCAGTTCCGCCGTCATTGTCCTTCTGTACGCCATGCATTCTTCGGAAGCAAAGACGTCCACCCAAGCTCTGGATGAAGCCAAGAGTGCTCGTACCGCTATTGAGCTGTGGGAAGGACAGTGGCCTGGTGCACGCAAATGCAAAGAACTGCTTACAGAGCTCATTGATACCGCGATGGATGCGATGACGAAAAGTGCTCATGAAAATGCCGCTGTCATTCCCAAACCTTCGCCCCCTCCAGCCAACCACGAGAGAAGACGCTCGGTGACCATTGCTACCGTGCCACAGAATACTATTCCTGGTAGAATGCTGAAGACCAATAGCAAGCAGGCATCAAGTCGACGCAATAGATCTAGGGAGCAGAGTGGGGCAGGTCGCCGATTGGCTGCGTCGCCTTATCATGTCGACAGTGAGTTATTTGGCTTGGCGAGAGACGTTTCACTGACGGTCTTGGTAGCCGCTCTGCGCGCGAGATCTTCATCTCGCAAACGAGGTCATGATGAGACAGACAACAACGAGGGCTCGTACTACCAGAGCTTCACGTCGCCAACCCTTGCTAAGGGCGCGAGCAATACGAGCTCGCCTTCGTCAATGAACCTACCGTCACCGGCCATGTCCGCTGGCGGCCTTGTTCCAGACACCAGTCCTACACTAGCTTCAACGTCCACTTTCAACTATCCGGCAAACCATGCGCCCTCTTCTCCTTTGTATGATTATAATGACTACGGCTTGTCTGGGAGCAACTTAAGCCAGTCTTCGACGTGGAATGGCAACGAAATTGATATGTATTCCTCAGATGCCAACCAGGGCATGGCGTACGATACATATGGCACCTACGCTCCGATGGACACCCTTTACTCTGGGTTTGGGCCGAATGGCGGAACTGGGGGGATGTCAACGACGCCTCCAACCTCGTCGTTCGATGCCCCCGGCTTGCCCTTTCGCGGGTTTGATTTTCTGCGCAACTATAACAATAATGGGGCGGATTTCCCTCAAACAGGGCAAGAATTATGGCCGATGCATGACTTTGACCAGTATGTTGACCCACCGTTTACTTTAGGTGATTTGGATAATTCGACGTGATATACGTTTTCTCACTTGATGCTACTGCTTGTTTATTCCAACTTTTCCTCCCTTTACGATTACGACGTCCTACGAACAGTGATATATCCAGCTGTGTATAATACTGTATGTACTCCTCCTTTGTATCCATATCGTATGCTTCCTGTGACTAAGTCTGACTACCATACCCTTCGACAATATATCAATCGTGTAGTGGTTCATGTATATCAGTGTATATCGCAGTTTAATGACTTAGTTGGCTCGTGCTCTTGCACTCTAACTGCGTGACAGATCAGCCGTAGAACCTCACCTGCCTTTTCCTAGATTTGTCCGTTGACGGATCTGTTTTCGTTTATTTCTGCCCTTCAAACGCGTGTAGTGGGAGGTATTAAAGTCTCCGGCTCCGGGTTTTGTTACTGCCGGGAGTATAATTACTACCGCGCCCCGATCAGCCCTCCCCACTCCCCCACAATGCCATCCCATCCTATCGTCGAACTTACCTCTGAGGCCTCATGGGCTATGGTATGCTTGTATCCTGAGTCTTCCACGCTGCCCTAATGGCGCGCTCTAGGTGGAAGACAAGTTCACCCCGTATGGGAAGGAAATCTTGGCCAAGCTCATCACTTTCCTTGAGGTCAGTCGTTGCGCTGTTCGTGTCGCTTACTGACTGTAAAGTGGATCACGCAGGACGATATAATTCCCGCTACAAAATTAGCTCATGCTCAGCTCCCAGATGACCCAGAACGCCGCTGGAAGACCGTCATTCCGGTCATTGAGGAACTCAAGGTCAAGGCTAAGAAACTCGGACTGTGGAATCTCTTCCTGAGCAAGGCGCACTACCCAGAGTTTGGTGTGCCGCTGTCCAACATTGAGGTCTGTGTTAATCTGTATTTAAATCAAAATTTGACCATGTTCGTAATAGTATGCGGTCATGGCCGAACTGCTAGGGCGGGGTGGTCCCATAGCTTCCCAAGCAGTCAATTGTTCTGCTCCCGATACAGGCAATATGGGTATGATGTCTCGGGGCATGTCCATCCATGTGTTGACAGCTCTTCAGAGGTCCTGGCGCGTTATGGATCGCGCGAACAACAACAAAAGTGGCTGGTGCCGCTGTTGAACGGCGAGATACGCTCGGCGTTCGCCATGACTGAGCGCTTCGGTAAGTAGGCTCTGCGGGGGTACTGGTTTCCATTCACGTGTCCCCTCCAGTCTCTTCATCTGATGCGACCAACATCCGGACGTCCATTCGCCGGGAAGGTGACGAGATCGTGATTAACGGACACAAGTGGTCGGTCAACGCGCCTGCATGTTCCTTATGGTAGTCTAACTTGAGTGTTAGGTGGATCAGCGGCGCAGGAGACCCGCGCACGAAAGTGCACATTGTGATGGGGAAGAGTGATCCTGGGAACAAGAGCGCTTATAATCAGCAGAGCGTTGTGCTCGTGCCCGCAGACGCACCTGGTGTTAAAGTTTCAGGCCGATGAAGGTGTTGGGCTACGATGACGCGCCTGAGGGCCATTGCGAATTATCTATGAAAATGTGAGGTGCCGCTGTCGAACTTGGTGCTAGGATGGGGTAAAGGCTTCGAGGTCAGTTTCTCGTTGTATGTCGATGTTCCCAGTTGACCTCTTGTGTAAGATCATCCAAGGACGTCTTGGGTAAGTGATTGTGTTGTATGGTGGGTGCTTATATTCTTTATAGACCGGGTCGTATTCACCATTGCATGAGAACAATCGGTCAGCGCAAGCGGCTCTGGACACGATGCTCCAACGAGTAACGGACCCGTCACGTAAGACCTTTGGCAAATATCTTTACGAGCATGGTAAGTTTGAACCCGTCAGCCTTGCAGTGGAAGCTGAGTTCAGGTTTTAGGAACCGTGGTTGCGGATATAGCAAAGTCGCGCGCTGAAATCGAGTCAGGACGACTCCTGGTCTTGAGCGCCGCATTAATGGTTGGTCTGAGTGTGATCCTCACGCTCTCTTGCTGACAGCTGCTTGAAGATTGACAAGTACAAAGCCAAGGGTGCATTGAAGGAGATTGGGATTGCCAAAGTGAGTCTTTTGGTCGCTCTATTTGATAGCCGATACTCACCAATCTCAGTTCGTGGTGCCATCAATGGCGCTCGGTGTCATTGACCGTGCTATGCAATCCTTTGGTGCTGAAGGTGTCTCCCAAGACCAGAATCTTGCCGAGACGTGGGCTGGCATCCGGACACTTCGTATTGCTGATGTATGGCTCACTCTCTCCTGAGTTTGGCACCTCTCTGATGATAATGATAGGGCCCGGACGCTGTTCACATTCAACAGGTTGGTCAACGGGAACTTAAGCGAGCACCGGCATTGGCAAAAAAGACAGCTGAGATGAAAAAGAAGGAGATTGCGATTTTGGAGAAGGCACACTTGTGATCAACAAACTATGCTGTTGTATTGTAAAATTTGTTTGTACTATTACGAGTTTCTTCACGATGTTAAAAAGTGTCAATGGTGGGTTTAAATGTGGCAGTGTCCATCCAGTCATCCTCCATCTTGAGATATCTCTGCGTTGCTGGCGCGCTCAAGTCCTTGATCTTTTGTTCGGCGGCAAAGAACCATGTCCCATCTTCTACCGAACTGGTGAGCTCATGATCAAGGACCAGCCATCCGTCTGCGACGAAAGACCTGAGTGCGTCTATAATCCAGGTGCGGCAGCTACGCATAGGATCCAAGAGACGCAGACGACTGTAATGGATGCCTTGGTACTGTTTATACAGGCCATCAAGAGTCGACTGGAAGGTATGCATGTCTGGAGCGTTCCATCCGGGAAGCCTGCAAAATACGACATAGGCGCTGCGCTCAGCATCGATTTTTGCGAGGACTCTGGAGACGGGACGATGCTGGTAGGACTCTTCGCCAATTCCGGGAATTATATTCCAGTGGTGCTGCGAAGTGCGGCAGGAAGGATCGGTCACGAAGAAGGACCAGTGCCATGCGGTGGTTTCTACTGTATCATCGTCGTTGGTGATGATCTGGGTGGCGATATACAGTGAGCTGGGTTGCAGTTTGACCACGGTGGCTGACATGAAGGTAAATCCGGCATTCCCCGACCTGGACGTGTCGCGAGCTCTCAAGTTGCAAATTCCTAGCCATGTAACCTAGCCGTACTGTGATGAGCAAGCGGTAAAAATTGCCTTACTGTTGTGAAAATGGCAAAACTGATTGAGTGAGAAGGAAACCGGAACAGGAACTGGTACTGGCACTGGCACTGGCACTGGTACAGGCGGTGGAGGTGGTGGTGGCGGAACAGGGACCAGTGGAGGAACAGATGGTGGCGGTTCGCAAACTGGAGGAACAGACCAACAAGCAAGGTATGTCATTTCATTACTGCGCTTCTCAATGCCAATCATGAACGACTCTCTTTAGCTCTGCTCCACCGAATTCCGAGCCTTCTTCTTCGCCGGGCTCGGGCTCGAGCCAGCCGCCCGTATCGCAACCTCCAGTCAGCCTCCGTCTTCCTAACTCATTGGGACGTCATTTCAAGGATCCATCATGAACCCATCTCCTTAGTGAACATCCTGTCTCAACACCACCATGCCTGAGACATTGTAGGCAAGCATTAGCCTTCCGAATTTTGATCAACCATTATCCTCGACACAAAGACCTTACCAGGCAAACGTTCCTCGCACTGCCAACACTTTGATTTTTTTCCATGGAACCGCTTTCAGTCTCAATTCCCTTGATGTACATTTCGACATATATTGCCATCATCGCCGCCGTCTGGTGAAGGTCTTAATCCATGAAAATGGTAAATTGGCACTGATTGATCTCGAGGCAGTGCACCTTGAAGAGCTCTTCATCACCGCTGAAGCTTGAGTGATGTGATTGGCGCAGGGTCGGCGCCTAAGTCGGTTACTCATTTCATGCCTGTCCTTGCTTGCCTCTAACCTACACGATTGCCGACACGCGGCTGTTCGATATTGTGTGCTTCTCTTTGTGCAAACTACCTATTCCTAGAAATAAACCGGCACAATCATCTCATCACTGCCTCGCCGAAGCTCCCGCCATCTCAGTATCGCAATCTGTCGACCGTGGGGTTTTCGAACAACAATAGACTGACTTAAGCCAACCCGTTGTCCAGCCATCATCTTTCCATCTCTTCACTCCCTCTACGATTCTGTTTACTCACGAAAACGCGCCTCTCAATTTGAAGTACACATGCGATATCCTGAATTTGTGTTCGATTCAGAGTGCCGTTACATCACGTCGCCATTCATACCCGCGAAAGCCTTGGGCATCATACGACTGTCCTTCGCCTCTTATGCCTTGTTGGTGTTGATAATCTCTCTTGCAACTGATGGTCATGGGTTTGTTATTATTGAATGCTTCCCGCCACGTCTTCCTAGCTCACTTCGCCAACAGGTGGTTTGCCTATTTTACGCACCTCACCTACCTTGGTCTGTGCGCCTACTTCTTCGCATCTGGACTGCAGACTACGGTATACGCCTGGGGCGACAACCACCGCTACCTCCTCCGCACTTGGCCGCGATTTCTTCAGATAGTGCACGAGTTCCTCTGGAGCAATGTCATGTCATTTTCCCCGCTTGTCACCCTCGTCTACTGGGGGCTTCTCAACCCACCCTTGCCGACTTTCGCGGCTGCATTGGTTAGCATATCCATGCACGCTTTGAACTCGGTTTTCTGCACCTTTGAAGTGTTCTGCACAAACACGCCTGCGCCTATCTGGTGGTACGCCGTGCCGTGTGATGCCGTCTTGGCCCTTTACTGTGGGATGAACTACATTTTTGCGACGCCTGAGCTGCTTGGCTTTTATGGTATGATTGTTCACTGTGGCTATTCTTCGCTGATCGTCTACGGATGTAGTCTATTCATTCCTCGATCCGGGTGTCCAGGGCAACTTGACTGCAGCATACATTTTCGGTATCGCTAGTGGCGAGGTGATCATGTACGGCATTATGTGGGGTATTGTCAAGCTCCGCATCAAAGTGGTGAATCGTATCCAGCGGAGGAAGCTCAGGCGAGGAGGTCATGAAATGCTCCCGTTGACCGAGGCTTGTACTAAAGGCAAGCAACGTCGATGGTGGGGCAGTAAAGGAGAGAGAGATATGTTCATTGAGCCTGACCCCTTCTTGCTCCCTAACCCGCAGAAACCAGTTTTACGCCTCGAACCCGACTACGTAGCGACAGGTCGCCGAGTGTAATAACGTCGAGATACTATTTGGACTAAATTGGTTGTACGATGCCATATTTATTTCGGAGCTTAGACTTTCTTGTAGTTGTCTAGCCGTCGCAGCACGAATCAAACGAACCGTGTTGTTCTAAGTACTAGATGTGGTGCATGAATCAGGCCTGTCACCTGTCCAGGTACCGGTACCGAAGTGCGCCCTGATGGCGCCTCGATCAGTCACCGTGACTCTGTTCCCGACGACCTACTTTATAAGGTGATCCCGCCCAATTCCCCGCCATCCACTCCAGAAATGTCCGAGACTGTCACCCTCCGACGATCCAAACGCAAAGTTGAGGCCAGAAACGTCCAAACGGTCGACTATGATAGCGATTCCGAAGAGGAACGTCCAGCCAAGCGCCCCAGAACCAAATCGTCACCCAAGGCCTCGTCTGTCATCTTCGTTATCAAACGCGCCCGAAAAAAATGTGTCAGTTGGTTAGAAGCTATTCGGCGTACTCGTAGAGAAGGCATGGGTGCTGGTGCCATAGATTTACTCGATGGCGAAATCGACGATGACCGTCCCCCATATCGTGATCAGATGCGCTCGGTCCCGTCCACGTCCAATGTCAATTTAATGGCGGTGGGAGCCACAGTAGGCATCCATCGTCGCCGTCCCCCCAATCACTGCTGCTGCCGCTCCAGGCCCGTACCAGCACCACTACCACTACGTCCATGGCCGAGAAAACTCCAGTCCCGCGCCGTCTGTTTTCAGTGCATCGGATTCGGGGAGCATATTCCACGAGGATGTTTGGCCGCCTCCAAATAGAAGACTTTGGGACCAAGCTCACAGTCGTTGAAAACTCTTGCTATGCCAAGGCTATTGAATCTACCTCCAATCAGAATACATCACCTACTGTACTTCAGAGACTCCTCACGGAAGTAGAAAGTCACAACAAATTTGGCAAGTCACGAAGGTTAGGCCCCTGGAGACTCGAGAGACATATTGCACCACATCATTCACAGAGAATAGACACGATATATTGGTTCTACGCTACAGACAAGAGGCATTTGCCTTGAGGAACAAAAAAGTGAGAGTTCAGCCTGAGACGTTGATGAGAAATCGCAGGGTCAGGTTAATAGAACGTTAGTCAAGCCAAGAGTCATCTAGAATCAGAGACACCAGGTGGAGAGGGAATGTAGAGTCCTAGTGGCCATCCAGATTGTTCAAGCATTTGGCACGACCAACAGTCCGAGGTCGGTCAAGGCGCGGTAAGAATATCAGCAGACCAAGAAGAGGGACTGAGAGTAAGAAACTTGGGTCCACCTGGGGAAGAGTCAGTATGGACTTTCAGACCAGAACACAGTAACAATTACCTTTCACACGTCCTTCCCCGCAACGACGCAGCACTTCTTTGGAAGATGCACATCGTCTAACTTTTCAGAGCCCCCCGGGGATCGGACTCGAGGGGATGAAGCACTCAACGATGTTATCGGAGCATATCTGGTCGCCTAGAGAGAAGTAATCAAAGGCGGAGCAATAAAAAAGACGCGACTCACAAGACCAGTCTTCGTTCGGGCAACGACGAGTCACTTTGTAAAAGATGTGCATCGTCCAACTTTTCAGAGCCCGCCGAATGGGATGAAGCGCTCAACAAAATCAATTGGAGCAAATTGGTCGATCTGGGAACGAAGTAAGCGTCGAGTTCGGGTAGATAGAGAAGAAGAGGCGCACAGTAAACGTTTTCGTTCGGGCAACGACGCTGCACTTCTATTAGGCGAAGGTGCACATCGTCTAGCATTTCAGAGCCCCCAAGAGTCGAACTCGAGGGATGAAGATCCTCAAAAGAGGTTGGCAGAGTGCATAACAGGAGTTGTTGTTTAGGTAGGCATAGCATAGTAGCGTATCATTGTTTCGGTTTTTGAGTGTTGGTAGTAGCAGAGTAGTCGAAATCGTTGCGAAGAGTGCATAGCAGTCGTTGTTGGTTGGAGGCAGCGGAGACTTGGTGACGCTCACGGCTTACGTCTCGGAGAACCAGGGACCCATGGCAACGGAGCACTCGCATTGGGGTGCTCACGGATTACGCCACCGAACAACAACAGCGAGTTGACGAGCTTTCGTACCCGACGAGGACGCTCCAGCCATCCGACGACTGCACAGCGCCATTTCTGACCCGTTTGGGTTGGCCTCTTGCTGTGAGTGCTTGTCGGACAGCCATCGCATGCGCACATCGAGCGATGAGAGTCATTCTAGCTGAGGAGAAGGCTGAATGGGTATGGTGTCGTATTCAGAGAGGAGAGAGAGGAATCTGGACGAGCTATGTTAGCCATGAGAAAGACAAGTCGGGCGGAGACTTACAAGAAAGAAGTAAAAAGAAGAAACATAGAAAGAAAATTCTACGTCGCCATTAGTGACGTCTGACAGCATCTGGAACATAAACGTACTTGAGTGGGGACCCTCCCCAGCAAGGCTTCGACGATCTGTTATGTGGCGCAGTTGTGCAGCCGATCGTGCGTGCAATGAATCGCGACCGTGGCGACGTGGTAGTCTTGCCAGGTAAGACGACGTCTGTGTGACATGTCAGGTCTTGATGACCAGGGGGTGGATGAGTTGCGATCTACAACGCCATGTCAATGAGGAGCCCTGCGATGAGGCAGCATAGGACAGTACCATTGCACGATAAAGCGACCGCAACGACGACGAGGCAAAGGTGCTCGACGTCTAAGGCTCATGATGATGGTGGTGGTAGAAGAGAGAGCCAGATTGAAGGAAATGGAATTGAGGCTCCCTCTTTTATAGGCCAGACGGCCCGGCCCGCGCAGACAGCTTAGCGGTGCAGCCATCAGCGCATGATTCAACGCTATTGTTTTGCGGAGATCAGAACAGGATCGTCCCTTTTCCTTGTACTTTTCGTCTCGCGAATGTGCATTCGACGCGTTCTGTCCCTCTATTGAGAATGCCTTCGGGTACGCAATAGCTGTAGAATGCCACTTCAAGCCCCCAAATCGACCAATAAATGCGTGCTGGACGCGTAGATGACCGTTCCCCGATTTACATGATTGTGGGTCCTCGTTCCCATATGTGGCTTCGCTTAGCGCTTATCAGCAGCTGTTCAGGCCCCATGCGGGCGCCTTGTTCTTAGAATGACCTTCTTTTGTTGTTCCATTTGGAGAAATCACACCTGTCAAGTAGCTTTCTAGATCTTGTTGAATAGGCGCTGTAATGCTGATAGCAACTCTGACTGCAACTCTTTTTGCCAGATCACGATGTAGTAGCCCTGTCATTGCAGTCAGCTTGAATCACATGGTTATTGGACTGGAATGCACCCTTCGCTATCGCCACAATTCGAAAGACCCGAATGGGGACGTAGCCAACCCTTATGGCCCAAGGCATCCCTCCTGCTCGCTCCCGATGGAATACAAGTAGACTCGCTGCGTACCTGAAACAGGCCGCCGATGTATATTTATCTCCTCCTGAGGCGGCTGACAGTGTCTTGCGCCACACTGAGAAACTTTTACAAAGTGCCATACTAGAATTTCAATCCCTCAGTAAACCCGCTTCGTATACATGCCTCCAAGTGAAGGTAGTGCGACGGCGAAAGGAGAGCGATTGACTTCTTTCCAACCTGATACTTCGCAGGTACCCGCGTCCAAGATATTCAAGGCAGCAACAAATGAAGTCACGTCCGAATTATTTGGTCAGGAAAGGTGCCACGACGCTAACGATAGCCTGGCGGACGTACACTTGGTTAGATGGACTCGGTTGAGGGATTTCGAGAAAATTGAACCACGTAGGCCTGACTGTTCATTCGGATATTCTAGCTTAATGTCGCCTGCCAACATAGCGAGTCCCCACATCAATCCAAGTACACACGCTCCTTGCTCATCGTTGTCCGGAATTCCACAGCATCCACCTCTCCCAACTTTCGAAAATTCTTCCAATTGATAAGTTCGTAATCGAAGCGGAGAAGTTTCTTGGCCTCCGAAAGTGTTATTCCTGCATCTAAAGACTGCTTCCTGATTACCTGCCAATCCCCAAGGATCGTCGAGAGCTTGCGCCAATCTATGCCAATTTTGACGTTGTACGCTGCAAGGACAGGACAGAACGGTTTGTGGGGCACGTGTGCGTGCTTCCACGCTGCGACTTGGCATTCTCGAGAGCAGTAGGAAACTGTCTTGCACCCAGAACACGTCTTGAGTTTGCGATTCTGTGTGGAGAAGGTCTCCATACAGTCAGGAGCCTGACAGACATCGGACTGGGCAAGCCGTCGAGTCTTGTCGTAAGCGACAACATGAAGGTCTGGGCCTACGACGTCGAAGTACTCTTTAACGATCAACGGTGAATATGAGGGTATATCAGAGATGAGGCGAGGATTGATTCGGGAACAGAACTTGATGACCACCGTGCCAACTCTGACGAGAGTGCGTATTATCATGGGATCGCGTTCATGCTGCAATGCCTTGGTCATAAGCCGTACCGTTTCGGGCGCATACGGCGCCCAGGCAAACCCCAGCAAGGAATCGTTCTGATAGTAGCGCTCTACCGCATAGAATAAGATGCTCGTGAGAGTATGAAAGTCCATATGAACACGGGCATCTGAATAGGCGTCCTTGAGTAGTCGGTCGATATGTGACACAAGTTGTTCTGGCCAACAGGGCACGGCGTGGAGGAGAGAAGTGAGAGTTGTTCCGGTGGCACCGAGGAGGAGTTGGATGACGAGTAACAGCTGGCCGTCCTTGTACGTATTGTAGTGTTGCCATAACATATCAAGCATGTCCTGCGGAGGATTCGGAAGAAGGTCGTCGGACTTGAGTGGCCATGGCGCGCGCTCCCCGCGTTTCGCTGCTTTCTTTGCATCCTTCAGGATACGCTCTAGGGATGGCCAAGTGACCCCTTCAATTGCAAAGGGCAGGAGGGCTTTGATCAGAAGGGAAGACATGCGACTGATGAGGCGGCGTAAAGAAGCATCTGAGTGGCTTAGACTGTGATCCCAGGTACCGTCGTCCTTTGGACAGCTGCATCGAGCAAGTTTAGTCTCCAGAGCTGACATTACTTGAGAGCTACGCTTGTATGTGAGGAAGCGCATGATGGCGGTGAAGATCTCGGGGCTGGCGAGACGCAGCTCCTGGAAAACAGGATTTGTGTCCGTGAACATGGAAAGGCATCCAAGATAGAATCGCACACAATGCTGAGGTCCATCAGGATGGGAGAGACTGTCAACAAAGGTGGAAATGGCGAGTTTGGATGGTGAGCGCACAAGTGCGTAATGACGAGCAGTCCCTTTGGAGGTGGTTTTGGTGAAGACGGGGAAATCAAAACGGTCGGAGAGCGCGGGATCCGCCTTGTAATTCTTTGGAAGGCGAGGCGGCATACTGCAAGGCAGTCAAGACGCGAAGACCAGAAGAGACACGAAACGTACCTGGGAGATCTGTGCGGTGACAAGCAGAGAATACGCCAGAGTTGATCGACCTTTTATAAGTACCACAATATCCATTTGGAACAATTGTGGTTAAGGAGAGCCAGACAATTCCCACGTTCAGGCTCTCATGTTGCAAACTCCGTTCAGAATCGCATGTCGGCGTGCATCGTCGGCGGCAACGACTCGGCCGCCGCTGCAGCTGCCCGACAAGAAGATGCACGCCCT